>JAIGNY010001856.1:2302500-2315000 GCA_020152595.1 Chiridota heheva
GTAGTTAGAGCCTTTCATATCTGAAAAGCAGTACTGAAATGCTCAGATAACTTTTTTATTGACCGCGACCACATATGGGATGCAATGAAATGTAATTGATATTCTGTTTAGGTCAAGTTTAGGCAAAGTCAGTCAAAATATGCCTATGATATAGAAATATTAGCAATGGGTGTGGCAAAGGTCATAATCATATTCTTATTAGGAATAAAATCAGTAGTTTTACCAACTACACTGGAAACAACTTTGCCAATTTCCTTCTAGGATTGAGAATTGTGACCACATTTTATCCATAAAAACTAAAAACAAAATAGTGATTGCTTATAATTTTATATCATATGTGATGAAAACACTTCTTAATATTACTTGAGAGTGAACAGAAAAAGGAATGGCAGACCTGTGAAAGTAGTTTTCATGCATGCAGACCTGTGAAAGTAGTTTTCGTGCATGCAGGTCATAGTTTGAATTGTAATTTGTAGCACGAATATTTATGTCCACATTACACAGTGACCAAAATCTTTTACGTATTAAGGCATATGTTTTCTAACTTCGAGGTCTAAATACCTGTCCTATCTATCTTTTATTTTGATTTCTTGTATTTTCTAGTATTAGTATTACATTTGTGTTTATGTTGGGCATTGAATCTTATGCCATGCACACATTGAATGCTGTGTAGGTCTAGGTCTGTTACTTTTAATGCTATTAACTTAGGCCTTTGAAGAGGAATTCAGTCGAAATCTATGAACGAAATCTTTAGGCCCTACTTATAGTTCCTTAAATTCAAATTTAACGATTTCTGTCTCTTTTGTCAGCAAAAGTGAAGTAAATTAACGTTACTACAGTAAGCTTAATTAAGACATGTAGCTTGTAAGATAAGAATAACATAACATAACAAGATTACGGGTTAAGAGGGGTTAGTCGCCCATAAAAAGCCCAAACTAACACCACCACCACCACACACAAAAAAAAAAAAATCAACGACGCCCAGAGTTAGTAAAGAACTTATCAATGTTGACTTTGAAATTGTGAACAGAATTGGAGCTAACTACTCGCTCAGGTAAACCATTCAACTCATTAACAACTCTTTGCGAATAACTAAAACGCCGAATATCTATCCGTGAGAATTCTTTGGTCAACTTCAAACTGTTACCACGTATCACATGAAGATTAGCTGAAACATGCAAGAAATTACAAGAAGTCAAAGCATCACTACCAGATAAAATTTTAAAACCTGAATTGTATCGCCACGTACTCTTTTCAACACAAGCTTGGTTAAACCAAGAATTCGCAACCTAGATTCATAAGAGAGATTCCTTACTTCGCAAATAAGTCTAGTAGCTCTTCGCTGAACCTGCTCCAAAATGAACTTATTCTATTCTTCTCATAAGAGGGACTTTAAGCCTGAATAGCATACTCAAAGTGAGGCCTGACTAACTGTTTATACAAATTAACAACAACCTCTACCAAGAAAACAGAAATGTTTTGTAATGAAACCAAGCATCCTATTTGCCCTTGCAGCTGCTAACGCACACTGTTTAGAAGGCTTCAGATTGTTAGTAATGACAACACTTAGATTCCTTTTTGATCAACACAACCAAGATGTGAACCATTTATGCAGTAATCAAAAGAAAAATTGCTCTGACCAAAATGAATCACTTTGGATTTATCAAGATTGAATGACATCTGCCACGTTTAGGACCAAGAAACTAACTTATCCGATCAGTTTGCAACAGTGAAGAATCCCTAGTATCATCAACAATCCTGTACAGTTTGGTGTCATCAGCAAATTGACACATCCTGGAGCCAAGGGAAACATCAATATCATTAATGAAAATTAAGAAAAGAAGCGGACCCAATACAGAACCCTGAGGAACACCTTTTGTAACCTTCTTTAATGGAGATACTTCACCATTAACAACAATCCTTTGTGACCTGTCAATTAACCAAGAATGTATCCAACTGACACACTTTCCCTCCACACCAAGCGCTCTTTTTTTTATCAAGAGCCTGCCCAATGGAACCTTATCAAATGCTTTTGGAAATCTAAATTGATAACATCCACATTATGACCAGAATCAACTAGTTTAGTAACATCATTTAGAAACTCCAATAAATTAGAAACACAGGACCTCTTAGGTAAGAACCCATGCTGGGACAAATTCAACAAACCATTGACCAGTAAGTGATCTAGTACAACATCCTTAACAATGGACTGCATGACCTTGCACACAGCACTGGTAAAACTCACTGGCCTATGATTACAAGGCAAACTGTGGTTACCTTTTTAAAAATTGGAGTGACATTTGCAATTCTCCAATCACTAGGAACAACACCAACATCAAAGCACTTTGTAAAGATAATACTCAGGGGAACAGAAAGAATATCAGAACACTCACGTCAAACAACAGAATATATACCATCTAAACTGGGTGCTTTATTTGAAATTAAACACTTCAACTTCTTAAACATAACATCAACTGAAAACTCAACATCCTTAATGGATACCGGAGAGTTCACACTAAGATACTCCACAACATCATCAGCAAGGGACTCCTTAGTAAAAACAGATATTAGGTAGTCATTCAAAACCTCAGCCATAACCTTACCACTATTGATAGCAACATCACCATTACCTTGCAGGGGACCAACATTCTCCTTAGTTTTTGCTTTAAGCGAACATAAGAGTGAAATGACTTATAATTAATCTTAACCTCTTTGGACAAACATTTTTTAAAAGCACTTAAGTATCTCTTATTAAACCCTTAGTGAACTTTTCATGATCCTTATACCTATCAAACTCTGCAGGAAAAACACCCACTGTTTTCATAACAACGCCACAACTTCTTTTTCCGAACAGCCCTCAAAACCTCCCGAGAAATCCACACTGCCCGATTACGTATACATACTTTCATTAATGGGACAAACCTATTTACACCCTCCAAAACTTTAGTTCAGAAAACATCCCATGCTTTAGAAAGATGTAAGTCACATAGCAAATAAGTCCAATTAAATGACAAAATATCCTAAAGTGCGGCAAAGTCAGCATTCTTAGAATCTAAAACCAGTTTATTAGCTGGAGAAACCTTTGTGAAACAATACAGATCAAAATTAATGAGGTCATGATCCCTACACCCTACCTTAGCACTTTTCTAACCATACTTTCTTCACTACTGAAAATCAAATCAAGATAATTATTACCACGCAGGAAACAACACATTATGGATGAAAAAGCAGTCAGATTCAACTTCCAGAAAAACTTTACCATGTAGACCACTAGTACAAAGATTCCAATCAATGTCTGGAAATTAAAGTCCCCAAAAACAATAACCCTCTTAGAAGCAACTTTCCTAAAGCAGTCAAGCAATTCATGATTGTTTTTAGGACAAGAATTTGGTGATCTATATACAACACCAACAACCACTGATACAATACAATACAATACAATCAACTTTATTAAGCACCAGAAACTGGGCAATTTCAGCTCGCACGATACAATCATGATACATAAAATGAAATGAGTAAAAAGCTGAAAACATTTAAAAGATAAAAGGGTAAATATACACAATGATGAAAATAATAAAATAGAAAATTGCATAAGAAATATTGCACATGGACTATCTGGAGTGGTTGGCATTATGAAAGGAAATGGCTTTTGGCACAAAGGAATTTCTAAAACGATTTGTGGCGATAGCTGGAAGCCTCATTCTACCACTCCTGGCAATCAACCTATTCATAAATTCATTGTGTAATGGCTGAATGGATGGTTGGTGTCCGCGAGGAGGGACTTAAGTTTGCGATCGAGACTGGAGTGGTAGAATGAGTCTATATTTGGTAGATTGCTTTCATTGAAAAGTCGACTCGCTCTTCTGATGACAGAATTAATTCTATAGGTGTCATGCTTGGAGGCACAACCACCCCAGCAAACGATGCAATAGCTAAAAACAGATGTAAAAATGGAACGATAAAAAAGTTGTAAAATGTTACTGTCGACGTGGAAAGATTTCAGTTTTCTAAGGCAATATAGGCGAGAGTTGAGTTTTGACATCATGGCATCTGTATTGTCTGACCAAGTGAGTTTATTGTTGATTACTACACCTAAATACTCGTAAGATTGCACACGTTCAACCTCAGAGTCAGCAATTGTAATTGGGTCAGGAGGATAACAATGCTGTCTAAAATCAATAACCATCTCTTTTGTTTTGCTGACATTCAGGTTGAGGAAGTTTTGGTCACAATAGCTAACAAAATTGCTGATTTCACTTCGGTAATGTGAGTCATCGTCATTTGTGACAAGCCCAATCAGAGCTGTATCGTCAGCAAATTTGACGATAGAACATGATTCGGTCACTGCCTGGCAATCATAGGTGTACAAGCTAAAAAGAAAAGGTGCTAGTACAGTGCCTTGTGGTGCTCCTGTATTTGAAATGACAGTGTCCGAGGTATGTGGATTCAACCTTACATACTGCAGACGAGAAGTAAGATAGTTCAGTATCCAGTAAATAATTGATATGGGAACATCCATGGTTTGGAGTTTAGATGCCAACAAGTGAGGCTGAATTGTATTGAATGCCGACGAAAAGTCAAAAAACGTAATTCTAACTGAATTACTGGCATTTTTTGTCGGTTGATTAGCCCCTTGTTTCTCTGCAAACGCTCTGGTATCTAGATGAGATGAAACCTCATTCAGAGCTACCAGGATAGCGTCCTCGGGACTTCTATTGTTACGGTAGGCAAATTGATATGGATCAATGAAATCGTTCACATGCTTCTTGAGTTGTGACAGTGCCAAGCGTTCACAAGATTTGAATGCAACGGAAGTAAGCGCTACGGGTCTGAGATCATTCATGCATGATACCTTGGGTTTCTTAGGTACTGGGACAATGCATGATGTTTTCCAAATTGTGGGAACAATACCTGATTGAAAAGACATATTAAAAATGTTACAGAAAATACTACAGAGTTGATCACTACATAATTTAAGTAATCGAAGAGAAATATCATCCGGGCCTGGTGCTTTGGAGGGTACAAGGTTACGAAATTTATTCCGTACCTCCTCCTCTGTGCAAATAAAGCAGCCCTCATCAGTGCCCCCTTCGAGATTTACTTTCATACGTGATATGGTATCACTGAAATCATGGCAATCAAATCTGTTGTAAAAATTGTTCAGTTTATTCACATATTCTAATGAATTGTTTGTTGTGGATCCTGAATCATTAGATGCATTTCTGGCAGTGTATCCACTCATGAGCTTCATGCCATTCCAAACTTTCTTCATATTATTCTCTTTGAAGTGGGACTCTACCTTTTCTTTGTATATTGTTTTTTCCTTGCGGATTTCGCTTCAAAGTTCTCTTTGAATCTGCAATCGCTCGTTTAAATCTCCTCGACTAAACACCTGTTTCTTCCGATTTATAATCCTTTAATACGTTTAGTGATCCATGGTTTATTGTTTGCATAGATTTTAACATCCTTTGTTGGGATGCAGAGATCCGTACAGAAGTTAACATATTCCACTACAGTCTCACTTAACTCATTGACGTCATTACTGGAATCTACAAAAACATCCCAGTAGGTAGAATCAAAAGCACTCTGGAGATTGTTGACTGCTTCAGCTGTCCACTCCTTTGTCTTGATAACTTTGGGTTTTTGTCTCTGAACAATAGGGATGTAATTTGGTTGCAGAATGACACGGTTATGATCAGATTGTCCAAGAGGAGGCAATTGAGTGGCAGCGTATGCATGTTTTACATTTGATTAACAAAGGTCCAGGGTAGCTGTATCACGGGTGGCACAATCAACATGTTAATAATATTGAATACCGCTTTTCAAGAGTTTACAACGGTTAAAGTCTCCAGTGATTAGGAATAATGCATCAGGTGAAGAAGCTTCAATGTCATTCAATGCTTGATTGATCTCTAATGCCGCTTTCTTGGCAACAGAACTGTTTGGAATGTAAACTGCCGTAAGCACAACATGTGAAAATTCCCGGGGTAGGTAATAAGGGCGGAGTCCCAAAATAAGAATTTCTGCAGTTGGGGAACATGATTTGAACTTTATTGAAATGTTATTAATATGACACCATTCTTTATTCACATAAACACACAATCCACCTCCTTTGGCTTTCTCTGATTCTCCTGTCCTATCACTCCGAATAATCGAAAAACCATCAAGATTCACATGAGAAGAATCAATATCATTTCGCAACCATGATCTATTAACATCGCCATCAACAATAAGCTCACACCATAGGTAATTACAAAAAACAAAACTGAGCAGTCCTATCTATGCAATTAAAACTGTCATTTACAAACAATAGAACACCACCTCCTCTACCATTGAGAGTATCTAATCTGTCTTGTCTAAGAACTGAGTAACTTGAAATATGTATCTCTGAATCACTAATTTCACTATAAATTCAACTCTCAGTAATGCCAATTATATCAGGTCTACTAATTGAAACATCAGCCAGCAGCTCATCGCGTTTATTCAAAATGCTACAAACGTTTGAAAACATAACCTTAAGTCTACTACTAGAAAAACAAACCCTTTCCACAGAAACATGCCTGACAGGTGGGTTTAAACTCTCATCCCCCCCTCCCCCCTTCTCCCCCTCTCTATCCCCGTGGCTAGTTTGAAGGATTCAGATCCCTAATTGACCTATTGACAACCCTTGCAAGAACACGAGTACCTTTTCTAGTTAGATACAAACTATCTCTGATGAACCAATCAACCCGAGATTCAAACTTATGTCAGAAATTTACGAAACCGAACTCAAACAGACGACAAATACTTTTTAAATAACTGTTGATCAACACCATCTTAAACAAGCTGCCTGTACGCGGCAACAGACCAACAACTAGAAACTTACAACCTGTTTCCTTCAACTTGAATAACAAATCCATGAAACTACGCCTAAAGAATCAACATTTCTCCTTGAATTATCTTTTATACCTATTGGATCGTACGATATCAGCAAAATTAAAATGGCTCCTCTGGGAATAGGTGCAAAACTTGCGAACCCCTGACCGGATTCTTCTGATTTTCATGCTTATTTTCATAGAGTTAGATAGAAAAGGATTTTTCTATCACATATGTAAAGATCATGTGGTTTGTGATCACGTTTTTTGGCACCCGTCTTTCCCAAATATGAAATCGTTCTAAATCCCTCCGATTTTAATTATTTTTTGCCCGAACTATTTCTTTAAATGTTAATGGATAATATTTTCAAGCCTTTATCTGCCTAAATCTTATGTAATAATTCCGTTTTTTGTCGTAACAAAGCTGTAACCACCTTCGAAAAACAACATGTTTCAGCTCACTATATATTCATAAAGTCGAGTGGGCGAAATACGCACAGAAGAGAATAAGCGACTTTTCGCGAGGCTGGGAACTGACTGAACTGTAATATTTTGAGCAAGCTATTTTTCATTGGGTTAATGGGGGCTATTGGGGACTTTATGTGTGTCAGCATAGAGAGGTATAGAGTCTTTATGAATCATTAAAAAAATCTCGATTTTTCAATCCATTGGTCACGTGGAATGCGTTTCCCCACGATATTACAACGTCCTCAAGGTACCTGTAATATTTTGAGAAAGCTTTTTTTTTGTCAGTGGGTAATGGGGGCTACTGGGGGCTTCATATGAGTCAACATACAGAGGGGTATATAGTCTTTACTAATCATAAAACAAATCTCATTTTTTTAATTCATTGGTTGCGTGGAATGCGTTTCCTCATGAAATTTCAACGCCTTACAGAATTTCAAACGTCCTCACGATTTTTCTGAGCTCAAAACATCTTTTGTACTGCTTGTATTTTGTATTGTTTATTATTTGGGTAAAATATGTGTTTGAAAGAACTCACTGATCATATTAACAACCAAACGTAGTTATCTCTAAAATCCAATCAAACTTTTCCCACAGAACACAAACGGCACCTAAAAGATACCGTATGGTTTGTGCGCTTAAACCTCAGAATATTACAAACCTCATGTCATTACATGACACCGGCAGCCAGGTGAGAGAGAGAGTTGAACACACAATTACAATGACGGGGTCGTCGCCTGCGTATTCGGTTATGATAGTACAAATGCTATCACGAAACGCTTAATACGACCAGGACGAGAACACAGGTACGACGTACGGACAGACATAACATCGACAACCAAGTCAATGTCCACGGCCTTTGATAACCAGTTGTGGTGCACTGGCGTGTCTACCCACCCCAGGATTGAACCCGGGGCTTCGTGGTCTGTAGACAGTTATGATAACCGCTACACCACAGTAGGTAGATGGCAGCCAGGTACTAATTAAAAGTTATTAGTATTCGTAACTTAAAGTTAAAGCAGTAGCCTACGCCGGCGAAGTAAATCGGTTGGTTTTGGAAAACGACAGAAGTCAAGCTGGAAGTTCCCCTTTACAGAAATAAACCTTACAGGTGTTAAGTGTGGCCCTATGACAAGGCTGACTACTGGGGAATGAGAAGCTACGATTTTTCTGCAAACTAGTCGCAAGCGTTCCAAACTGACTACCCAGAAGATGCTTGCAGCAATGTCACCAACATCATCTGCGATGCAATGGACATCTTTATTCCAAGAAAGTTTGTCACAAAAAAGACCGGCGACGAAATCTGTTTTAACAATCGCTGCAAGAAAGCTGCAGCCAAGAAGCATCGCTTGTTCAGGAAACTTAAGGAAAACACATCACTGGAAAATAAGAATAAGTTTGCAGAAGCTAGAAGTGCTATAAGTTAGAAAAACAAGCCATACGAAGATGTATCAGTTTGGTACTTCCCCCACTGCGTTCTTTCATGCTGTGTGAAACTTTCGTTCTACACGCCTATTGTGATCCTGGTTCAGTTAACTTTTGTAGGCCATGGGACATGGGCCAATAATGTACACGGTGTTCAATTTCTGTGCAATTTATGGATGGATTACCTAAATTTATCACAGAATGATTAAATATGAGTTCCTAATCACAAATTGCTTTGTTCCCACGCATAGTTGTGGTTGACCGAGATGAAAAGTCAAAGAAAATGGAGTTAAATTCCCATACTTAAAACACGTATACCAGTTCTACTAATTTTTTTACCCAAGTGAGAAAGAAGACAGACACTGGCAATTTTCGTAGAGGCTCACTCAAAATAATTCATTTTAGACCTTTAGTGAAATCTTAAATGATTTGTAACTGTTAAATAAGTTCACTAATTGATTAACCAATAGGCTAATTGAATCAATTCGTTTTTTAAACTACTAATAACTTAATTAATCAACAACTTAGTTGTTAACAAACATTAATTAATTGTCCAGTTAATTATTTACAAACATATTACACAATTAACTACTTAATTAATAAAAACACACCTTTCTCAGTTTAAAGGATGGAATATATGTGGTAGAGAAAAAGAAGGAAGCAAATTTCAAATAATCTTAAAAAAATTCTTGCACACTTAAGTTATCTGTTTTTTAAAGAAAAGTTGTGGCATGCAGATTATTGTGGAATACATATTTTCAAAATGCTTTGATGTAATGTATTTAGTGTTTTCATAAATAGATAATGAATACATTAATTTCTCATAAATTTAGTTTGTTTTATTTGGCTACTCTCATGTTACATAAGTGTTATTTAAAAGGTTTACGTTTAATCATTTTAGCAGATGCAAAACTTTGCAAGGGGCAGTCACATAATTTTACTTCCCTTTACACTCATGAAGAGAACAGATCGTGTTGTAAATAATTTCAGTTTATGGCAGATGGTACATATACAAAAGAATTTCAATTCAGGCTGATGCTTATCCGCTATTTCTGTAAAACAAAAAGATGAGAGATAACACCTCCCCTGGACAGGACACCAGTCCTTCCCCGGTTAACTCCCCAGCATTGCTCACTTAGCACTCTTCCTCCCTTAATTTCCATGAAAGAATTTTACATCACTCTAAATAAAATATTCAGTATTAATTTACAAAAAAGTACCCAAATCTAATCATGAGCATTTTGTTCATTTGGATAAAAGTTAATCCTTTCCCAAGCTTGATGACTCGCGGGGCTGATGCTCATCAGTTCTTTCTGTAATGCAAAAAGATAAGAGATAATACCTCCTCTGGACAGGACACCAGTCCATTCCCGGTTAAATCCCCAGAATTCAATTCCTCAATTGCCCTAAAAACATCATAGCATGCTACATCATTTCAAATAAAATATGCACAATTAATTTACAGAAAAAGTATTCACCTCTAATCAGAAGCAAATAATGGTGCAGTTTAAATTAATTTTCCCAAGCCTTTTTGATTTTTGACACTTTCATTTCTTAAAGTGTGGCTGATCAATGTTTACGCATTTTCTGATAAGCAAAATTTCAATGGAAAGAAAAACTGCTCAAATTTTGGAAAAAAAAAGCATTCTACCTCATGCCAAATCCAATATGCACTATTAACTTACAAAAAAGTATCCACCTCTAATCATAAGCAGATAATGGCCCAGTTTAAATCAATTTTCCTAAGCACATTTTAACCACAATAATTTCTTTCACTTCACGTTAAAAAGAAAACAATCTTTTACATTTTGACACTTTAATTTTTTTTAAGTGTGGCATGCAAAATTTCAATGAAAAGAAAAATAGCTCAATTTTGTTAATGCAATTCTGTTTTTCCACATAGAGATACCTCCCCTGGACAAAACACCAGTCCATCCCCTGCTAACTCCCCAACAACAAATTCTTCCATGGCCCTAACAGCATGCTACACCATCCCAAACCCAGTATGCACTATTAACTAGTTATAGCAAAAGTATCCACCTCTAATCATCAGCAAATAATGGCCCAATTTAAATCAATTTTCCCAAGCACCTTTTAATGTTTCTTTCACTTCACATTAAATATTTAAAGAAACAATCTTTTTATTTTTTAAAGTGTGGCTGACCAATGTTTGTGCATTTTTTGACATGCACAATTTCAATGGAAAGAAAAACTGCTCAATTTTTTTTATACAAATTAATACCTAAATAAAAAGAATAAAACACGCTTAAGAATGGCCATTTGTAAATGGATTTTGATGGTAAAAATGGTTATTTTGCTCAATTTAGCACATGTTTATAGTCCTTAAACAACCGTTAAAATTTTAAAGTGCTTTTTGCAAACTGTATAAATTAAATTTATTATCAAGCTATTTTGAAAATTTTGAAACATTTTAAATGTGCTTGCTCCCTCCCCTTATAATTTTCCACATTCTTTTCCACAACTTGAGACAATAAAGTTGAAAAAAGTTCAGTTTTTAATCCTCATCATCGGAATCTAAGCCTTCCTCTTCCGAGATATTAGAATCCTCATTGTGGCAGTTTTGACAACCTGAGCACCTGCAAAGTTCCGTGCACTGCATGCCAATTTTACTGCAGCAGGTAACTTCTGCTGGAAAACTTCCCCAACACAGTCTGAATCCGTAAACGTTAGGCCGATCGAAGTTGAGGAATTTCGGGCTATTTCTGCCTCCTTGCAATCAAACTTCGTCCACTCAAAGGCAAATGTCTTAAATCTCTCTAATGAATTACTTGTCAGTTCAATAAATTTTGGTTTAGGACAATCTTTCACGTGCATAATACAATATTTTTGAAGCGACTTTCGACCAACAATTCCACTTGTGGAGGCGGCCATTTTGTTTTACGGAGCAGTTGCCATGTCCATATTTACAAACGCTGTGATTATTTGATTCGTCGAAATTTCTGGTTTTCCACAAAAATGTCGTTCGTACGATATTTCTGATTGGACGAACCTAGCCTCGTACAATAAGGCTAAAAGGTTCCGATTTATGCTAAATAAATACCGAATCTTGAACATATATACCATCACCGTAAGTGGGGACAACTGGACATCTATTCAAAATAATATTTTCATATTTATCATTCACTTAGTATTCCATCCATCTTCCTGTTGTACGGAATGAAACGATATCAAGGGATGTACCACGGCCTATTGCTGTTTATTCCGTTTTCGGGTCACACGTGGTTGATCTCACCCAGGCTTGACGGCGGCAGACGAGGAGACAACACACGAGGTCTACGGAGCTGGCCGTTCGTCAGCTAAGTTGCTTTACTTAACAATAACATAACAAGATTACGGGCCAAGAAGGGTTAGTTACCCCATAAAAAGTTAATCTAGCCTTTTAGTACTTTTGTCTTCTCTGAGTACCTTTGCTAAGTACTCAGAGGGCACAGGATCTTAGGGAAACTTTCCAACTATCGTATTTTGAAAGCATCTAGCACAGCAATATGATCAACCCCCCCCCCCCCAACACACACACACACTCACACACACACGGAAAATTTATAAGATTTCATAGGTTCAAACATTACTGATTACCCATTTTCTCTCCTTTTTTTAAATTTACAGCTTCAAAAATTCAAGATGTTGTGGTTAAAAAAATAACAATTTTGATTATGTAAAATATAACAATTTTATTGAAATCTACAACAATTGCTTAATTGGAAAATGTATAGATCATAAGTCTTGAAGTCGGTA
>JAIGNY010001856.1:2320000-2367500 GCA_020152595.1 Chiridota heheva
AACATTTTCTCTCCGAATTTAAGCCATTTTAGACTATCACATGTGTCATCTTCACGTGATGGAGATCATTTAAAAAAACAATTTCAAATATTGGGATGATATCATTTTTCGGGGAAGCTGAAGAAACCAGGGGGTGGGCCTAGAGCCACTCCATGTTCAATAGCTATGGGCGAGCGGTGAATTTCTTTCCAAAACAGGATAGCACTGGCACAAAATTCCTTTTGTCTGGTTGGCTTAAATTCTGAACCCTAACCCTAGCCATATGACTTCCTAGAAGAATTCCACTTACGACCCATCAAATGTCTAAGAAAAGGTCCTATAACTGTTAAAAATAAGTTACTTCTTGTATCAAACGAAAGCTTGGATCATTCTTTTCCTCGTAGTGTATTTCTTTTATTATTCCACTTGATTCTCCCTCGTAGTTTGACGTACTAAGAAAAGAAACCTTTTATTATCGCGACACATTGACCATCTGATTACACTATTGAAACGTGTTATTACCGTACGTCACAAATTTATTTCCTTCCCACTTAAAGGATTAGTTTAGGTGTCAAGTAAGTCTATCTTATATTAAAGACGACTTAAAAAAAAACATAACAGCGAATAAAGCGTTCAAAAATCTTTTTCGTTAAAGAGATATCTGACTTTAAAGTTTGAAATCATTTGTGTAGAAACGACTGTAATCAGACTAGTTAACTAGTTGTAATTTCATATCCTCAGAACCCTCAGTCTTTTATGTATTCTATCATAATTTGTGGTTTAAAAACCATGGGATATGTCATAAAAGGAAGTTATTTATAATATACCACATGAAGAAAGTTCGAGGTAAAATAATTTTAATAGCGAAAAAAATAAAATAAAATTTCTTTAAAATACATTAACAATTGTTAAGATTATGAGGATGAATACGCTAAGTTTCCTTGGTACAGTTCCTACACGAGTCATTTTTACACCGATAAGGATTTTAAACTTAAATATCTACGTAACGGAATACGATTTTTGAGACTTTTTTCACCATTTTGTGAACAAACAAAAAAACGGACACATAACAAATATGGACGTTACAAACAATGCCACACAACAAAATACACTTACAAACGATGAAAATGTAAAAAACGAATTTTTATTTTCTTGAATAGTTGGTGGCTCTCAGAAGAGCCTTTGGGCTCTTTATCGATCGTTCGATCTACTGTCCTCCTGTAGTCCACTGATGCTGGCCGGCTTCTTTGATCTTCTAGATCCTCAGAATTTCTAGATTCTCCAAGTGGGCTCGATACGAGTTGGTTCCTCTTTTCCAAGGTGGCTTAGACATAAGTAATTTCATGTTCATGGCTTCTATCTTGAAATGGTTGGTATAAAATGAATTATTGGAGATCTTTTAATGTGCTAGCTCCTACGAGCTTTCAACCTGATTGTTTTTCCCCAATTGTTGTCACTAGCTGCAAAGCTCCAAAGGTAGTCTGGTCTTTGACTCTGGTACCTCGGTGGTGTTCTGACGGCAGATGTTTGTCGTACTCTGTTGTCGAACTTGCGTACCAAACCGAACCGGTAGTAAGCTCTGGCGGGGTTTCTTTCCCTTGTCAGCATCCTCCTTCTAAATCCATTAGGGTAAGTAACCATCATGATTCTCGATACCGGTGCATATTGATCGGACATGATGTGTCTTATTCGATGTCCAAAAGTAAAGTGTAGTCGACGGTCAAGACGTTTTTTTTTATGTTCTCTTTCGCCAATCAGCGATGCTTGATCAGGCACTTGTCTAGTTCGTGGCTGTGTACGCACCCCTGATTGGCTTGTCTGAGGAGCAAGCCTGTCTGGTATGCCTTCACGTGTGTCATTGATTGACTGTCCAGGCACTGTGTAGCTCGTGTCGTTGACCTTCTTTCAGGATAGTGCTCAGGACGGTAATCTCGAAATCTACGGTAGCCTGGAACTGCAAATTTCTGTATTAAATATCTTAATACAATTTTCTCTTTCTTTCTTGAATGTTTTAAGAGACTTTAAAAGAGTCCACGAGGGTTGAAGTACCTGCCCCAATCAACGCAGTGGTACAGTACGAGTCATGCTACGGTTTTATACTCCTTCTACCTTCCTTTTTCCCTACAATGATCAAATACATGCGAATACAAAACAATGTTTTAGGATTTCTGTGCAAGAATCAAGTCTTACAGACAATCCATAACTTTGCATTTGACTGCAAGAAGTCTCAATCGATTAGCGTAGTTTCCCAGCGTAGCTTCCCAGCGTACTTTCCCAGCGTAGCTTCCCAGCGTACTTTCCCAGCGTAGCTTCCCAGCGTAGCTTCCCAGCGTAGCTTCCCAGCGTAGCTTCCCAGCGTACTTTCCCAGCGTAGCTTCCCAGCGTAGCTTCCCAGCGTAGCTTCCCAGCGTAGCTTCCCAGCGTAGCTTCCCAGCGTAGCTTCCCAGCGTAGCTTCCCAGCGTAGCTTCCCAGCGTAGCTTCTCAGCGTAGCTTCCCAGCGTAGCTTCCCAGCGTAGCTTCCCAGCGTAGCTTCCCAGCGTTCTGTAGATAAGGTCTCTTAGTAATTTGATCACCTCTTCTTTGTAGTCTTTGCTAACGGTTTCCTTCATCCCTTTTTCCAGCTCTTTAAAAATGTCTTTCGCGAGTGGATCTGTAATCAGCGAGCGTCGAATCTCTTTCTATTTGTTTTTGCTTTCTTTGACCGTCTCGATTAGGACGTTGATCTTTGTAGCTTGTTTCGATTGGGCTTCCAGAAAACGCGTGTTATCTCTGTCATCGCTTTCACGAATTTCGCCAGTTCTCTTTCTCTTTAAACAAGAGAAGCTCTTTTTCTGTCAGTTTGAATTCAACGGTCGATGCTGTTTCGGCCTGCTGAAAGTTTTTCGTTGCACTCTCCTCCTCTTCCATACCCATATGTTTCTTGGCTTCTTTCAACAAATGTCCCAGTATTTTTCTTTCTTCATCCATGCCGCATCCTATAGGGGGCATAGCGCGTCGAGACAATCTGAAGCGTTGTAGAACGGCGGTGTAAAGTCTCTTTCATCGGTATACTCTCCGTAGATGTCAGGGTTGCAAAAATCGTCGCCCACCATACGCCTGATTTCTGCTCTGGTGATTTCCGAAGGGGTCTTTGCTACTTCGATACTGGTTTTATGATGTGGTTTCCTTGATCCTGTGAACACATCGTAGCTGACACCGGCGCTGCTTTACGTTTTCGTCCAGAACAGTCTCCCGTATTGTTGATGTTAGGTGTTACACTATTCTCCATGTTGCTTCTTTGATGTCTGATGAAAAATGAACCAGGCTTCGACGATGTTTCTTTTTTATGTTTTTGACCAATCAGAGAAAAGCAACAATTGCGTCAGAATTTTAATGGTGGCGCTCTTTATGTATATACATAGAAGGTTTAGTGCGGGAACGTACATGGATTGAAGATCTGTTTTTAATGAACGTATGTTCAATGCGGAACGTTACGTCTTTTCTCCCCAAACATGCATAAAAAGGTTTCGGCATGAAGGCGTACATTTCTCCATCTCTGTACAATCTGCAGTTAATGTTTCGCAAAATCTTAGCATCGCCTCTCTGTGTGATTCTTCTTCGGATTCAGATGAAACACACGTGAAATATACGGGATTCAAGTGTGTTTCTTTATATCCTAATTCACCACTCAAACCGTAAATGTTCCGTACTCTTATGACTGTTGACGTAGACTTTTTGCAAGCATAGGCCACCATAACCGATTCCACACAAATGCCTCTTCCTCGTTTAAAACACTCATGGTTGGTTTGAAGTGAAACCTTTTAGAGAAAAATCGTTAATGAATCAACTCACGTCTCGTCTACCACTTTTATCTTCTTTCTGACCAATCACCGCAGAGCAAAGTTGACGTCAGAGTGTCGGTGGTGGCGCTCTTTCCATAACCGTACGGGAGGGTTGTAATATCTGCTTGGATGATGCGTTTGTCGTAGACCAGTCTGTAATCCTTAGTAATTAATCTGGTGAGATCTCTGCGCAGACCGTCTCTCCTGATGCTGTATGAATAGCGGACAGGTACGATGAATTCTTCGTCGTTTTCCCAGATTCTGCCTTTTTCCCCGGATCCACATGATTTACCATGCTGGTCATCGCCATAAAGTTGACCAATTGAATGGCGTTATGGTCCAACGTGATGCTTTTGACTTTACACTCACCTACGGCAACGGCGCATGTTCTTGTCGCGCGTACTTTGTAAGCGTAGTTCTTTGGGAATTCGGACACGAACTCGGTGATGTAGCTCCCAGCACCGTAAGGTTTTTCTAGCTCGTCTGTCATGTCGCCGAGAGAGTTGCCGAGAGATGGTTCGTCGGTTTCGGGTCGGTTGACGTAAATCACGGAATCCGTGTCGAAGTAGAAGACGCGCTCCCTAGTCGTTCGATGTAAGAGTAGAGTTGAGGCGGGCGTGAGCCGTGGTATAAGCTGCGTTGAAAATGTTCGTGTTGGGCGATACTTCGACGTACTCGTCCGTATCGACCCATTGGATACGGGCGGTGAACTCGTCGTTGAACTGCACGTACTTCACTTCTTTCGATTTGTCCATCAACAACTTGTAGAATTTTTCAAGAATGTTGATAAACTCCATCTTGGTAAGTGTACTTCGCTGTCTGAACTTTACGTAGAAAAGTAGGAGTTAAGCATCAGTTTAGCCCACGCCATCGGACTGGAAGCACGGGGTGAAAGATTTGATCAGTCCTTCGTAGTCACTCACGTCGTTCGTGTCCGGGGTTTTGATGATGTCGGGATGTCCGATAGGATATTTGAAATACTTGTTGACGTAAGGGTAGCACGAAAAAACATCGACGTACTTGATCTGTTCATCTTCTTTGACGACATGATGAAGCTTGACGGCGTTGGTCCGCCCGCCGAAGAACGTATCTCGTAATGGAGAGGTTCAATCAGTTCAAGGTTATCGATGAAGTCTTTTATCTGTGGGTTTCTCTCCAACTCGTATTCCCAGATTTCCACCACTTACCAACCTTGTCGAAGACTTTCGTTGTTCAAACAATCTCGTCTTTGGGTAAGCTGTACGTGAGCATCTTCGACGGTTGTTTCCACTGTCGGAAACTTATGTTTTCTGTGCGAGTAGCAGATGGAGCAACCGTGTCACAAACAAGCATAGAACTCGTAGGCTGTCTTTGACGCTTCATCCCATCTGTCTACTTTGTAAGGACCGATATGTTTTTCTCCAGCGGGAGATCGGGCGTGTTGCAGTTGTTGACCCTCTCGATGCTCGATCTATTTTAATCATTGAAGCGCTTTGATGGATTGGATGTTGTTGTCGTATCCTGAATGAAGAACCAGGGCGATCGTATCAGTACGCAGGAACTTTTGTCGAAACATGCGCATGCAAGCTATGAAAATGGTGATACATTTTTCGAAGGGATCTTTGCCTGCAGTTTCAATAATATCTTTTCGGAAGCGCAAACATCCTAGCCGGAGTAGTTCTACATCACTGCAACAGTACTGGTACATTTCACGAGCCATATCGAAAGTCTTGTTCTTTTGTCCTTCGTACCATAGGAGAAATACTTTACGTTGAGCAGGTTTCATGTGATCAGGATTGTAGTTTTCGACTGAGGCCAAGGACCAATGTAATTTTCGTAGAGTTACGTATTTAAAAAAATACGGGATATAACCCTTCGTCTTTTTCGTCAACCCGAACGTTTTGGGGAAGGAAGAGAGAGGAGCCGGAATGAAGTCTTTCTTGTTCCTGAATTTTTCTTGCAAGTTGATGCTCATCAAATTGGCTGCGTTCATCACAAACGTTGGGGCACATTCCGATGTTAATCATGTGATCTAGAATAAAATGGCCGTCGTATCCTTTTATGTTGTGAGCGATGGCGGTGTTCCCTTTGTTTTCTTGAGAAAGCAAACAACTGCAAAAGTCTTTTTGAGTGTTTTTTCCTGAGAAGACGTGTTTCGTTTACTGCATGACGCACAATTTGATGAATGTTTTCGTTTTGAAGACAGTTTAAGCAAACACGATGTGCTACACAATAGTTTGGCAAGTGCAAATATCCTTCATTGTCAAGGTTGTCTTCCTGCATGCATTTCAAATGGAAAAAAAAATGTATTTCAACGGGAAGTCCTTTTGTTCCAGCAACTTATCTTCCCAGGCCGAGAATATCTCTTCGTCGTCAACAACTACCTGTCTTCTTCTTCTCCTTCTTCTCCTTCTTCTCCTTCTTCTCCTTCTTCTCCTTCTTCTCCTTCTCCTTCTTCTTCTTCTTCTTCTTCTTCTTCTTCTTCTTCTTCTTCTTCTT
Organism: Chiridota heheva; assembly: GCA_020152595.1. Lineage (NCBI taxonomy): Eukaryota > Metazoa > Echinodermata > Holothuroidea > Apodida > Chiridotidae > Chiridota > Chiridota heheva. Next base: position 2,326,280 of record JAIGNY010001856.1, read on the forward strand.
CTTCTTCTTCTTCTTCTTCTTCTTCTTCTTCTTCTTCTTCTTCTTTCTTCTTCTTCTTCTTCTTCTTCTTCTTCTTCTTCTTCTTCTTCTTCTTCTTCTTCTTCTTCTTCTTCTTCTTCTTCTTCTTCTTCTTCTTCTTCTTCTTCTTCTTCTTCTTCTTCTTCTTCTTCTTCTTCTTCTTCTTCTTCTTCTTCCTCTTCCTCTTCTTCTTCTTCTTCTTCTTCTTCTTCTTCTTCTTCTTCTTCTTCTTCTTCTTCTTCCTCCTCCTCCTCCTCCTCCTCCTCCTCCTCCTCCTCCTCCTCCTCCTCCTCCTCCTCCTCTTCTTCTTCTTCTTCTTCTTCTTCTTCCTCTTCTTCCTCCTCCTCCTCCTCCTCCTTCTCCTCTTCTTCTTCTTCTTCTTCTTCTTCTTCTTCTTCTTCTTCTTCTTCTTCTTCTTCTTCTTCTTCTTCTTCTTCTTCTTCTTCTTCTTCTTCTTCTTCTTCTTCTTCTTCTTCTTCCTCCTCCCCTCCTCCTCCTCCTCCTCCTCCTCCTCCTCCTCCTCCTCCTTCTTCTTCTTCTTCTTCTTCTTCTTCTTCTTCTTCTTCTTCTTCTTCTTCTTCCTCCTCCTCCTCCTCCTCCTCCTCCTCCTCCTCCTCCTCCTCCTCCTCCTCCTCCTCCTCCTCCTCCTCCTCCTCCTCCTCCTCCTCCTTCTCCTCTTCCTCCTCTTCCTCCTTCAATCGTTTGCATGTAACAAAGATGATCGTACGGTTGGGGACGATCACAATTTCTACAGTAACGTTGACCGCATTTATGTCTTTGACGGTTACTCCATAAGTAGTGCAACGACGGATGCGTTGGCAGATCGTGTTAAATGTTATTTGGGGTTTGGCTTTGATCTTAACTTTGCTTATTTTGGGGATCTTCTTGTGGTTTGCAAAACAAGTCGGACTCTTGAAGGATCGGTCACAATTTTCACAATGTATCCATGCGGTCAACTGGCACTCATCTTTTGTTGCATTGAAACAACATTTGCAAACCTTGTGGCAACAATGGTGGTCGAAGACTTCGTACCCTTTATCACAAATGTTACAGAAGTAGGAGACATCCAGTAGTTCCAGAAGTTAAGTGACCACGTCGAAATGTTTATCGTGGTAGCAAAGATACAGATTTTTCGCACGAGGACGTCCTCTGAACAGAAACAAGGCGTGTGGATTTCTTGTAACGACATTCACTTGGTAATTGGATAACCCGGCTTGAAAACGCTCTACTTCTTCCAATCCACAGGGAGCCATGGCAACGTCAGCTCGTTTAAGCAACTCTTTGGCGAGTCTCGTTTGTTCACACTTCCCCTGACTAATTTTTTGTTCTCTAATTGACGGAGTTGTCACTCTCTTTATCGATGCGGCTTTGGCGGTCACGAGCACTCGGGCTAGACAGAGGTGGTCTTTGTTTGTGATACAGATGATAGAGCGTTTTCCCTTTGTCCAGTCTTTTATGGTGGTACGTCCACTTCTTTGAGGCATTTCAATGTGATTCACTGATTTCAACGTCTCCGTCAAGCATGAAAGCAGTCTTTGATTGTAGAATAAAAATGGCGGTTAGAAGATGCTGCACGCTCACTTGATCTCTCCGCATGAGTCGAACCCAAATTGGAAACTCCAGACTGGTTGCATGAATTTCGAAACCCACACGATCTTGAGCAGCAAAGCCTTTGACCAGTCGGTCAATGAGGCTTTCAAAAACAGCATGCAATACATTGACGACCTCCTCCTCTTGATTGAACAGTCGACCAATTCTCTCCCCGTTGAACCGGACAACGTGTTCATTTGCCTACGAGTTGTACCCAGAAATTAGGCGTCTTTGGTCTCCCCAATGAGGTAGCAACTCTCGACGGTAATGTTTTCATCGTTAGCTCTGTCGGCTTCTTCGTCATCTTGATTAGCCATCTGATCCTGTTCACCTCCCTCGCCCTGTTCCTGGTCGACTCCGTCATGTTGATGATTTGCAGCCATTTGATCCTGTTCACCTCCATGGTCAACATCCATAGCCTTCAACTCGTCCGCTTCTTCGTCTGTTTGCCGGTCAACATCCATAGCCTCCGACTCACCCTCGACTTCCCTAACTTGATTGAGCTTTTCTATTTCTTCAACAAGCGGCAAAAATTAATTGTAATAATTGTTCGTTGAAATTGGCATGTTTTCAGCAATTAATTGATCTACAAACGTATTGAGTTATTCGGGTAGATTACTCCCTCCTCTCGCAATATTCTTCTCCAGTGCACATTCCTGGGAGTTGATCGATATTCTTTTCCGCTGTGTCGATTTGTGCATCGTAATTCTTTTTGTCGACATTTCTGTCCGTTGTGTCTATTAAGTCTTCCCAGCTTTGCGATTTGATCTCCTCCTCTCCCTCCTCCGCAAACCCTTCCCGAATATCCCAGCGTTTTTCACCCGTCATGTGGTTGAAAACGTAACTTTGCGAATGAGTGCATGAGTGAATCCACCATACGATGGGCCATGATCTGTTCAAAAAGATACCGTAACAATAATGATAATAATTAAAATATTTACATAACTAATTTAGGAGTCTTTTTTTCATAATTTTTTTTAAATGTGACCTTCTTACAGATTCAAGAGTATTTTCTTTTTTGCAAATGATAAACGATTCGGTCATTTCATTGAAATAATTATATCTTGGTTACTTACACGTAGTGTCAAGATTATGCTGTGATGATAATTAAAAAAGTAGAAAAATAATATAGCAGTGGTTTTGTACAAAGAAGAAATAAATAACGGTGAGCTTCTTACAGATTCAAGAGTATTTTACAAATAATGGATGATTCGATCAAAAATCGGTAAAAAATCGGTAAAATATTCATATCTTGGTTTCTTGCAAGTACATCTGAAGAAAACATTCAAATTGAAAGAGTTCTTTTACATATACAAAATTGTATTATGTAAAAAATACTTACATAACGTTTATTCCTCCTTTGAAATCAAATAACAAACGGATAATTCAATTCCACACGTAAAGCAACCTCGTGTGGTGTACATATCCTTTATTCCCCAACCGCCGTTTTTGGCCATTTTCGGCGGTTCAGTAAAAAAAACAATTGACCACCATTGACGTTTGATGTCACTCATGCCCGTAAATATAAATATTCCGTGGATAAATTGTTTACAGAACAAATTAATCTCTGAACCATAAGTTCAGCTGGTTTATAAAATGTGTTTTTAAAGCAAGGAGGAAAGTGGACATATCTGCATAATTTTTAAGCAGATGTACACGATATCGGCGGCGGTACAAGATTAATATCTGCGGCGGTACAAGATTAATATCTGCAGATGATGTTGTTTTGTCGAGATCGAAAGATCGAATGACGCAATTCCAAGGAATTGGCGCAGATTTTTAACATTTGTTGACTTGGTACGATGCCAACTTGGCAAGATGCTCGCTCATATACAATACATTATACAATTTAAACTTGTCTGGAGGTCACTGAGGACAAATAAAATACGATTTTCAGACTGAATGTGACTTTCACAATCTATTTGATTTAAAGTAGAGGTTAAAGGTAACTTTACAATCTATTTGATTTAAACTAGAGGCTGAATGAACTTTAACTGTTTCTCATACAATTTCTTTATGTAGGTCACTTTTAGGGTGAATAAAATAAATTTTCAGACTGAAGGTGACTTTCACAATCTATGTGATTTAAAGTAGGGGTTGAGGGTGACTTTCACAGTCTATTTGATTTAAACTAGAGGCTGAATGTGACTGGCAATCTATTTAATCACAATTGTTTTCTGTAGGTCAATTTGAGGGCGAATAAAATACAATTTTCAGACTGAGGATGACTTTTACAATCTATTTGATTTGAAGTAGAGGTTGAAGGTGACTTTCAAAATTTATTTGGTTTAGACTATGGATTGACAATGACAGACGGTAGCAGTTTAGATTGTTCAAACTACTAAAATCTTTTAAAATATAGATAGGAAATTATATATTTTTGTCATTGTTTTCTGAAGAAAAAGAATATAATGAGGTACATAAACAAACTTAAGTTAATGGTAACATTCAAGAGATAGAGACGCTGGAACGTTACATCATCCTCTTACTTGTATCGTTGCAGAACTGACGGGGTGTGGAAAGACCTTGTGGGTGAGAATGCTGTTGGAACGTCGCGAGCAACTAATTGATCCACCTCCCGAACGCGTTTACTGGTTTTACGCCGAATACCAACCCGATTACGAGGCATCGAAGCAAGCTTTATCTCGTGTCGAATTCATCGACGGATAATTAATCGACGGATTACCTGGCGAAGAAGAACTGAAACGATTGGATGCAGATCATAGGAAGCTGCTCATTACTGACGATTTGATGAGCGAGCTGAATCCCGTCGTGACTATGTTGGTCACGAGAGGCAGTCATCACCGTAACCTATCAGCAGTACTTCTCGTACAAAATTTGGTTTTTAAAAGCGGACGTACCCTTATTCTGAACACTCATTATCTCGTATTTTTAAAACCTCTCGAGATGCTTCTTCTATCGAACATTTGGCTCGCCAGATGTTTCCTGGTCGCTTGCGGTACGTCCGAGAAGCCTATGTCAATGCCACGCGAGAGCCATACGGCTACCTTTTCATCCATTTCACCCCTAAGACGCCCGATCGATTTCGTTTGCAAACTGGACTCTTCGACTGCCGTTACGTGTAATTACCTTGATAAAAAACTAATTTGGTTGACTTTTCTCTTCAGTCGACGTTATGGCAGCCTACAGCAAAGTAATGCAATTGTTCGTTGCAATCTTTTGGATCTTTAAACCGTTTTTTTCTTTTGTGGATGTGCGAAGGACATAAGCAACATCTACCCAAATGGGGTGCGTTCATTTGTCATGGAGAAGCAGAGAAGATTCAAGAACCTTACCTCAGAGCAATCGCCGAAGGTCACTTCAAAACAATGTCGTCACATGTTGGAACACGCCAGTAAACAACTGCTGCATTTTTTTGCGAATGTGCATTAGACGTCTCTGAAGAAGTGGTGAAATTGACATCCCTCGCAGAAGAAAGCCCTTGTTAAACATCGACGCAATTTACTGATTTTGGCTTGTTCTAACGTCCCGACCAAGTACAAACGTCAAGTACTTCGACAACGCGGCTCGGTCAAATTTTTTCAAAACATTATAGCACTTGTACTGAAACAAATGCAGACTTTACTACCTGTCTTGATTCCACTCCTGTTGTAACAACAATGCAAAAATACTTGTCGTAACTCCTGACACTCTGACACGGCAGGCACAGGTGTTTGAAGCTCCGGAGAAAATCAAAACATTGTCCCTGGACGAAAAAATGAGAGAGATTTTGGATCGACGCGATATCACAGACAAAGAAAATGTAAACTCTACAAAGGCGGATTAATTTTGTACACTTTTTTCTGTCGTAAAGCAATCGGATCTTTCGTACCTCCTTCTCCACAAACCCTACTCTGCTTCATACCATATTGACGACGTGGTCGCCAGCTCGCCAAAAGCATTACTTGGTAAAGCAGAGCAATTAGCCAGGCAATTCAGGAGAAGCCTTCCTTTTAGTCCTCTTTCGAAAAACTCGAAGGAGGGTTTTTAGCCCACGGGCAGCCATTTCCCTTCACGCATGTTCCTTCGTCCATACAGTTTGTACAGAGTGACGAAGTTAAAATCATTTTATGAACTTCGATGGTGTTTGCTGAAGTCTAAGAGGTACATGGAAATATGGGGAAACATGTTAGCTAACTTTTATGCAGTACTTTTTCATATGTTTACTGATGATCTGTTTTTGATGAAGGAAAAAAGAGGAAATATATGGCATGGCCTATGTTTGACCCGCTTGGGTTTGTTGCGAATAAATATGTACAGTACTAACATCCGCGTTGTGTTTATTAAGTAGCGTCGACTTTTCTTCTTTGACTGAGATTGTGAGTGTTCGATAAATTATCAATTAAAGGGTTATTTCCATGTGCTTTCTTACGTTGAATTTGTTCTTCGCCTAAATTTTGTTCTTATTTTCGTAACCTCTTGAAAAACGCCTTCATTTAAATAACTTTGATGCAGTGAAATATCAGTTTCTTTGTGACTTTCGTATGGGACGTTCTGTCTGAACAGTTAACGTACTCTAACGTAGACCTACTGACCGTTAGTAATGCTAAGTTACAGCCATGACATGTGCGATGAGTATACGTGTACCAGACAGTGTACTTCGGATTCTTCAGACTGTTTGCAGATTTGTGTGTAATGTATATTGTCATTTGTGTCATTCTGTTTCACCCATTGTCTGTACTGGCGAGACGTTAGGGCCAAATCAAATGGGCACTATCGTAACAATAAAAAGTACTGAGAAGAAATATTACAATATTACGCCAAGATTTCACCTCTTTTGAATAAAGCTTAAGCAGTTAGTTTAGTTAAACTTAAATTGCACTGTTTATTCCTTTACGATCGGTCAGTCAGTAGGTGATCACACTCACAGTGTCACGCATAATGCGCACTTGAAATAGACCGAATTAAAGATAGTAAGCAGCTGATGTGTGTGTGCGATTCTTATGTTTTAACTGTTGACTGCTTGCACAATGGTTAAACCCTGGAAGCAGGGCTTAGCGTGAAAGACTTTGAGGGTTTCACCCGAACTGCCAGGACGGTGTTGCGTGAGATGAAATGGTTGCCTCGCGGGGAGTTGATTGTCGAGGGTCAAGTCGTACCTGGAAGTCACGTGGTAGATTTGGTAAATGATGCGATCCGTTTTCCGAAAAGAAAAAACAACTTTAAACTTATAAAAGATTATATGGATCAACGTTCTACAAGAGTTGGTAGGTAATGAAGGACTACGGGTATCAGGTGATGTCGATCAAGAAATGGAAAACACACACCACCTGTAAAGTGCGGGGCATTAGCCTCATCTACGATACCAGTCAGATTGTCAACTTTGACGCCATCCGAAACATGATAAAGCACATCAATTGAACGACAGGTCGTGCGCTCGACGAAAACAAATCGAAAGTCACCATTCCCGTCCACTACGCTCATCGCATCCAGAGAGACGGTCCTGGCACAGTGATCACAAAGCCGTACACCAAAAACCACAGGCTCGTCTACGACAAACGGGTCATCCAACCTGGCCTGACAACGCTACCCTATGGGCTTTAAATTCATCACCTTCTAATGTTTAGTACTCCCATTACAAGGGCGGAAGGAGAATCTTACCACTACCATGGTTGCCTCTACGAGTTTACGGTACACTGCGTTAGTTTGAGCAGGTACGACAACCCATCAAAAAAGTCATAATTGTATAATAAGGATAAAAATTAATGATATAATCCTAAGAAAATGATTTAATAATAATAAGATATGTAAATATATTTTAAAAAAGGTTATAAATAATAAATAAATAAAAGTATTGCGTGCTCCAACCAAATCTAACGTCCTCACCCTACGGGTATTAAACCCAGTCCCCCTTCGTTTTCTAAAATTAGGCAACAATGAGTGGTGTGGTGACCATGATTCCCCCACCTTTGGGTGGATAAAACCAGGTTAATGTACCCTATGGGGACTCATAGCCAGAGACATTTTCGATTTTTATTATTTGTTTTGCCTATTTCTTCTTGTTTTACACCGAGATGGTAAGGTACCCTTGGATCAGAGCGCGTTAGCCCTTGGACACCACAAGTTGATCATAACCACTCCAAAATGACCGTAAACTCAAGGCAAACAACAGTCCTCAGACGGTTTCTGAAAACCTCTCCTTGTGGTGGGGAAGGTTCTCTGCGCCCCTGGGAGGGGATGGGAAACGCCCTTCGAGTCTGTATAGGGGCCCCTTGCTACTCAGGGGGGAGGTCAAGAGCAAGCTTAGCAGCTGAATCAGCTCTGTCATTGCCGGGGTATCCAGAAGAAAATAATACTTTTCCTGCAGAGGGAAGGGGAGTTTGCGGAGGAGGTAGGACGTGGGGTTATCCCACTTGAGGTTGAGCAAAGAAGGACAGACTTGGAGTCTAATAAGATGACAAAGTGTCTGAGCGGGAGTACTTAAGCATTGTTGAGGGCGAGCAGGATGGCCTTGCCCTCAGCCGAGAAGATGGACGAATAGTTGGGAAGCCTGCTACTGAGGGTGATGTTTGGATGACGGCAGCATCAGCTGTCCTGTCGCCTTTCTTGGAACCGTCAGTATAGATTGAGGTGTAGTTGGAGAGATGGTTATTTAGTTTGGTTGTGGAAGTTGATGAAGAGGTTGGAGTGAGTTTGGACTTTCTGATGAGTGGAGAGGTCCATGTAGATGGAGGGGGCGGGGTGACCCAGGGAAGAAAAGTGGGCCAGGGGCGCCAAGAGTAGCGGGGTTGATGTCCAGACAATGGAGGTCGGGTAACATGCATAAGCTGAAGGGAGGGGATATGGTTTTAGTCCTATCGAAGACGGTAGTGAAATTGGAATGCCTAATGAGGTTGTATACGGGGTTTTGGATGTTGGTGAGTGCTCTAAAAGCATAGGAAAGGCTAATCTTTCTTCATTTTAGCAGAAAGGGGGTGAAGGGGGTCGTTGGCTTTAACGTGAAGGCTGGTGATGGGGTAGTTCTTGTAGGCACCCAATCAAAGCCAGAGGGCTTCATTTTGGATGATGTTGCTGTGGTGGAGGTGGGTGTGGTGATTGGCACAGTAGACATATTGCCCTAGGGTCCAGACTTCAAGTAGCGTTGCTTGCAGGAGAGCTTGGAGTCTAGGGTTAGACCCAGGAACTTAGTGTGGTCAACTTTCGGGATGCGATTTTTGTTGGTTCGATAGTTGCATTAAATTTCGATTGGGGTAAATAAGGTACACCATGATGGAAAATAAATGATTCAAGAAGTTGAAGCTTTATTTCAACTTTTTCTTCCCACGACGTCCGTCCATGCAGTAAATGTTCTGTAGGTGATAAAGAACAAACAAAGATATAATACCATTAAGCATTATTACAAACCCATTATTACATAATAATAAAGCAATTTTTGAGCATTCAATAACTATAAAAATATATTTTCCTACATCGAGTATATAATCAAATTTGTGTATCTTCCGTTAATATTAACAAAATGATACGTTTAGTTATAATTGCCACAGAGAAAAAAAACATGTCCTTCTGTGTTCGGAATGAAATATAGAAACATTGTCAGATATTGCATTATTTATAGATGTTTCTAAGAATCGGCATGTTTTGATGAAAGATTGGGAAATACTACGTCTTCAAAAGTTCTCATAATAGTATTTAGATACGTAGTATTATTTGTTTGGTAGTAAGTTTTTAAAATTCAAATATCAAAATAATTTCATAAGATGGGATAACTTTAATCATGTCTTTAAATCATTTATATAATTTTCCAATTTGTTAAATCCAGGTGTTGGTCAGTAGGAAGGACAAAGGATACCAAATTAGAAATTTATTTAAAAAGAAGAAGAATTAAACATTATAACGTACTTGTTTTCAAGAAGGCTTTAAGCAATGTCCTATCACATTTCGCTGTATAATGACAATTTGTCAGACTTGTTCCAATACACAGCACGATTCAGACACACTGAAATAAAATCTGGGTGAGCTGTAATGCAAACATCATCACCACCCATTCAGTTCGGTTTCATCTCCCTTTTGGAAGAACAAATTCTTTTCCAAAATGGAAGAACTTTAATGTAAGGCAGTCTCCCATGATGCAACATTACCCACAAGCCCTCTGTGTATGCCCCATACTCGTTATACAAGTCATTAATAAAACAGCCTTTTGGAATTCTTGATAATGAGCGGGAAAGGTTTATTGTTGAATATTCATACAGATTTAAATAAGAATAAAAGCCAAGCCCTCCAATATCATTTGCCAGTCCGTTTCTTCGTAAAACAGTTAAAAGATTTGACCTGCACAATAACTTTTGCTGTTAGACGCGATACGGTCGTTTAGTCTGTTAGTTATCGTTAAGCAATGTGCAATGTTCCAGCATTGTATAACGGGTACTAAAAGCACGTAATGTTATAATTATGTTTTCCTGATCATTTCCAAAAAAGCCTTGTCGTTCACCCCATTCTACATTAGTTAATGAATCCAAAAGGAGTATTTTTTAAAAGAATTGAATTTTATGTATTTTTCTTCATTTTGTGAGAAGCCTGTAATATTTTGTTGGATGCGATTGACTCGCTTAATGCGATTGACTCGCTTAATGCGATTGACTCGCTTAATGCGATTGACTCGCTTAATGCGATTGACTCGCTTAATGCGATTGACTCGCTTAATGCGATTGACTCGCTTAATGCGATTGACTCGCTTAATGCGATTGACTCGCTTAATGCGATTGACTCGCTTAATGCGATTGACTCGCTTAATGCGATTGACTCGCTTAATGCGATTGACTCGCTTAATGCGATTGACTCGCTTAATGCGATTGACTCGCTTAATGCGATTGACTCGCTTAATGCGATTGACTCGCTTAATGCGATTGACTCGCTTAATGCGATTGACTCGCTTAATGCGATTGACTCGCTTAATGCGATTGACTCGCTTAATGCGATTGACTCGCTTAATGCGATTGACTCGCTTAATGCGATTGACTCGCTTAATGCGATTGACTCGCTTAATGCGATTGACTCGCTTAATGCGATTGACTCGCTTAATGCGATTGACTCGCTTAATGCGATTGACTCGCTTAATGCGATTGACTCGCTTAATGCGATTGACTCGCTTAATGCGATTGACTCGCTTAATGCGATTGACTCGCTTAATGCGATTGACTCGCTTAATGCGATTGACTCGCTTAATGCGATTGACTCGCTTAATGCGATTGACTCGCTTAATGCGATTGACTCGCTTAATGCGATTGACTCGCTTAATGCGATTGACTCGCTTAATGCGATTGACTCGCTTAATGCGATTGACTCGCTTAATGCGATTGACTTGCCTAGAACACGTACGACACGCTCTTCGTACTATTATGGGAAAATGGGAAGGGGATCGTTGGCAGAGAGAGAGAGAGAGAGAGAGAGAGTTGAACACACAATTACAATGACGGGGTCGTCGCCTGCCTATTCGGTTATGATAGTACAAATGCTATCACGAAACGCTTAATACGACCCAGACGAGAACACAGGTACGACGTACGGACAGACATAGCATCGACAACCAAGTCAATGTCCACGGCCTTTGATAACCAGTTGTGGTACACTGGCGTGTCTACCCAACCCAGGCTTGAACCAAGGGCCTCAGGTGGTCTGTAGACAGGTATGATAACCGCTACACCACAGTAGGAAGATGGATCGTTGACAGATTTACGATGAAATTTTATGTTTAATGACTGTTTACAAATTTTTGTAAACAATACAGTATACAAGTGCATTGATCGGTTCTGTACGGAAACCAAGAAGGCAAACGATGTATTCACTGGCACGCGGTGTATTATTCATTGGCGCGCGGTGTATGATTAAAAAAATTAAAAGAAATTTTGGATCTTCCCCCATTCAGAGACATTGTTGACATTGTTTTAAGATGAAAATTCCAGATGCATCATGAATTTAACAAATTAGGATAGATTGGAATGATGTCTGAACAAAATAAGTTCAAGAATCACGGGATGTGCGTGAATTATAGATATGACATAATTCTAGGTAGAATTAATGGCAGAACAAGTAAAATGCCTTCTTTAGACGCGTTTCGACTAAACCTGTGTTTGGCAAGTCTCATCAGTAGCTAATATGCATGGTGTATTCACTGGCCTGCAGTGTATAATTTACTGGCCCGCGATGTGTACTTTACTGGCCCACAGTGTATAATTTACTGGCCCACGGCGTATAATTTACTGGCCCGTGGTGTATAATTCACTGGCCCGCGGTGTATAATTTACTGTCCCGCTGTGTATAATTCACTGGTCTGCGGTGTATAATTCACTGGCCCGCGGTGTATAATTTACTGGCCCGTGGTGTATAATTCACTGGCCCGCGGTGTATAATTTACTGGCCCGCTGTGTATAATTCACTGGTCTGCGGTGTATAATTCACTGGCCCGCGGTGTATAATTTACTGGCCGCGGTGTATAATTTACTGGCTTGCGGTGTATAATTTACTGGCCCGCGATGTAAAATTCACTGGCCCGTAGTAAATAATTTACTGGCCTGCAGTGTATAATTCACTGGCCCGTAGTAAATAATTCACTGGCCCGTGGTGTATAATTCACTGGCCCGCGGTGTATAATTCACTGCCCGCGGTGTACAATTCACTGGCTGATTTTTAGGGGGCTCACTGGGGCTGAGATCCCCTTCTTAACGATTGACCTGATTTGGGGGGCTCAGCCCCCCCCTTCCCTCCGAGAATGATGAAATCAATTGACTGTGAGGGTGGATAAGTTACGGCATCTGAAAGTAGCAACATGAAAGGCCTAGAAGTTTCTATAAAACGAAGACTTTAACAACGTATCTTAAGTAGTCTAGGGCATAAGTGAGAAGTTTATCATTGTTTGGGAAGATAAAGCAAATGTTACCAGGGCACATTGTGCTTTGGCCCTATCTTTGTGAGCCTACTTTGTGTACCAACAATACCAACAACCCGTTTATGGTTATGAGTTTATGGTTGGCCATGCGGTCCCAACGTCTATGGGTGGCCATGCGGGTCATAACGTATCCTAATAATACGCATAATCTAAATCACCAAAAAAGGGCATTTTTTTACACAATGATCTATTTACGATGATCTTTTCGTGAAAACTATTTTTCTATTCTCACGTCTAAAGGAAATTCAGCCAATCAGCGACCCGTTTTAGACGTATGCAATGGAATTTTTACGATGTAAGAAATTATTGTTACGGTTGTTATGACGTAACAATTGAATTTTGTTAGACGTAAAATACGTCTGAAAATTAGTTTTGACGCGTAAAATTATGTCTATTTTTACGTCTAAAGAAAACAGACATTTGGCGACCCGTTTTAGGCGTATAAAATGGACTTGTTACGAATTCCATTTCGCGGGTCGCTAATTGGCTGCAATTGTTACGACGTAAGAAATGAATGTTACGACGTAAGAATTGATTTAGGTTATGCGTAATATTGGGAGACGTTATGACCCGCATGGCCACCCATAGACGTTGGGACCGCATGGCCAACCATAAACCCAATGGTAAGAGACAGCTATATCGCTGACCGTATACGTGTACCGGTATCGCGCCGTAGTGTATAGGTAGAACACTAATAGAACGGCTGACTAAATTCTAACACAATGATGTGATGAGCCACAGGGATGCGCGTGAAGATATAATTAAGATAGAGATTTGCCCATTTCGTATATAATGATTTTTCTCCCAAAAGGGAGAATAGACCGGACTGTTATTAGGACCAACAATGAATTAAGAGCTGTTATTTCTAAACAACAAAGACATTCTCTTAAAGTTGGCATTGGTAAACTTCCCCCTGTCAAACCAGTCCACTTCCAGAGCGGTCTTGTACCCTCCTACGAACTGGTTCAAAATGTGTAGAACCTTCCAAAATTCAGTCCGGCAGCATGTCTATTATTGGGAACATAAGTGTTTCTAAAAATGGGAGCATTTTGCTACATGAAAACCGCCATTTTGTGATTTTTCCCATGATCCTTTGCTATCCTAACATTAAAGCCTCATGCAATGTTACAATTTTCAAATTCGAAATACGTCTGGGAAAATATCTTCGCTAGGGAAAACTTAAAACACTCATGAAAATACCTTCATTACTGTCATGGCTACAACTTGTCCACTCCCATTTGATATGTATACCACGCCGTTTTCGAAGTATTAGAACAAATAGACAATAGAGCTAGGCTTTTAGGTGCGAAACGGCCATTTTGAAAATTCAAATGTTTTTCAACACAATGATTCTTAATATTTCAAGTACAAAGTATAAAAAATACAAACTATGACATTTTATCGCAACATCTGAACAATATGGCTGCATGACTTCAATATTCTCGTGTGTTATAAATGTTCCTATTAGTAGGCATTCTTTCGGATTGACATTGGAAAATACCAACAAAAAGTGTATGTCTTTGTAATGGAAGTGGCACAAGAGATCAAACTTAAAATTATCAGTCTTAGTGTAATATTCCCTGCGCTCTTCAGGCAACTGCTATAATTACGCGCTTTTAGTGCAGATTACATGTACACAATGTTAGACAGTTATGATTCGAGGTGGCTCGCTGACTTGCTGTGAAGTTCGATTCGATCATAAAAATCAGGATATGTTATTCTTTGATAAATAGGATAAATAATACAAGGCATGAAATTCACCCCGCGAAATAGATTTAAATCGCTGTCGTTTAGGAATTGTAAGTTACGGTGGAAGTATCGTTAGTGTTCATAATACAGACTTTGGCGACGATATGTATGCCAGATCCGCATACTGTAGCCCGAGAAGCTGATTGATCGATTATGAACAAATATTTTACTAAAGAAATGGCGGAATTTTGAAATAATTACAGTACTTAGTCCAGGTTCAAACGAATATTGAAGTCAGGTTCATATGCCAACTGGGCATTCAGATTATTTTATCATTAAAGCTGTAGTGTTTTAACGCAAGTTATAGCCTAAACGAGCTTTTAGTTACAAGTGGTATACTCCAATTTGGCTATACTGTGGGACAGATCCCAAACGGAATATTAAGCCCAATTAGCGCATGTGTCAGACTTTATTTCAGGAATCTAACTAATGAAAGCAGAGTTTTCTTTTTATCGGAGAAATTCGGTGGTATTTTCCGAGCCAATATTATCAATGCTAAATTCATTTGGATTGCGCCAAGCGAAATCCGAGTATTTGGCATTTTTGCGAGTTTTGGAATGCAAAAATCTTTAAAACTACACAACAATATGAACTGTTATTGCATCAACATATCGATCTATTTAAGGCAAACATAACAACACAACAAAATATCAAAAAAACGATTATAATAAACGCTGAAAAAATCCGAGCCGTATCCGGCAGTCCGGGCGAGAACCTGGCTCTTGAGTTAGTGATCGCTTAAGCGCAAATCCCCAAAAAGGATGTTGAGCAAAACCGAACATCGGTGATGTCAGAGGCGGCGGAAGATAATTCAATCTGGGGAGGGGGAGGAGAAGGCCACAGGATCTGGGGAGGGGGAGGAGAAGGCCACAGGATCTGGGGAGGGGGAGGAGAAGGCCACAGGATCTGAGGAGCACTTTCCAACAGTCGTATTTGCAAAGCATGTAGCACAGCAGTATATAGCTTTGTATGTCAGCCCCCCCTCCCCTTCCCTTCCACCCCACCCACCGAAAAATTACTTAATCGTTCCGTATTACTAGTGACCCATTTCCCTTCTTTTTGATTTAAAACTTCGAAAATTCAAGATACTTTGGTACAAAATCTGGTAAAATAGAACAAAATTTACCAAAATTTGCAAATTTGTAGATTTGTTTTGAACAGTTGAAATCGGGAGGATTTAAACTGTTAGACTTATAGATCATGATGAGCCAATTGTAATGGTCATGAATCGGAATATAATTTAATGTCTAGAGTAATGTAAAAATCAAAAAGAGGTCCTTAGATTATCATTTTAGAGGCCATCATTTCCTTGCTGAGAATAAAATGTAATTTGGTATAACAGTAATAATTAGACCAAATGGCCCAAACTCACACCCAATCTTCATCGAGTCAGTGGCAGACCTAAAATCAAGGTGCTCCACGAGCGACGAGTGAAATTTGGGGTATTTTGCTTGATGTTTGTGTTACTTTCTTCAATCTGTCAATAAAAAGGTTAATTATAATACGGGGACTTAAGATATATTTTGATATTTAAAAAACACTTTTTTTATCTCTGTAAACAGGTAAAGGGGCATCTTTTATTCTTTACAAAGAAGATGGGAGAGGGCACGTCAGTTTATGTCATGACATGGTCCGCCGTCCAAGTAGTAAGTTTTTCCCTGCATGGCTCATTTCAAAGATGCCCCACTAACTGACTAACTGACAAATATAGAATAAGTGAAAAGTAGTCTTTATTTGCGAAAACTTCTTTCAATCATTTTAAGGCAGGTGTACCGAATTTGGGACAACTTTCGGGAATTTTGGATCAATTTTCGGGAAATCTTTTCTAAATTCAGGAGCTTTCATTAATTGCCGGGCAATTTTCTTTGATATTAGGAAATTTCCTTCGTATCTGGGCAATTTTATTTTTCAACTTTCGGGAAAATTCCTTCATTTTTGGGCAGATTTTGCGTTTTTTTTGCTAATTTTTTGGACCAATATTCGAACATATTCCCAAACTTTCGGGAGCTTTCCTTAATTTCCGGGCAAATTTCTCAGATTTTAGGGAATAACCTTCATTTTTTGGCAATTTTCTTCGGTTTTTGGAACAATTTATTCCATTTGGGGCAGTTTTGCGATACTCGACAAATTCCTTTAATTATCGTGACAAGGGAGATGGGAAGGGGGTAGGGGAAGGAAGGAAGGTGGAAGGGGGGGGGGGGGGGGTGCCTCCCACAGCCCAGACCTTCTTCAGTTGATAACAATAACATTATTGCTGGAAAAAGTGGATGAGGGCTGACTGGTCGGATGGACTATTTATATCAAAGATTTATGCCCGAATTGTTAATATGTCATGATCATCTTCACTTGACTCGGCATGATACTGATTGTTGGGTTGCGTAACTGGGACACTAACCATTAACTATTAACTAACTGGGGAAAATAAACCGCCCTAACATGTTTAAAATACGGAGCCCCCATGACATTGGCCATGATTTTTGGGGCATCAAGAAAAAGAAATCTTCAGCGCTTCCGTGGGCTTCGCCGCCTTGATCCCTACCAGGGCTTCTCCCTGTGGACCCTTACCAGGGCTTCGCCTATGAATCCCACAATGCTACCCAAATTTTCTCAATTTTCAGGGGAATTTTCTTATATGCGTAGCTGTTTAGAAATGGTAACTCAAATGTTGATCTGAGTAGATTTTAACGTGGAAAAACAAAATTGTCAAGGCTTCTTTTATCAATTAAATTTTTTGAACTTTGTTTTAATTTTCACCAATTTGGGGCATCAAAAGCAAGAAACATTCAAAGCTTCCAGGGCTTCGTCACTTGGACCCCTGTACCAAGACTTCGCCCATGAATTCCACAATTTTGCAGTGGCAATGTTCAGGGCTAGACTCAAATCAATTTTGCCCAAGGCCTGTAAGGTTTACCCACCCTTCCGAGGCAGATATGGGAATATAACCTATAATGACAGGTAAATCAAAATGAATTAACAGCAGCAGTCAATCACGATATGCCATAACAGCAATAATGTTCTTTGACATAACTACATTGATTTTCTAACCATTTGTAATCCATCAATTTAACTGAACGTAATTCAATTGATTGTCTCAGCCATCTATTCAGCAAACACTCCAGTAACCAATCCTCACAACATATATATGTGAATTATACGCATCATTAGAGAAGGTTGGAGATTGCAGGTAATGCGTTACTAGGCAACCGTGGATTCAGGCAAAATCTGTATATCTTTTTTTTTTTAATTCATAGGCTTGGATGTAAGTAACAGCACGTGAATTGATAACCTTATGCCGTTGTTTATTCAAATATATGCGTTCAACAATCAAAATCCTATTAACCTTTTCTAAAAGATATTTAGATGGATACTAAGATAAATCAAGGTGGAATGTTTCCCAATCTTTCTTTTCCGTTTGCTGTAAATGGGAATAGTTGTGGAGACAATATATATATATATATATATATATATATATATATATATATATATATATATATATATATATATATATATATATATATATATATATATATATATATATATATATATATATATATATATATATATATATATTATATATATATATATATATATATATATATATATATATATATATATATATATATATATATATATATATATATATATATATATATATATATATATATATATATATATATATATATATATATATATATATATATATAAATATATTATATATATATATATATATATATATATATATATATATATATATATATATATATATATATATACATATACATACATACATCATACAGTGACTCATCCAGTGACTCATCCAGTGACGCCAGTGACCCGTCCAGTGACTTGTCAAGTGACTCGTCCAGTGACTCGTACAGTGACTCGTTCAGTGACCCGTCCAGTGACTCGTCCAGTGACTCGCCCAGTGACTCGTTTAGTGATTCGTCCAGTGACTCGTCCAGTGACTCGTCCAGTGACTCGTCCAGTGACTCGTCCAGTGACTCGTCCAGTGACTCGTCCAGTGACTCGTCCAGTGACTCGTCCAGTGACTCGTCCAGTGATTCGTCCAGTGACTCGTCCAGTGACTCGTCCAGTGACTCGTCCAGTGACTCGTCCAGTGACTCATCCAGTGACTCATCCAGTAACTGATCCAGTGATCTGTTGAAGCTTTCATATACACATTGTCTGTTCATAGGAAGATATAAACTATTTGAGATATACGATAATTTCATTAAAAGTAGCTCTTTTTGCGATTTTATTTGTTTAATTTTAAAAACAAAGACTACAGTTTAATTCTTAAATATTAAAAGCCGGGCTAAAACAACACTGAAACCTGTAGGACAACCTTTCTTCTGAATCTAACAGTTATCTGCATCATGGGAGTTGTCATGGCAACTCCCTGCTGTATCGTACATTTGTAGTCTCTATGAATTCAAAATTAGAATTTGTTCAATGAATTTTTTTGACTTCGACTTTTACCATTTTTTAAATTTATTTGCAAACCAAACATTTGTGCAGCTTTTCTTTTATCTAGTAATTCATTGGGAGTAAATCTAACATTATTTTGTGTTATACCTGTATACATCACGTTCACTTTGAATTGATGCCTAAACATTTAAATGGCTTGTGACCCGATAGTTTATCCAAGTCAATTGAGTTTTCCAAATCTTATGTTACAGACGTTTATTAAAACCTCCTGCTTCTATCCACATTGTTGGACAAATCTGAGAGAGAGAGAGAGTTGAACACACAATTACAATGACGGGGTCGTCGCCTGCGTATTCGGTTATGATAGTACAAATGCTATCACGAAACGCTTAATACGACCCGGACGAGAACACAGGTACGACGTACGGACAGACATAACATCGACAACTAAGTCAATGTCCACGGCCTTTGATAACCAGTTGTGGTGCACTGGCGTGTCTACCCACCCCAGGATTGAACCCTGGGCCTCGTGGTCTGTAGACAGGTATGATAACCGCTACACCACAGTAGGTAGATGGACAAATCTGAATTGTGCTAATCCTTTTAACCTTCAAGCTTTTTATAAAACAATATCTGCATAAAATCACCGCCATTTGTTCTGTCACGGTAGGCTGCTGACGTGTTGACGATGGAATGTCGAAGCTGTCGTTACACTTCATAGGAAACATTTGGCGATCGTAGACGAACATTTCATTCTACTTGTTATGAGCATTATGAGTGTAATCCCTTAAATATCACCAGTTGGAAAAAATGACATTTAACTTCAGAAAACAAGTCCATCCGTCTGTTTTCTCCAATTCTCTGTTTCTCTATTTTAAGTGTCCGTATGTTCCTTTAAAAGCGTCATTTGTATTTGTTGAATAAATCTATTATCCCTTAATATTTACTAATTATAATAAGGGTCGAAAAAAATAAAAACTTGTGTGTAGATAAGTTATCCCTTATTCTGTATCTTACAAGAGAAACTCCAAAAATGATCTTGTATAATTACTAAGATAGTGCAATATATTATATTTTATCCTTACATATTCAAATGATGGTCGAAAAATCAGACTGCCAGATGCTTGAAAATTATGTCTTTAGTTCTTTGTTACTTTCGTTCCGAGAAAATGCTAAGGTTTGTGCTAAATCATTAGCAGTCTACATTTAGGAAAAACCTGCATCATTGTACTTTCTCTTACTGCCATATCGGGTTCTGTACCGAATATAACGACTGCGTAAAAGACAAATCTAAATGACGCATTGTGTTATTTGCCTGCGGGTGTACATTATGATAATGAAAAGATATTTATCACGTACATACAATCAAGAAAATCTTCGAAGAAAGCACTTACAGATCTGCTAAAATGGCTTCGTGCATTGGATTTTGTATAATAACGAAGAAATATAAAGATTGGATGACAAAATGAAATGAAATAGTTGGATAACACAAGCAATGGAATCTTACATCAATGTGAATTAAATTCATCATCCAAAGATAGGACTAATACTGCTGAAGACTTATTGTTTATTTCTTGATAGGACACAAGATGATATCAAGTAAGTAATGTTGATATATTTAGTTGCAATTGCGTTGTGTTTATCAGTGATGCAATTGATAAATATCGGTTTCGTATTATTAAGCTGTTGGTCTTTACGAATTGAGTTCCGGATTTTACAAGAGAAGTTTATTCCTAATGATAGTAATCATTAAGATGTTTATATTAATAGTGTAGTAGAAGTATAGTTGATGTCATTAAGCAAGGATAAGTATGAACATTTGAGTACTAAATTCATCTTGGAAAAGTGAATATAATGTCAATAATGATTAGGAACTAGTTCCATTGTATACGTTTCGAAATACCCTTAGGGTACGCAATTTCCTTCTTGCGTATTAAGTTACAGTGATTATAATAATAAAAGGTGTTTTGATTTTTTGACCAAGACACAACGTTGTTTAAAGCAAATCACCAAGTAGGGGTTATAAGAGCATTTCGCGAATTCATGTTTGCAGTCTGAATGCAGTACTTTATACTTTAAGAAGAAATAAACAAGGTAACATAAATGTTACAGCTCGCCGTCGTGGGACCCGTATTGTAAAGTATTTCAGTTCATATTATATTAAACACTGCAGTGATACTCCTTTAAACTACAAACAAATGGATGCAATATTATTAATTCCATTAAAGAAGATACGTAGAGCATTCCATTGGGAATTCGTTATACTATAAGTTTTGATATACGTAGAGTATTCCATTGGGAATTCGTTATACTATAGGTTTTGTACTCCACAGTTTAAAACATGAATATTCACGTCTAAGGCCAGCGAGATATCTTGCATTTTTCCTGAATTCAATCTAAATTATTTCAACATGGAAGTTAATCTACCAAAACAATAGTCAAATCAGTATTTAAAGCTTCAAATCACTATAAATACCACCACCGACAGACCGATTCCTAAAAGATTAAGAACATTTAGCTGAGGTGTGTAAATAAACTCACGTTTATTAAGTTTTCTAATTCGTTGCTGTGTTTACAGGGCCGTCGACATGGGGGTGAACAGGGGAAATTCCCCCAGGCCCGGTATTCTAGGGGTCGGGAGTCATAAGGAATCGTACAAGTTGCATGGAGCCTGGACTCTCTGGGCCTCCGGGCCTAGCGATTCTTCTCGACAACCCTGTGTGTGATCCTTTAGATCTTTTTAGGTGGGAGACTTCTGTGCAAAAACTTGATTATATTGTTTACAATCTAGTAAGACCATTATTTTCGTGACATTGTGATATCAATTTTCATACAATACATAAACATTGATAATAACCACCTTGTTTTTAATAGCTCAGAAATAATCCATGTTACCTTGTGCACGGAGTCAAGCGTTTCACATTTCCAAACAATGAAAATAAGAGCATTTTTGTGGTCATTGAACAGTATTTCCTATTAATCGTACATTAGATCTAATCATATTCATTCTTAGGGCTTTTCATTGTGCATGTATGTGCAATCGATGCGGCGCTACAGATCAATGAAAAGACGAACACCGTACGACAAGGTCTTTACAAATCTCAATCAAATAATACATTTTGTCTTCGTTGCCATGCAACGAACCATAACATAAAGGTTTCAAGCTGAGGAGGTTGTCATTCAAATTTTCCTATCGAGCGATAGATAATCAGTTATTTTCTTGTCTACTTATTGAGGATTTCATAGCATGCACAGTCGTAACTTATCAACTAAAATTGCAGTTTTTCAATATGCGGCGCACAATTCAGCTTTGTAGACAAACACTGTAAAACATGCGCTAACCTGCAAACAGATCGTACATAATTGTTAAATGATTCGCAATTTAAATACTAAATTTTCCAAATTTCGAGTACAGCATATTAGTTTTTATTTTCTATATTTTATTTTTAAGTAATGACATAATAAAACCTATTCTGAAGTTATGAATGCAATACTTAAAATTTCATAAGTTTTGGGTTGCTGGAATAGGCCTATTTGTAGATAAGATCAAAATCTTAGCTTTTCCTTTTAAGGAGTACTGGAGGATAATAACAGTTATTTTCATACAAAAGAGAAAGGAATATTATACTGTGGGACATACAGCAAAAAGTGGCTTAGTTTCTAAGTTTCACTCAACACAGAGGGGACCACTTAAATTGAACATAAGTTAATTGAAATTGCATCCCTAATCACAAATTCCTTTTCCCCACACACGGAAGTTGCAAACATTTAAAAAAAGGAGAGGGAAATCCAGGTTAATTTCCCATGGTTTTGAATTTATATACCAGTTGCACTACAAATTTACTCTTAGTGGCAAGAATACAGGAATTGAAGTTTATTTCTATCTTTATGTAAGCCAAGCTGAAAATCATTCATTTTTAGTTTGATGTAACTGATCTTCCTTATCGGATTTTTTTTTTTTGAAAACCAATGGTGTGGTTAATGTTGCAATTACTGATGAGGGGAGATAGAAGGGGGTGGGGTGGAGGTACAGGTAAAACAGCATACCATGCCACAAATTCTTAAAGAAAATTGTGTGGGTGGACGGTCCCCAAGGGTCCTAGGCTTTCGGTGTCCTAGTGGCCCGGTGTGCTCAGATGTACCAGGTGCCTTAAGTCCTATGGGCTTCGGTATCATAGGGGTGAGCATCGATGCCCTAGAGGCCCCATTGTCCGGATACGGTGTCCTCGAGGATTCAGTGTCCTAGGGCTGTAGAGGTAGCGCCTCAGTGTCCCAGGGCTCCGATATCCAGGAGCTCTGGTGTCCTAGGGTTGGGCCCTGGGTGTCATAGGGACCCCTGTCTTAAAGGCCCTGGTGTCCTAGGGGCTCCGGTGTCCAAGAGGTGGGGCCTTGGTGTCCTAGGGTTGATGTCCTAGTTCGTTTAAGAAAAAGTGTTTTTTATAGTAGAGCATATACGCTTTTAACCATTGCATTTTTTGTGTTACCCCTTTAAGGCGGCAACATCGAGCGCCATTAGTCTAGCTGAGAGTTGTGAAGAGATTGTGTTCTCACGGTAATTTTTTACTTATACTTTTTCTCAGACGAAAGAATATTCGGCTAACGATACAATAGCAGATATATTTTTAATCAATTATACACCTGTTTATCTTAGGTAAACTAGATTCCTGATTGGTTTAAGGCTTATTTCATTGACCAAGTGTTTAAGATCGAGATGATAGATCTTCATTGGCTTATAGTTTGCGCATATTCATGTTGCTTTGTACCCATTTGTTAATCATCGAGTAGGCGGACCTTAATAGTTCATTCGAGTTCAGCGTTCACGCTGATAGGGCCTAGTAAAAGAAGAGTTTGTTTTAGGAAGTCGAGGGTCACGGAAACAAAATTAGTTACCTAAAGGACTTCACGCTAAGCATAGCATAGCAAGGTTTAACGTCCTGAAAGCATCCAGTGCTGGACATTATATTAAGACGGCCACAGCCTTGGATAAGCAGTAGTGAACTCACTGTTTGCAGACCCACCGGAACGTGCGGGCAAAGAGTGCGGGCAAAGAGCTTCTGCAAGCTCTTTGGTGCGGGTGAGAGGACAAAGCACTAACCACTACACCATACTTAGTCGATTTTTCCCCGATTTTATCATGTGAACTGGATTGTATGTTTTATTTTAAAACTGTTTATAGTCAATAATCGAAAAGATAATCAAGGAGCCACAAGATTACTAGTTTAACAAATCTATCATAAGTTTCTTTTTTCATCGAGCGTTACTGTTGACTTTTGATATACCGTTTACGCGAAATCATAGAGTTTTAATCAATTCCCAAGTGGGTTAAGGATATCGATTGATTTTTTGTTTTTTGTTTATTCCGGAAAACCAAAAATCCGACTTTAGGCAGGGATGGGTTTTTAGCGACCAAAATAAATGACTTCTTCTTTCCTTTTCAGAATTGTTAACGTGGTGGGTCCTTTGAAAAATTCTGGACCGTCAGTTCTTTGTACAGCTGTTTAATCAAATGCTTAGCAGAAGGGGCCCAGCGTCTTTGGAGCCCAGGTCGTAAGGGGCCCGTACAATTTAAGAGAAGAGGTTGTGGTTGAAGAAATAAGCAGTGGCGATTTTCGGCTGTCAAAAAAGCTGAATATTTGTTCTCTTTATTCAAAAATCTGGATCTGGCAGTAAACAGCTGCGTCATCAACTATGGCTTATCAAAATGAGCCATGTATGTCAATGTCCCCCAGTCCAAATTGACTCTCTGCGACCCTGCTCCAAGATGAAGAATGTCATTCAGTACTGAGGGTATAACTAGGTCTTGGTCTTTAAGCATGGAAATTCCAGACCTAACTAAACAACGAAAGTACATGCTAATATGCACAGAAAATGATTTAGTACAACTAGTAAACAATATAAATGGTCTTCAAATGATATATTACAGTATCTTTCAAACTCTCAAGCCTCACTCGTCCCTGCTTATTTTTTAAACGAACATCACTCAATCCAGAACATCGGACCTAGGACACCGTGGCCTCACCCTATAAGACAGCAGGGCCCCTGGGACATGGAAGCCCCTAGGATACAATATCACACAAGAGCCCCTAGGACACAGGGCCCCTATGAAACTGAGGACACCCCTTGGACACTGAGGCCCCACCCAGTGGCGTGGTAGGTCATACTTCACTGGGGAGGGCGGGCAAGGGCATTTTGGCTCCCCTACACGCTTGCTCATACGAGTAAAATGTTGGATACATACTGTAGGGAGGGGAGGGGGTGGGACTACACCCCTCCTACTTAAGAGCTAACTTTAAGGAATTATTAATTTTAAAAATGAAACGATTGGTTAAAATTGAAGGAACATTTAGGAATATTTATTGGTAATTTTAATAAACTTGGCTTGTCAGCATTTCCCGAAAGTTAGAGACATCTTACGAATATGGATGAAATTTCCGGATTGCTACAGAAAATTTCCCGAAAATGAGCAGGATCCCCTAAAATATTAATGAAAACTTGCCGGAAATGTAAGGAAATTTTCCAAAAATTTAAGGACTTTTCCCGAAATTTAAAGATATTTCCCAACGTGCAGCAAGATTTAATGAAACCAGTACAACATGTCCACTTGCAACCGACCCTCCTCGAGAGGTGGCCCTTTCTGTAGTATGCCCCTGGCATGCAGTTTAGATGGCAGATACATTTATTGAGTTAATTTAGAATGCTGGAATGCCCGCATAAAGTCCAGGGTTGTAGTCCCAGCCCTGGTAGGGGCTAGGGGCAAAGCCCCCGGAAACTCTGCGTTTCTCGTAAGTTGGTTATCAGAAAAAATGATGTCAAATACACACTAACATCAGTTTAGAAAAATGGTTAGTTAATCTCATTGAGTTCGGTGCAACTTGAAGGTTTTTTTTAATAGAGATTTCCCCCAGAGCAGCCCCCTAAGCTTCCCCCTTTCAAATTTCTGGCTACTCTGCTGCTCATATGTGTTTTTTCAGATCATACAACTAGCGTATTTTTGCCTCCCAGACACGGTGGGGTTCAGGGGCTGCGTGAGGTTCTCGGAAAGTTTTGTCGTTTCTGTGGAAGATTCATGCGCTTTTGGACTACACAAATGTAATATTGAAGATATTATTGAATTATATTGATAAGAAATTAGCAAATATATTTCAAAATATGAGTTATTGATTAACACTTAGTTTTTCCCCCAAACAATATGTTCTCAAGACGATTTTGGCGCCCCCTTGAGCACTCGTCGCCCTCTCGGAAAGTTTCACTGCCGGAAGTTGCACCCCCCCCCCTACCCCGGTCCCTGCAAAACGCCACTGGTCCCACCCCTAGGACACCGGGGCCTTTAGAACACATAGTCCCGTAGGACAATGGGGCATAAAGGACACATATGCCCCATCCCTAGGACACTGGAGCCCCTAGGACACCGGAGCCCCTAGGACCATGGGCCCCTAAATCATTGGAGTCCCTACGTGGACACCAGAGCCCCTAGTACACAACAGGACCCCTAGTAGGACACCGGACCACTAGAACATCGGACCCCTAGGACATCGTCAAATAATAATTTTCTTCAAGAATTTGAAGAATGGTATGCTGTTTTATCTACACCCCTCTCCCTTACCCCCGTTTCGCCTCATCAATCACTGCAACATTAACCCCATCACTGGTTTTCAATAACATAAGAATACCTTCGATAACGAAGATCAAGCTAGAAATTAATGTTTTTCAGCTGGGGTTACATAAAAACCTTAAGTCTGTATTCTTTTCCAACCAGAGTAAATTTGTAGTGGAATTGGTATATAGGTTTAAAACCATGATAAATTATCCTGAATTTTCAAAATGTTCAAAAATGTGTATAACTTGCCGCGCTCGGAGACAAAGAAATTTGGAATTAGGGATGCATATTCAATCAATGTATGCAACATTTAAGTGTTCCCCTTTTGTGTTACACAGAATGAAACGAAATCAAGGAATGTCCCACGGCCTATATCCATTAATATATATCAATATATAATATATATATATATATATATATCAATATATATATATATATATATATATATATATATATATATATATATATATATATATATATATATATATATATATATATATATATATATATATATATATATATATATATATATATATATATATATATATATATATATATATATATATATATATATATATATATATATATATATATATATATATATATATATATATATATATATATATATATATATATATATATATCAATATATATATATATATATATATATATATATATATATATATATATATATATATATATATATATATATATATATATATATATATATATATATATATATATATAATATATATATATGTATATATATATATATATATATATATATATATATATATATATATATATATATATATATATATATATATATATATATATATATATATATATATATATATATATATATATATATATATATATATATATATATATATTTATATATATATATATATATATATATATATATATATATATATATATATCAATATATCAATATATATATATATATATATATATATATATTTATATATATATATATATATATATATATATATATATATATATATATATATATATATGTATATATATATATATATATATATATATATATATATATATATATATATAATATATATATATGTATATATATATATATATATATATATATATATATATATATATATATATATATGTATATATGTATATATATATATATATATATATATATATATATATATATATATATTTATATATATATATATATATATATATATATATATATATATATATATATATATATATATATATATATATATATATATATATATATATATATATATATATATATATATATATATATATATATATATATATATATATATAAATATATATACCATCTTTATAGTAATTTTTGTAATTTGCATGGTTTTGAAAAGTTAAAGTTAATGTTGCGTTCGTCTGAACGGTTTTGTCGGTAGGACTGTAGTAAGGAATAAGCCTCCCCCATTACAATCATAACCTTAAAGAAAAGTAACTACAACGAATAAAATACAGGAAGCTAAAATACTCTAAAACAAATGTTTAGTTGACAAAAGGTGTAGGAGTGAAAAAGTGTTTAACAACATATGTGACATGAGAGACAGGTGATGGCACGAACCAGCTTTCGACATCTAGCTCTATCGATACAAATGATAGCGGGCATGCATTGATATCTGAAATATATACTAAAAGATTGCAAAATTGCAACTTCACAATCGGTCACGTGTGAGAAAAACTAACGCTGTGCATAGATATGCAAAAGATTTTAAGGACTATTACAAGAGAAAGGATATCGTGCATGCTGATTGCCTGTCAGCGTCACGGTGCTTGCCAGACTAACTGGTCACGGTGCTTGTCAGAATAATTGGTCACGGTGCGTGCCAGACTAACTGGTAACGGTGCTTTTCAGACTATCTGGTCACGGTGCCCTCTAGACTAACTGGTCACGGTGCTTGCCAGTTTAACTGGTTACGGTAATTGTCAGACTAACTGGTTACAGTGCTTGCCAGACTAACTGGTCACGGTGCTTGTCAGACTAACTGGTCACGGTGCTCTCTAGACTAACTGGTCACGGTGCTTGCCAGTCTAACTGGTTACGGTAATTGTCAGACTAACTGGTTACAGTGCTTGCCAGACTAACTGGTCACGGTGCTTGTCAGACTAACTGGTCACGGTGTTTGCCAGACTAACTGGTAACGGTGCTTTTCAGACTATTTGGTCACGGTGCTCTCTAGACTAACTGGTCACGGTGCTTGCCAGACTAGCTGGTTACGGTAATTGTCAGACTAACTGGTTACAGTGCTTGCCAGACTAACTGGTCACGGTGCTTGTCAGACTAACTGGTCACGGTGCTTGCCAGACTAACTGGTAACGGTGCTTTTCAGACTATCTGGTCACGGTGCTCTCTAGACTAACTGGTCACGGTGCTTGCCAGTCTAACTGGTTACGGTAATTGTCAGACTAAATGGTTACAGTGCTTGCCAGACTAACTGGTCACGGTGCTTGTCAGACTAACTGGTCACGGTGCTTGCCAGACTTACTGGTAACGGTGCTTTTCAGACCATCTGGTCACGGTGCTCTCTAGACTAACTGGTCACGGTGCTTGTCAGACTAATTGTTCACGGTGCTTGCCAGACTAAGTGGTCACGGTACTTGCCAGACTAAGTGGTCACGATACTTGCCAGACTAACTGGTCACGGTGCTTGCCAGACTAACTGGTGACGGTGCTTAACAGACTAACTGGTTACAGTGCTTAACAGACTAACTGGTCACGGTGTTTGCCAGACTAACTGGTCTCGGTACTTGCCAGACTAAGTGGTCACGATACTTGCCAGACTAACTAATCACGATACTTGCCAGACTAACTGGTCACGGTGCTTGCCAGACTAACTGGTAACGGTGCCAGACTAACTGGTAACGGTGCTTTCGAGACTAAGTGATCACGATCTTCGTCTTCGCTGATCTTATACAAACCACATTTACCTTCTACCCAACTTGCAAGTCATTTGGCGAAACACTTCTCTTGGTGGAACTTGTTCTTGAACTTGTTTGTCTATTCAGACACTGTCAGGATAACAGACGGAACTAGGGATGACGTAACCAGGGGGGGGGGGGATTGAATTGAACTGATAACATATGTAGTGGTGCAGTCGAGGTGACACCGAAGCCTCACTTCGAGCGGAAAGCGCTCGACTTATTGGCGTGGGGTCCAGGGCCCCGCTTAAGGACCCTTGGTGTGGTCCTGGGGCGAAGACCTGGTATGGTCCATAGGGCGAAGCCTCTGGAAGCTCTAGCAAAACATGACATTTCAAGGGACAAAAAGTATGTCACAACGCAAAGTAAGAAGGTGTATTATACAAGTCAAAATTCTTGCCAAAGTGAGCTATAATCTGATAATACACAATATACAAAACACAAAATCGAGAAAACGCATGTGGAAATATACAGTCATATTTTATTGTTTACGTTTGTACTCTCTCTCTCTCTCTGCCTTAGCTGATGTATTTAAATACATAATCGTACAAATTTTGAATATATTATAACGAAGAACCCCCGTTTTCTGAGGAAGTTATGATCAATTACTTGTCAAAATAACATTTTAGTATATGATTTCTGGACACTCTGCACTAGTCTCAACCAAAACTACTGCACCGCACGCCTATTAATGAAGTTAATGTGCAAGTGTCCCGATAGCACCAATTTGAACCGATGGAACCAATCTGAACTGACGGCACACCCGGGCCCCTCGCTTCCTCTGGCTACGCCACTGAACGTAATTATATCAAACTACTTAAGTTAGAGATGACTTATTTACCTGAATAATAACTACCTACGAACTTAATTATCTGAATATCAAACTACCAATGTACGAAATTTATTCCCATACATACCATTTGCTCGTGTAGGCACCATTTGTATGTATTGCAATGGGCATCGGATGCGTTGTGACCACATGCACCACGGACAAAGAGGATTAAATTTCGAACTTATTGGAGAAACCATTTAAGTGAAGTAATACTTAATGTTAAGAACAGTGGTATGGTTAGTCATGTTTCACGGGGGTTGAGGGCGGGGGGGGGGGGGGGGCTAGGGCATTTTTGCGCCGCCCACCCTCACCCGAAATAAAAAAGATGCTCTTAAGTAAAACGGGCACATAGATCCAAATTGGCATGCACCGTTTATATGGCACCGTTTAGGAAATTGCTTAAAATCAGTGTTTCAAATCTATGGACAGAAAATTTCCAGAAAACGAAGGAAACTTTTTGATAATTGAAGAAAAATTTCTAAATGTTGAAGAAAATATCCCAAAATTGAAGGAATATTGAAGGAATTCTTCCGAAAATTGAAAATAATTTCCCCAAAGTTGAAGAAAATTTCTGCCATATAAAAAAATGTTCCAAAAATTGTAGAAAAGTTAAAAATATTAAAGAAAATATTCCCAAAATGAATAAATTTTTCACAAATATCCAGGCAAATTTTCCCGAAAATGAAAAAAAAAGTCCGAAAATGAAAGAAATTCTACGAGAAAAAACCCCATAAATATTGAACAAAATATCTTAAAAATAAAGGATTTTCACGAAAATGAAAGCAAATTTTTCAGAAAATGAAGAAGATTTCACGAAAATTGAAGGAGAATTCCCAAAAGCATACGGCGCCTTCTCGAAAAGCTTCTATCAGCTGTATTCAATGAAATTGCTGCCCTTCATGGCAGGGGTAGATATCAAATATTGCTGACGAGCTATCTCCATGCATCTTCTATTGTCCAAGCGCGAAATCAAGGGCCGCGCTCGAGTGCCAATGGTTGGGTTCGGGGCCCAGTAAAGTTCCCGGAAATTTGGTATTTTCTGTGGAAAACTCATGCGCTTTTGGATTACAAAAATGGAATATTACTTGCAAATAGTATATAAGATAAAGGTATTGATCAACACATACATTTTCCCAAAGCCTAAACAAATATATTCTCAGGACGATTTTGGTGCCACCTGAACACTTGGCGCCCTTTCAAAAAACTTCGCTGGGAGGGGGAGTGGGGGAGGGGGAGGGGAGGGGGGTTCCCTCTGGGTCCCTGCCACCACGCCACTGGTTACGAAGACTTGGTTCGTGTTAAAACGTTTGAAGGATAGATAAGATTTCTATGGAAAACCTATCTTGGATAATATCGTACATTCATTCATAGAGCAAATTAGACTTGGATATCATTTTAATGTTAGAATAACCACCCATTATAAAAGAAAATTAAAAAAATAATAAATCTAAATGTATTTATACAAATATATTCATATATCTTCCCTTCTATCCTTGTTTATCCTTGTTATAAATTTTCCCATATGGAAACGTTTGCATCAATTAGATTTTCGATGTTTTTGTAAAAATGTCTCTTTGTCGAAAAAATGATTGAATTGTATGCCCTTCCATGACAATCAGGAGGTTGGTGCACTCTAATTGCCATAGCAACAGCATACAAATCAGTGCATGTATTATTATCACCTACAGTATGACTTATCTTTTGCAGAATATCTTGTGCTAACTCCACCATTAAGAAAATTATGAGTTCGGTTTCCTTAGCAACCGTCTATCTGATTCAACTTATAAACCAAGTATATCTGAGAGGAATGACTGTCGTTTCTATTCTCTTTCTATCTTAAAATCGTTTTCTTCCTTGAGCTCATTTACTCATGGCTTTTTTTAATGTAGTCAGGGTAAACCTTCTAAAAGCCATCATACATGATACAAATTTATTACACTCAGCAAACAGGTAACAGCGTTAGTGTCGATCGTATCAGCTCATTTGGTTTGATCGAGTGTGTTATAAGCAAGGAGCTTACAGAGATGTCAAAATTGGACATTAGTTTGAAGGTAGTCATCATAATAATTATAATAATTATCATAATTATAATAATTATCATAATCATAATAATAATCATCATCATCATCATCATCATCATCATTATCGTCATCGTCATCGTCATCGTCATCGTCATCATCATCATCATCATCATCATCATCATCATCATCATCATCATCATCATCATCATCATCATCATCATCATCACCATCATCATCATCATCATCATAATATCATAATCAACAACAAAACCAGCAACAACAAAACCAACAACAACAAAACCGACAACAACAACATAACTAACAAAACTAACAACATTAACAAAACCAACAACAACAACGTAACTAACAAAACTAACAACAAAACCAACAACAACAACAAAACAAACAATAAGAACAATAAGAACAACAACAACAAAGCCAACAACAACACAACAAAACCAACAACAAAACCGGAAAATTTCTATACTCTTATTTGTCTGAAAATTACTGGTGACTCATTTTGCTTTGTTTTTTTACAGCTTAAAAAATTCAAGACATTTTTTTAGTAAAAAATTCGGTAAAATTGAACAAATTTGGTACAATAGAAGAAATCTACAAAAATTGGAAAATTCATAGATCAAAAGTTTTAAAATCGGAAGGATTTAGACTTATAGATCATGATTAGCCAATTGTATTGGTCATAAATTGGAATATATTTAATGCCTAAAATAATGTGAATATCAAATAGGGGGTCGAGTACTTAGATTATTATCCAGCACCAACATTTTCTTTACCAGATGGCCCAAATTCACACCCAGTCTTCATCGAGTCATTGGCAGAACCCAAATTAAAGGCGCCCACGATTGATCTTTGTATTATTTTGCTTGATGTTTGTGTTACTTTCTTCAATCTGTCAATAAATTGATAAAAAAGATCAATCATGATAAGGGGCTTACTATATTT
The DNA here is from genome assembly GCA_020152595.1 of Chiridota heheva. Lineage (NCBI taxonomy): Eukaryota > Metazoa > Echinodermata > Holothuroidea > Apodida > Chiridotidae > Chiridota > Chiridota heheva. The sequence goes on from JAIGNY010001856.1 coordinate 2,359,330, forward strand.
TGATATTTTTAATAGCACTTATTTATCTTTGTAAAGGGGCACCTTTTAATTTTTACAAAGACGATGGGAGAGGGCATGCCAGTTTATATCATGACAATGGCCCGGGTCCAAATGATAAGTTTTGCCCTACATGGCCCATTTCAAAGGCTTCTCTAATGAAATTTGGGGTGGCGCCTTCGCCCATAAAATCCACAATTTTGCACGAATTTTGTCAATTTCAGTGGAAATTTCTCCACTGCTTGTTTAGAACTGGACCCCCAAATGTGTATCCGAGTAGATTTTAACGTTATGATTGAAAATCTACCTTTTTACAATCAAATGTTAGAAATTTGTGTTGATTTTCAAAAATCAGAAGTTTTGGTTGATACTTTTCCTTGTCCCAATGCCTCGTCTTGAAGCCGCCGGGAGCCCATAATCAGGCATACAATGAATCATTTATACTGTCTTCCGTCTGGTATCAATAGCTTGAAGGTTGCGAGGGAATAGAAAAATGAAAATCATTTGTAATCCTGTCTTCAAAGAATTTCCTGGTGTTTTGCTTTTAGATCGATGATACATATAAAACATTTCAGAGACATAAGAAGAAGACAGAACACAAAGTATTTCACATGTATTATTAATCTTTTCTAATCATATCAATCCCCAGGTTAAACATATCCACACAAGAATATATTATTACTTTAACAATATAAAATAACCATCAATACAAGATTTTTCTTTGATACGCAGTTCAAAAAAGCAGTAGTAACTATTGAAAGTGACTCAACACCATCTCCTTTCTAGAACCAGGATCAATCATAAAACAATTTGCACTATTGGGAACAAAGATCATTAGCTGATGCATTTATTATAAATGATCAAGAAAAAAGTAATAATTCTGAAAGTTGCACATTGGTGCATGGCTTTCAAATGAAACTGGCTTTCGCCAATCTATGTCCCCTCCATGTGAAACCCATCCTGCACACTGTATCACATTGACCCCACCCCCATATCCACCCCATCCCCACCCCACCCCACCTCCTCCCATGTCACCAATCATCATATTGTTTATTGATGGACACAGAATGTTATGGAACTTTGTGCTCTTTTTTTAGGAATAATGGGATACAAACCTTTTGCACATAAACATCTTTAACATTTTAATTAGAAAAATTCTTTTCTCATCTTCAGATTGCTGAAAGTGCTCCTAAAACTATATCATATTTTATTGAAGATATCAGGAAACATTTATGAACAGGTATTTTTAAAGAAAAATATAAATGACAACATATATCACCATAGTCATTATTATATATGCTTACAATCTTTTCATCTGTAAAACTCTATGTCAATACATAATTTACCAACTGCTAGTTGCAGTGGCATGGCTATGGAGTGAGAGTGGGGTATTTACCCCATCCCCTACTTATCACAATATTGGTCACTGTTCTAGAGTTAATGATGTGTTATATAATTTAATCATCAAAAAAACCCTTTAAGCTACTTTTGAAACCTTGACAATCAAATCATCAAGAGGGACAATTGAGCCAAAATAAAGTAAAATGTCCTCTTTGTTTATTTGAGGGTGGGTGTCTTTTTTAACCCCATAACCCCCTTCAATTTTCTGATTCATATACCTCAACTTATTTTTCATGATTAGTTGCTCTGGACCTTCACTCACACCCTTCTCCACGTTTGAGCTGTAGCCTAATAAACATTCAGATGTACGTATTTTCCTATGAAACAAAGTTTTTCTAAGTTAAATGATTAGTTCAGTGGTGGAGCAAGTTAATCTATTTAATATGAAAGACTTCAACAAAAAAAATGGAGTATCTTATTCCGTTAAACAGATATTCAAGTTTCAAATTCTGTATCATTTGATTTATTATTTAATTCAAACATATGTTTAAGCACACTTTGATACAGAGTACAGATATATACAGGTATACAATATGATCCATACAATGAAACAAAGGTATTGATATATACATTAATTAATTACAAAAGTGGCTTAGGAGCGCCACACAGGAAGTTGGCTTAGGAGCGCCACACAGGAAGTCAGAGTAACTAATAACGTTTGGCCTCCAGAACACAAAACACATAAACGAACGCCCCCACACACACAACACACAAATAATTATAACAAAGATTGTGTAACACCAGTCGTATTGAGATAAATTATGGCAAAAACTGTGATCAAATAAAGAAAGATACTACAAAATGGGAGACTGCATGAAAAGACAAATTTGAAGAAAGAAAAAAAAAAGCAGTCCGGATAAAATTGATCCAAGAACATATAAAGGCAGAGCGTTATTTATAATGTGAGAATAATTACGCTTTTAAATAATTTTTAAACAAAGATTTTGGAGCTATTGCATTTATATAGGAAGGGAAAGAATTCCAGAGTTTGGAACCTATAAAACGAATGGAATGTTGAGAAGAGGTAAGCCTATTTAATGGGAGACTAACTTGATAAGAGTTTCTTGTTGAATATGGGTGAATACTATTACGGCCACAGAAAAAAGTACGGAAAAGAAAGGGAAGCTTAGATTGATACCATTGATGCATGAAGATGCCAACTTGATAAGAGGTAACTAATATCGTATATAGATAGAATGGTATGTTTAGCAAACAAAGGCAAAGCGTGTTGAGAATAGTTTACATCACTAATCAAACGGACTACCCTTTTTTGAAGAAGAAAAAGTTTGTTTAGACGTGAATGATACGTACAGCCCCAAACAATATTACAATACGAAAGTTAAGGTAAAATAAGTCTTATATAGTGGGCAGCAGATGTTTCAGACGATAGATAATACCAATACCCTTAGAAATTTTACTACATACTAAGTCAATATGATTCTGCCACGTTAAATGTGTATCAATGATAATACCTATAAAATTGGTAGCACTGGATAAGGGAATGTCGTGATTATTAAATGATACCAAATCAAGGTGTCAAGATTTGTAGGTTTGCCAGACAGACTAAACAAAACGATTGAAGGTTTAGTGACATTTAATGATATTTATTGACCATGAACCAGGAACTAATTAGTTTTAATTCATTTTCAAGAGTAGATAAAAGCTTGTTGGCATTGGGGCCAGAAACAAAGAGATTCGTATCAACAGCATATAAAATAAGGCTAGAATTTGATGTGGCTTCAGGAAGATCATTAACATAAATGATAACTAATAAAAGGTCTAAGATTGACCCCTGAGGCACACCACATTTTAAAACATCAAGTACAGAATTCGTATTGTTGATAGATACAAACTGATGGCGATTACATAAATACACTTTAAAGCCAATCTAATACAACCCCGCGAATACCATAATTAGTAAGTTTACGAAGTAATATACAATGATCCAAAGTGTCGAAGGCCTTTGAAAGGTCTAAAAAGGTACCACAAATAAAATCTTTATTTTCAAAGGCAGTAGTTAATATATCAATAAGGTGGGTAATTGCATGGGAAATTGATTTACCAGGTAGAAAACCAAATTGATTGTCATAGAGCACATTATGTTTTATTAAGAATTCTAATATTCTATTGAAAACAATTCTTTTAAATAATTTAAAGAAACAGGGGAGTACAGAAATAGGTCTATGATTTATTTTTTTGTAAGATTTTTCTCACCACTTTTAAAAATAAGAAATACACGAGCAATTTTGAGGCTATCAGGAGAAATACCCTTTGATAAAGAAAGATTTACTAAATAAGAAAGAGGTTCAGAAATATAATCAGCAACCGACTTTACAACAGAGGGTGAGATATCATCATAACCAGGGGAAGTATGATTGAGATTGGATATCATATCATGAATTTCAATCGTGTCGCTTGGAGTTAAATACAATGAAGAATTACAACTATTCATAAGATAATCAGTAAATACATAATCTTCACATGACGTAATGTTTGATTGTACAGAAGGTATAATATTAATTAAATAATCATTCAATATATCACAGATGTCATCACTGTTCGAAATATAATGTCCTTCATGAAAAAGTTCCTCAATTACATTATCATTTTTAGAGCCATGAGCAAGTTCATTAATAACCTTTCATATGTTCCTTACATTACCATTGTCAGGATGGAGCACTGAATTATAATATTCTTTCTTAGCATGACGTATTGCTGAAGTTAAACGATTGCAAAATAATCTATAAGAGTTGAAAGTTCCATCCGTTCAATTCTTAAGAAACCTCTTATAGAGTTTTTTTTTAGTTCTACAAGAATTCCTAACACCTGAAGTTATTCAGGTTTTGGAAACACAAACTTTGTTTACAATAGGAAACAATCATTATAATGAGAAATACAGGTTTTCGCCAACGAATCAAAAGCATTATTTGGGTCACAACTGTTATAAGTGTCTAACCAAGTTTCAGTAGAAAGTGTTTGCTGAAAAGTTGAATACGTTTAGGGTTGATATTGCGGGTATACATTTTGTGAGGGAAAACTTTTGCTGAAGAATTTGTTAAAATAGTACAAACTGGCAGAGGATTAGAGATATCGTCAAGAAGAAGTCCATTTGTGCAGACAGGGACTCTTTAGATCATTAGTGAAAATTACATCGAGCAAAGAAGCAGAAGTACTGGTTATTCTTGTAGGCAAAGATTGTAATAGAACAAAAGAAAATGAATTCAATATGTGTGTGAAATCACATACAGTATATGACGAATTGATAATATTACAATTATAATGGCCCATAATATGACACTTCAGATGTGCATTTGAGATGGCTTCAAGAGTATTCGTAAAATGATCCATAACAACATTATCAATATCATGAGGACAATAAACAACACCAGTAATAAAGGAATTATCACCTGACATGATTGCAATGAAAAGAGATTCAAAGACCTCCTCAATAAAATAAATTAAATCCATTTTAACTTATATTTATTGTCATTTCTTATTAAAAAGAGCGACCCCTCCCCCCACAACCATTTCTATAGGCGTGCTCTAAAGTATAGCCATCAATATGATACAAAGGATAATGGGTAGGAAGGTCATTGAACCAGGTTTCAGTGATACCAATGATACACATTTTGGTGCTTAAAGAGCTGAGGGTTAGTTACAATGCATTCCAATTGGCAGAAAGAGATCTACTATTTACATGAAAGAGGGATACTGGGTCTTTGGGTGTTACATAATTTTCGTTAAAGCTATCTAATGAATAATAACAAGAGTTATGCATACGAGAGATGTTTAAACAATTTACATCAGGATCAGCGTCATTAAGTATAGGATGGCTAACATTGTCATGTTGAAATGGTTTAGTTTGATAAGACTTGCACTGGATACAATTGGAATTTAAACCTGTTTAATTAAGAGTTACACAGTCGTGATGAATTCTAATATCCGCATTACACGAAATACATTTAGTACTTAAAAAAGGAGTTTTGACTGTGTGTCTTAAACATGCAATACATAAATGATCAAGAATATTCACGTTAATCATACACAAAACGAAATATGTATATTAAAGATTGGATAAGATTTGAGAATTATAAAATATATTGTATTGTAGGTGAATTCCATCAAATTCAATAAGATAAATAACACAATGTTTTATCGATTCATATATACAGTACTGGACATAAACAACATTGCTCTTGATAAGTATGAAGAGCAAGAAACCAGAATATCCAAAATATGTTTAGATGGGCATCGCAATATTCAAATAATGTTGAGAACCGACAGACCGATGTTCAGATCACAAGTCATGTATAGTAAATACAGTGTTATGACAGAAGTCATGTATGATGAGGATGAATTCGTGCTTGATAGTTACTTAGCTTAGGCTGATTCCGTGTCAAATTTGTTGATATCTGAAAGATTTTCAATGAATATTTTTCGTCCGGCTTTGTTGGATCCAAATATGCGACCATCGAGGGACCATGTACTGGTGATGCTGGAGTGTTTTCTTGCCTCTCGCAGTAGACTTGGACTGTTGGACGTTTCCTTGTGAGATCTTTGTGGATGTAGATACCGGTTCCTTTCAGTTTAGTACGGGATATATAGATGGAGTCCCTTATGTTGTTATTTGTAAAATTGACTATGACAGGTTTTGTCCCCTTGTTGGACTTGTCCAGGTTGTATTGCTTCACTCTAGGGGATATCAGTGGGGTTGATGTGAATATTTAGTTTTCGACGGACAGTATCTATGATCACTTTGTCAGTGTTCTCAATTCCTCCATGAGGGACCATTTTCTTGATTCCATTAAACTGTTGAATCTAAGACAATTTTCGGCGACTATACTGTTTTTGTTCATCAACGGCAGAGTGCATGATATTAATTTGTTTTTCCAGTTATTCAATCTTGGAATTGGCTGGATTTATTTGCTGTTGTTTGGCATCCAGCTCAATTTGTATAGCATTGTGAATATCACTTGTTACTCTTTTCGTAACAGCATCAACATGGCTGCTTATAAGTTTACTTTTGAATTCAGAAGAATCAAGAATTACATAGATCTTTTTTTTTGTATCATTACCTTAGCAATGTCAGTTGAGAGGTCCGTAGAGGCAGTGGCTTGGTCTATGACAGACATGCTTACAGATCTACAGGAGAGCTTCTCTGGGAAATTCGCACAATTACTTATGCTTGTGTCAGTAAACTTCAAGCTTAGTCGTCCTGAACGTAGTTGATATGATGATTTTCCAGCTTTTGTTCCAGACATTTAAGCAATACATCCATTAAAGGGAGAATACATTGATCCGGAAGCAATATATTATATCAAAACTGCTGTATATATGTATAGAAACTGAAATATTCGATGGAAATTCTATGACAATATTTGAATTTCGCGCTACATTATGTAGAGGGTGATACAAACGCCTGAAATCAAATTAGTTGTGATGTCAGATTCTTCAAATTCTTTATGTATGCTATCATATTTTTTCCTGTGACTTTGTGACCTAAAAACCATGGAATATGTCAGAAAAGTGAGTAAAACAGAATCTAGGAAAGATTTTTATAATTTACCACCTGTAAAAACAATTCAAATAGTACAAAAAGTATATTAATTTTCTTTGGAAATACATTAACAATTGCTAAGAAAACGAGGATGAGGAAGCCAACCTTCCATCGTAAACTTACTATACCAGCCATTTCTATACAGATAAGACCTATTAACTTACTTTTATCTCTTTTTTTATTTAATTTGTTCACCATTTTATTTCTACTAAAGTTTTCTTTCATATAAGAGTAACTTTTTGACTACTGAACTATCCTTTAATCAATGTTTAATGATTACAAATTACTCATTGTGTCAACAGAGACATATTGTATAAGTTAGAAAATAAATGTGAGAAAGAACTTAAGCAATAAACTTAATAAGCATAAGGTTAAATTCTGTATTTGTAAATTCAATTGTTCTTAGTATTAACACAACACAGACATTTCGTGATATTATTAACATTTGCTGTGGCTGAGTAATTTGCTTTCAGAGGTCAAATAAGAAATAGATGATTGTGAGGGTGGTGCCTGACTTGAAACTTCTCTTTCACAAAATGCAATTATAAGAACTCTTTACACAGTTTATCATACAAATAACAAATATTGAACAATTATAAACCCAATTTTCAAGTCTTTGACCATAAATTAACATCACACTAAAATGTATGTCATCCAAGATAAATCTTGCAGCCATGTCGCAAATAAAAGAAAGAATGTGATGATCTCATACTATTTTCTGGAGCCAAAATAAAACAATATGAGACAACTTATGTTTGATTGCAGCATAGACTGTACTTGCATATCTAATTAACTTGAAAGGTTTATGGACACTTACATCATTTTGCTCTTTTATCTTTTATTCAGTTTCAGGTATTGATTGCAGGTTTGGCTAACTTAGTTCCTAAAAAAGATTCTTTCTAAACTCATTATCAACATGAACTAATCTCTTTCAAACATGAGGTACACTGTTAAAAAACAAAGCATTTACAAAAGAAATGAGAGAGGTATGCTCAATGTTATCTCTACACTTCTCCACGTATCGTGAAGTGGATCAGGTTTTGAAGTGGAAATTATCAAACTGTGTTTCAGTTTGATTCTTTCAATAATCTCCTCCACTATGCAAAATGATGAAAATAAAATACCAACATCTTGTGTTCTGTCTTGTGTTCATATGCTTACATAATCTTTTCATATCACATATTGCTATGGATATTTTTATTTTTTAGATCCTTTT
>JAIGNY010001856.1:2377500-2385000 GCA_020152595.1 Chiridota heheva
GCCTACATGTTTATGAAGTTTTGATTTGTGGAACTCATTGTGTCTTTTTAACACGGATTGTGTCTTTTCTGTTGTAACTGTGAACAAGTTTTACGGCTGCAGAGCGGGTGGGTGTTCTGGGCCTTTCAATAGTTTGAGTTAAAATCAAGGACAAAATACTTGGCACCTTTCCCCTCCCCGCTTCAATGTTGCCATGATTACCGCTTTAAAAACAAAGAGGCTAAACAATTTATTTTAAACTTTTTGCCAACATTGAAAAGGGGTAGTAGGGAAAGAAAAGTGCCAATAATTTTGTCGGTGATTGTCTGAGTTTTGGATAAAAAAAACATACAATATTAAGAGGTATAAATGATAGTTATATGTGTTTTTATTCATTTAGTTATTCATGGTATCATGCAGATTCCGTATACACATTTTGAATGAGACATATTTAAAGACAGTTGTGTTTCCTATAAATTGTAAATTGTATATTGAAGTGTGCTGTTTCTAATGAAAGGAAGCATTAACAAGAATATAGAATAAATATAATCGTATTTATATTACAAAGGATTGGAATTTGGAATAATATGTTGCATAATGTTGCGTAAGATTATCGGAATTTGGGATCATGCGTGGGGTCATGCGATTTAAACGGTATTTCAGCGAGTATTAGTCGGACACTACAATATACAAACATGGCCGAATTTATTCGTAATAGACGATCCAGATGATTTTAATCACGTGGGGCAAGAGCTGAAGCGCCCAGAAAGGACAGAATGGTATCTTTGATAACTTACAGTCAAGCGGGTATTGAAGCTTAGGTGAAAGATAGGGACGCTTTTGCGCATGTTGTTGTGACTGGCTTTAGGTCTATTGCTGCAGGTATTAAACATTGAGTATGTCGTCAAGAACCTCATGAGGTTGATGGTATGTACTGCCAGCTCGCCATACAATTAAAGCAACGGCATTGATTGGCGTCTTAATCTGGGGCAGGAAGAAAATATTCCCAGGCGCCAAACCCAGGGGCGCAAAAATAAAATTTTGGCCCAGCCGTCGGTGGTGATTGCTACGCTATTGGAAATTAGGAGAGATACGTACCACATTCCGAACTCATTAGCCCACACCCCCAATATAGATCTTTGCCGTCCTGATTAATGAAATTCAGGGCCGTCTTAATTGTGGGCATGGCGAAAATATTACCTGCCGCAGCAATTAAAGGGCACCAAAATCCAGGGGCGCCAATATACAACAAGTTTGTCGCCAGCCGTCATTAGTGCTCGCTGTGCCATTATAGATCAAGTGATAAGCATCAACACATTTCCAACATATTCGAGATCCTACGTAACTTCGCTGGCAACTATACACACGGTACACAGCTAAAAATAAAAAGAACCATAGAAATATTTTATGCAAGAGCGTAGGAAGGGGGGAGGAAGCTGAAGAGGGAAGGGGGGGGGCTTATCTCCCTGTCAAAATTTAGGGAGGCTAAACTATGCTATGCTTTAGCCCCCTCTTACTTCTCATATACGAAAACCTCCTTATAAGACTTATTCATACCCACTTTAAATAAATAGATTTATAGGATATTGTCATATATTCTAATTTCTTTGATCATGTTGATACAAAAGGTAACGTAATTTTGATATAGACTTTATTACTTCTTCGCACCTTCATAATCATTTTCAGCTGATTGAAGCTGTATTAAACATTTGCGTGCTACCGCAGAATCTGAGTGCGGGCAGCATAATTGATTTTCTTTCCCAGGAATAATTAGGGCAATTTGCGTTTATTTTGTTGAAAATTAGACAGTGATTTGGAAGGATTTGTTCATTCTTCTTTAAGAAGAAAAGAGAAAAAATTCCCAAAGCGCCAAACATGTCCAAAAAACCATGCCAAAAACGAGGCTTCTGGTTGGGGATGGGGGTCGAGGTCCTTGGAGAAATAAAGCTTCAGCCCCCCAAGAACAAAATTGTTCCTACGCCACTGCTTTGATTTATTAGCTGTGCTCCATTAACTGCGCCATCTAAAAAGATACGTTCAATGTCTGAGATTTAATATGTTAAATATGTATCTAAACATAAATCACATCAATTTATCAGACCTCCATTTGATTTCCATTGATATGCACAAATTCTAATACGGATTCTTCATAATAACAATTAACTTGTGATGGGATGCTAAAGAAAATCAATTAAGAATAAGCAATTAGTGTAATTCTTCTATTACCAAGTACTCCTAAACTCGTGTGTAATATAATTCCCGAAGCGAAATATCATACAATCTCCGACATTATTTTGTATTGCTTCCTTTCATTATTATAGAAGACACATACTTCATCATATAATATATAGAAAACACAACTGTCTATAAATATGTCTCATTCAATATGTTTATACAAAATCGGCATGATACCATAAATAACTAAATAAATAGAAACACATATAACCATCATTTACACCTCTTAATATTGTATGTTTTTCTATCTGAAACTCGGACAATTAGCGACACAATACTTGTCACTTTCCCCTCCCCGTTTCAATGTTGGCATGATCAGATGATTACCACAATAAAAACGAGGAGGCTAAGAAATCTATTCTAAACCCAGCTTATCTTTTTTACAGGATTTTCATTGTATATTTGATGCTTCCAAATTTTAAAAGCAGTTTGACCTTCAGGTCTACATGATGTGACGGGCAGTCAGGGGCGTAAATGGACAGTCAGGGGCGTAAATGGACAGTCAGGGGCGTAAATGGACTATTTGGGGAGTCATTTTGAGAGTTGTCAGTCAATCTGGTGACTATGTGGCCGGTTAAATTACGGATTTTGATTATTAACTTTTTACAGGGAGGCAGTTATTATTCCAATGGGATAGTAATAATTCATTAAGATATAAATCTTTTATTTTAGACCCCCTCCCCACCCCCACCACCTATCCCCATCCCTCCCCACCCCATCCTCCCCACCCCATCCCCACCCCCTCCCACAGCTCCAGTAAATTAGATTACTAACGCGCATGCGGTAAATATATCGGTAGCTTTTTTGGCTACTATGAAACTCCTGCCCATACTCTTATTACCACAAGGTGGTGGTAGTGTGTCCTTCATGCATAGCCTAACGTTAGATTTTACATTTTGGAGCCACAAGGTGGTGGTAGTGTGTCCTTCATGCATAGCCTAACGTTAGATTTTACCTATTTACATTTATGCCCTAGTTTCCATTTTTCTACTTAAGGTTAGGGCCTCTAGTGTAATAAGTAGGGATGCTACTTAATTTTTGAATAATTACAGATCACTTAAATCGCGATCATTATTAAGCAACCCTTTGTCCAATTAGAACTCATTTCAAATTTCACGCTGGTAGACCTTCGGGTTGCTAAGAAAATGAAAATTGATCAAAAGGTGTCAAATTACCACGTAAATTGAATTATCAGATTGCTGTTAAGTTAGCGTGTACGGCAACGTAAACGTTAGAAACAACTTTGTGAAGCTACAAATCATCTCACTTACAAGGCATACTGGTAGATTTGCCAATCTTGACACTTAACATATACAACATTAAGTCCCAATTCTTTCATTTTTATCTTGGCCGCCTAGCCTACCACTGTCACTAACTTTACACATTGTTTGTACCGTAGCGTTAGGCTAGGTCAATTTAATGTCTTACATTCGCCCCTAATTTCACCTTTCCGTGTCAGGATCATATAGGGTTTGCCGACGACTTAATATTAGCACAAAAAAATAACATATTTGGAATCATATTATTTTTTTGAAGCTACCGTTTTTCAAATAAAGTAAGTTTTATAATTCCTTACCATTGGATTCAACGGGGAAAATCGCGATGATTGTTTTCAGAAATCATGTTGCTTTCTCTGCTAACACAGCGTCAATGTGTATATCAGTACAACACTATTTTCGCATAAGTACAACTGTACCAAAAATGAAAATGGCGGAAATAGCTTTCATCGTTCAGGAAAATTTGTCCTAGGCGGACACTTTTCCCCAAGGGAAAAGGTCCAGCCGGACTTAATTTTATGGAGACTAAATCTCTGGCTCCTATAAAGTACGTGATTTTTATAATCTTGATAGTTCTCTTAAGGATTACCATACCTTTGTTAGTGATTCCCATTTAAATATTTTACCTTTCATAATCTATTATGGTATTATCTCATCTTTGCCTTCCTCATGGAAGACCTATTTAGGTAATCATGCATGGTATTGGTAATCTTACTGCTAATTACAATGAGTTTAGGATAGCGCTTTTTAATGTGACTTCTTTTCCGAACAGACCTATTTATTCCTCTTTACTGAGAAATATTAGCATTACTTCTTGTGTGCTAAAGTGGAACAAAGAGTTCTCGCGTGAACTGAATTGAAGCAAACAATTTTTTTATTTCTTCTAAACCACTTAGTAATTCAAAGCCCAGATACCTACAGATCCTTATTGCTCATCGCATTCTTGCAGTAAATAGTTTTTTGTTTCAGATAGGAGTTGTTGATTCCCGCTGATGTACCTTTTGTTTGAGATAGGAGTTGTTGATTCCCCCTGATGCACCATTTGTTTCAGATAGGAGTTGTTGATTCCCGCTGATGTACCTTTTGCTTAAGATAGGAGATGTAGATTCCCCTTGATGCACCTTTTGTTTAAGATAGGAGTTGTTGATTCCCGCTGATGTACCTTTTGTTTAAGATAGGAGTTGTTAATTCCCCCTATGTACCTTTTGTTTGAGATAGGATTTGTTGATTCCCGCTGATGTACCTTTTGTTTGAGATAGGTGATGTTGATTTCCCCTGATGTACCCTTTGTTTCAGATAGGTGATGTTGATTCCCCCAGATGTACCTTTTCTTCAAGATAGGACTTGTTGATTCCCCCTATGTACCTTTTGCTTAAAATAGGATTAGTTGATTCCCCCTGATGTACCTTTTGTTTAAGATAGGAGTTGTTGATTCCCCCTGATGTACCTTTTGTTTAAGATAGAGTTGTTGATTCCCCCTATGTACCTTTTGTTTAAGATAGAGTTGTTGATTCCCGTATGTACCTTTTGTTTCAGATAGGTGATGTCGATTTCCCCTATGTACCTTTTCCTTAATAAGGGGGTTGTTGATTCCCCCTATGTACCTTTTGTTTAAGATAGGAGTTGTTGATTCCCCTTGATATACTTTTTGTTTAAGATAAGAGTTTTGATTCCCCCTGATGTACCTTTTGTTTAAGATAGGAGTTGTTGATTCCCACTGATGCACCTTTTGTTTAAGATAGGAGTTTTTGATTCCCGCTGATGTACCTTTTATTTAAGATAGGAGTTGTTGATTCCCCCCATGTACCTTTTGTTTAAGATAGGAGTTGTTGATTTCCCCTGATGCACCTTTTGTTTAAGATAGGAGTTTTTGATTCCCCCTCATGTATCTTTTGTTTAAGATAGGAGTTGTTGATCCCCCCATGTACCTTTTGTTTGAGATAGGAGTTGTTGATTCCCCCTGATGTACCTTTTGTTTCAGATAGGTGATGTTGATTCCCCCTGATGCACCTTTTGTTTAAAATAGGTGATGTTGATTCCCCCTGATGCACCTTTTTGTTGAAGATAGGAGTTGTTGATTCCCCTTATTGTATTTTTTGTTTAAGATAGGAGTTGTTGATTCCCCCTATGTACCTTTTGTTTGAGATAGGAGTTGTTGATTCCCCCTGATGTACCTTTTGTTTCAGATAGGTGATGTTGATTCCCCTGATGCACCTTTTGTTTAAGATAGGTGATGTTGATTCCCCCTGATGCACCTTTTGTTGAAGATAGGAGTTGTTGATTCCCCCTATTGTACCTCTTGTTTAAGATAGGAGTTGTTGATTCCCCCTATGTACCTATTGTTTCAGATAGGAGATGTAGATTCCCCTTGATGCACCTTTTGTTTAAGATAGGAGTTGTTGATTCCGCTTGATGTACCTTTTGTTTGAGATAGGAGTTGTTGATTCCCCCTATGTACCTATTGTTTCAGATAGGAGATGTAGATTCCCCTTGATGCACCTTTTGTTTAAGATAGGAGTTGTTGATTCCCCCTGATGTACCTTTTGTTTCAGATAGGTAATGTTGATTCCCCCTGATGTATCCTTTGTTTGAGATAGGAGTTGTTGATTCCCCCGATGTACCTATTGTTTCAGATAGGTAATGTTGATTCCCCCTGATGTACCTTTTGTTTAAGATAGGAGTTGTTGATTCCTCCTGATGTACCTTTCGTTTAAGACAGGAGTTGTTGATTCCCCCTCATGTACCTTTTGTTTAAGACAGGAGTTGTTGATTCCCCCTGATGTACCTTTTGTTTGAGATAGGAGTTGTTGATTCCCCCCTATGTACCTTTTGTTTCAGATAGGAGTTGCTGATTCCCCCTATGTACCTTTTGCTTAAGATAGGATTTGTTGATTTCCCCTGATGTACCTTTTGTTTAAGACAGGAGTTGTTGATTCCCCCTGATGTACCTTTTGTTTGAGATAGGAGTTGTTGATTCCCCCTATGTACCTTTTGTTTCAGATAGGAGTTGTTGATTCCCCCTATGTACCTTTGTTTAAGATAGGAGTTGTTGATTCCCCCTGATGCACCTTTTGTTTAAGATAGAGTTGTTGATTCCCCCTGATGTACCTTTCGTTTGAGATAGGAGTTGTTGATTCCCCCTGATGTACCTTTTGTTTGAGATAGGAGTTGTTGATTCCCCCTATGTACCTGTTGTTTCAGATAGGAGATGTAGATTCCCCTTGATGCACCTTTTGTTTAAGATAGGAGTTGTTGATTCCCCCTGATGTACCTTTTGTTTCAGATAGGTAATGTTGATTCCCCCTGATGTACCCTTTGTTTGAGATAGGAGTTGTTGATTCCCCTTATGTACCTATTGTTTCAGATAGGTAATGTTGATTCCGCCTGATGTACCTTTTGTTTAAGATAGGAGTTGTTGATTCCCCCTGATGTACCTTTCGTTTAAGACAGGAGTTGTTGATTCCCCCTGATGTACCTTTCGTTTAAGACAGGAGTTGTTGATTCCCCCTCATGTACCTTTTGTTTAAGACAGGAGTTGTTGATTCCCCCTGATGTACCTTTTGTTTGAGATAGGAGTTGTTGATTCCCCCTATGTACCTTTTGTTTCAGATAGGAGTTGTTGATTCCCCTTATGTACCTTTTGCTTCAAATAGAATTTGTTGATTCCCCCTGATGTACCTTTTGTTTAAGACAGGAGTTGTTGATTCCCCCTGATGTACCTTTTGTTTGAGATAGGAGTTGTTGATTCCCCCTATGTACCTTTTGTTTAAGATGGGAGTTGTTGATTTCCCCCTATGTACCTATTGTTTCAGATAGGAGTTGTTGATTCCCCCTCATGTATCTTTTGTTTGAGATAGGAGTTGTTGATTCTCGCTGATGTACCTTTTGTATGAGATAGGAGTTGTTGATTTCCCCTATGTACCTATTGTTTCAGATAGGAGTTGTTGATTTCCCCTATGTACCTTTTGTTTAAGATAGGAGTTGTTGATTCCCCCTGATGTACCTTTTG
>JAIGNY010001856.1:2390000-2742471 GCA_020152595.1 Chiridota heheva
TGCAGTTTGCTGCATAAACGAATCACTCAATGTATTACACAAAGAGTAATTACATTTTCAATATTATTTCATTCGTTGAGCAATTTGCAATACAATTTTTGAGGATCATTTTGAAGACCGTATTAGAATGGTTGAGTTTTTGTGTCCTACATTTTGAGAATGATTATCATCCAGGTAAGCACCAAATAATGATCAACTTAAGATGAAACTGATGCATTTAAAATGAACATTTAAACGTATTGTCCATGCGAGATCATGCGATTATGAATAAGAAAGTGAATTTAACATTTACGCACACTTTATACAATGAATACGAGTTCTTAAGCAGAAGGACACAAAAACAGATTATTCTAATATTCCTTCTTATAAAATACATTTTATTTTCTTAAAATAGACAGCGAAAAGCACCTTCCACTCGAAGCAGTGGCGTAGCCAGAAAGGGAGTGAGGGGAAATGCTCCCCATATCTTAATCCGTAGTTTCAGATTTTAATCCGTCGATTCAGCATGGTGCCGTTAGTTCAGAGAGAGAGAGAGAGAGAGGAGGGAGGGGAGGGAGGGAACGTTAGCTCATCCATTTGAGATGAGCTTGTGAAAGTAGATCATCCGTTTGAGATGAGCCTGCGAACGTAGCTCATCCATTTAAGATGAGCTTGTGAAGTGACTCATCCATTTCAGGTGAGTTTGTGAATGTAGCTCATCCACTTGTGATGAGCTTGTGAACGTAGCTCATCCATTCGAGATGAGCTTGTGGACGTACTTCATCCAATAGAGATGAGCTTGTGAATGTAGCTTATTCATTTGGGATGAGCTTGAAAACATAGCTTATCCATTTGAAATGAGCTTGTAAATGTAGATCATCTATTTGAGATGAGCTTGTAAATGTAGCTCATCTATTTTAGAGGAGTTTGTTAACGTAGGTTATTCATTTCAGATAAACTTGTTAACGTAGGTAATCCATTTCAGATGCGCTTGTGAATATAGATCATCCATTTGAGATGAGCTTGTGAACGTAGCCTATTCATTTGAGATGAGCTTGTGAATATAGCTCATCTATTTCAGATAACCTTGTGAACGTAGGTCATCCATTTCAGATAAGCTTTTAAACGTATGTCATCCATTTCATATTAGTTTTTGGATGTAGCATAACCATTTCAGATGAGCTTGTGAACGCAGTTCATCCATTTCAGATGAGCTTGTGAACGTATGTAATCCATTTCAGATGAGTTTGGGATGTAGCCTATCAATTTTAAATAAGCTTGTGAACGTAGCTCATTCTTTATTCAGATGAGCTCCTTTACAATTGAAGCACTGTTTGTCAAACTAGTACGTAATGATATAGTGTGCATGAGGACCGTTTGAGGCTCTTGCTTTTCTCAAGTAACTCTTCTTCTTTCTTTCTATTCGCAGAAGCAAAGCACAGAATCAAAGGAGCAAAGTGGCTTACAATGAAGTAAAATACCAAGAGCTGAAGAATGCGATTGCAAATAAGAATAATCCATCAATTGAACAATATTGCGCTATCTTACAAAGGATAGACAACATACAAGATTCTGAATGCATACAGAATTTGAAGGTTCCCAGTAGAACAAAAAAAAATAAGCTATAGTTTTTACCTGTCATTTACAAACAAAATGTACTTTATAATGGTGAAAGTTTTACTTTTAAAAGTTTCGTAAAATACTGATCCAACGTACGTCAATCATAAGCTAGAGAGGCTATGTCCCTGGAGACGGAGAAGCACACAGATGAAATGGAGAAAGGGCAAGGAAAGGTCACATTGTCACCGATTCCAAATGGCGACGGCCCTGCACCCGCTAGACAAATACCTGACGTAGAAATAAGCACAGATGCAGAAGGGGGCAACGAAGAAAACGGGAACGCAAAAGGTAACGGAAACGTTACAACTCAAGAGGGCAGTGCTACTGATTTACAAATTCAGTCAGGTACAATGGGGCGCATTGTGGGCACTTTACAGGTGAGTCAGGGAGCTAATTTATTCATTTCCATAGTCAAGCATATCAATAGAAAAGAATAAAAGAAACATGACGGTGAAAGATATCCGTTTTGAAGATACAACATTTTAAAAAGATATGTTCCAAAGTAACGGTAAGGTTGACTCCATTGTGTGATTTAGACACATTTGATGTTATTTGTTTGATTAGTCATATCGTGTACTGTCATATCGTATACTGTCATATCGTGTACTGTAATATTGTGTACTGTAATATCGTGTACTGTAATATGTGTACTGTAATATCGTGTACTGTAATATCGTATACTGTCATATCGTATACTGTAATATCGTATACTGTAATATCGTATACTGTCATATCGTGTACTGTAATATTGTGTACTGTCATATCGTATACTGTCATATCGTGTACTGTAATATCGTATACTGTAATATCGTATACTGTCATATCGTGTACTGTAATATCGTATACTGTAATATCGTATACTGTCATATCGTATACTGTCATATCGTGTACTGTAATATCGTATACTGTAATATCGTATACTGTCATATCGTATACTGTAACATCGTGTACTGTAGTATCGTGTACTGTCATATCGTATACTGTATATGGATACATTTCGCTCATCTTCTAATGTGCTCAATACTTTTTTTAAAGACAGTAGGGCCTATATCCTAATAGAATATACAAAGATTATATGGGGAATGAAATTATGTGAAGTGTGTTGCCTACATACATTTTTACACAGTTCATCGGCGCCTTTTAAGCGTGAAAAACTCCTTAAGTGAATAAGATATCAATCATGGTTCGAGACTTACTTCCGCATGTTCTATTAAGTTACTCAAACGATGGATAACATTCAGGTCACGGTTCACACCTGAACACACCTATACGTGTTTCTTTTTTATCGATCACTTGGTCTGATTTTTCCCGATTTTCATTTCCTCACTGAGTCTTATTGCCCTTAAAATCGAATACTCTCATGGAATGAATGAAAAGGGAAGTTGCCGTGCAATGGATATTTCTATTGAAAGCTAATGAACAACTGTCGACATCTTTCATGAGTTGAAATAAAATATATTCGGTCCTTGATTAGTATCTGACCAATAAGAAAATAAACAGATTGTAATTCGTGTTTTTAGATTGACATGGGGCCTAGTTGTGGGCTTTGTTGTGGGCTTTGTTGTGGGCTTTGTTGTGGGCTTTGTTGTGGGCTTTGTTGTGGGCTTTGTTGTGGGCTTTGTTGTGGGCTTTGTTGTGGGCTTTGTTGTGGGCTTTGTTGTGGGCTTTGTTGTGGGCTTTGTTGTGGGCTTTGTTGTGGGCTTTGTTGTGAACTTTGTTGTGGGCTTTGTTGTGGGCTTTGTTGTGGGCTTTGTTTTGGGCTTTGTTGTGGGCTTTGTTGATTTTATAGCTTAAATTAGATGTTTTGCATCTGTATCTTATTGAGAAAAACATCTACAAAACACAGACGTGCGCGCATTCAGCTAAAGAATAAGATTAGATTTCTGTCATGCATGTCATTGGAATTAGCTATAACATGCAATGTTCATTAGCATTCTCTCCCGGTGAAACCTTTTGAGACACACCAAACTGACACATTGCTTGTCTGTACATAATCACTTAGGGTTAGTCAGATACTCTCTTACACACACTGTGAACAGTGGCGCAGCTGGAAGAAGGGAGAAGGGGTAGGGAGGGGTGCAGATTTTCATGTACACAATATAAATTTAGTATGTTGGTAATGCTGATGAAATCAATTGGTTGTACCCGCCATTTTGCCGGAACATTTCTAGATCTATTAAGATATATCAATTTCATCAAAATTTCCGAGGTTTTTCCGAAAGATATCTGACTTTTTTTCTCAAAATACCTGACTCTTTTTCTTCAAAATTCCAAAGATTTCCCTCAATTCATCCGATTTTCCACTTCAAAATATTCGACTTTTCCCTCAACATTGAGCTTTTTCCTCGGCATTCTTCTCTAATTTTGAGGAAAAACCTCCTCAATATTTGGAATTTTCCCTCAAATTATCCGACTTTTCGCATAAAAATATCTGACTTTTTTTAGAAAATATGCGGATTCCTCCTCAAAATATCCGCCTTTCCCTAAAAATACCAGTAACGGGGAGGAGGGGGCGAAACGTTACTTTGTGGGCTACACAAAAGCCCATTACTTGCACAGAAATTAATTTTATGCAGTTTTCTTTTTACAACCACGTAGCATTAGCATCAAAATTATTTACCATTTAATTTTTGTTTTGCATAGAAGGTAGCCTTGCGGTTCCCTAGATTGGCTCCACCATATAGTCACTATAATCAGAAAGTGTAAATGGTGTAAAAGTTACTGTGTTTCTATGATGAAGGTTAAGTTTGATTCCTTGTGGCAGTGAGAGTTTTATGGATGCACATTTTTTTGTTGAACCAGATTATAATGCCCAATTGGCCTTACAGTTCTATGACAATTTACGGCAATTTCTTAATTGGTTAAAGAGATTCAAACAATATTTGGGCAGATCATTTTTTGAATTTAAAACTAGCAATTTTAATTTTTGGTTACTGTAATTTTTAATTCATTTTTAGCTGAATTTGTGGACGGACAACCCAATTCTTTGTGATTCCTTTAAACTCATATCCTAAATCTCTGTCACTGAAAATAATGGGAAATTTTATATCTACCATACTTTAACTGGGGGTGCGACAGAGTCTAAAAATATTATGGTCAAAGTTGTGGCACCATCTCAATGAATTATTGTAGCATATATATTAATTTTGATTAGGTTCCTACTTTGATTAAATGTTTTGGCCTCTAAATGTACCTTTAGAAATAGCTGGCGGTCGAAAAGTGAGGGCGTTACTTTTTGCTAATTTATATCTGACCAATAGAAGTTGCATCACACGGTCTGTTTTTGCATAATTTATCACCCATCGCGCGCAAGCGAAGAAATTTCCAAAAGTCAATGGGAAAACACGTACAAATTTCAAGTACTCGGGTCGGGATTTAGTAATGTTTATAACATTCCGTACTGCAAAGGTATTGATTTAGTGTGAGACTCAACTGAATTAAATACGCCCTTACTTTCGGCCTCCGGCTCCTTTAATAATTGTTATTGCTGTGGAACTGAACGAATGCCAAACTGCATGTGTTCAATATTTTTGTATAAAAGAATGACATTTTCCAAATTGACGCGGATAATGGTGCCTATATGCCTATATGTAACGAACGGACGTATCATGAAAACCATTTCTGCATGTCATTCATAGCAATTGTTGTTGATATTCCGGTTTGCGCCCTTTTTCAATGATGATAAACGTATGGAGAGCATTTATAGGCGAGCGGATTTGGCCTGATTTTGGGGTCGAACTGGCAATGGAAGTACTACAAGCTATTTTTGGTAATTTTAGATAGTATGAGTCCAGTGAACATCACATATCAAAATTACTCAGAATCCCTTTGGGGAAAAGTGTGATAATGACGCTATCAAAATGACCGCCATTATGAGCCTTTTTGGCAATAAAAATATCAATAAAGTGGCACTTAGTTGTTAAATAAGCACGGTAAACTTGGCTATGGCTTTAGTAACGTACATATTACAACACAAAACAGTCTTAAATATTTTCTAAGTCACTATAATCTATTATTCATATAATTACGTGGTAATTTAGGTATTAGGAAGTACAAATGTGTGGAATACCAATAACTTTTAATGTATCTTTATCAAAATCAATTTCATTAGCATTGTGCTATCTTTAATTTTACGATTGTCGTCCTAGTATAGAAAGATAATTTGTTTTTGGTGGCGCTATGCAACATGGCAATGTAAATGTTCGTCCTTTGTCTTTCATATTTTTGTTACCTTATTGAAATTAAACAGCTTGCTTCTCATCAAATGAGATTGAAAATTAAAGATTTCTCGATTAGTAGCAAGATTTAATGGGAAATAAATTCACCATTACAATTTTTCTGCTTGCAAATGAAAGAGGTTTTGTGAGTTTTTCCAGCTCTTCTTTCACCTAAGATATGACCCGTCCTACATCCTTGACATTAAACTACTATAGGTTGAAATGGCAATCTGATATGCTCAAATAAAGCTTGAACATCAGTTTCAAAATATTTGTGGGGGCTAAAGAAAAATTATCTAAGTTAAATCATTTCGTCAGGCAATCACTACTAGGGAAGAAAATGGTACCCCCTCCCCCCCCCCCCCTCCTTCACTTCTCTCCGACCGGTTCTTACGCCACTGGCTATTACTTGTATTTAATTGGAAATTATGCAATGTGTCTATAAACTTGCTTTTTTCTATTTTGACCCCAAAAAGCACCGACCTACTATTCCATAGTTTTTAGCTCGTGAACGTGTTTAAATACACCATAATTGTTATGCAAATTATCCAAATAGTCACTGAACATTACTGGGAACATGACTACTGAGAATAGTTACGGATGCGCCTGTGTCAATGAGCATGTCCGCGTTTGCCCCTCAAAACATTGCACTTCACAAATATTCCGTTATTCACTTTTAGTGCAAGGGTAGTAAAATTGTCGATGGACGACACTTGCTGTGCATTGTTTGTAGGGGCATATACTGATGTATGTTGGGTTGTATAAGATCGCGGTTTCTTGCTCTCGCTTGCACAGTGCCCAATACAGTTCCAAAACGTCTCCCTAGATCGCCTTTAAGTTTTACCGTCGCCTTCTTCGGTCGTCTCATTATGTGGTGTCTTAAGCTCCGTGGCAGCCTTTTGAGACCTTCTTGCAGACAACCTTTAAGCTCGGCCTTGATCAATTCCGTCATGGATTTTTGTCGTCCTAAGGAGGTATGCCTCAGGAGTGGCAAACATGCTACATCATCAAACTCCCCAAGAAAGGAGATCTCAACAACTGTCATACGTAGAGAGGAATCCAGCTGCTATCCATGCCAAACGAGATTCTTACAAAGCTGTTACTGGAGCGAATCAGAACAGCTGTCGATACCAGACTCTGGGAAGACCAAGCAGTTCTCCGAGCAGGCAGATCATGTACAGACCAAATAGTCACTCTTCGCATCATCATCGAGCAGTTATTGGAACGGCAGCCCCCACTATACATTAATTTTGTGGAACTCAAAAAGGCCTTTGATTCAGTGGACAGAACAACAATGCGGAAAATATTGAGGCACTACGGCATTCCGCAATAGGTAATTTTCTCGATCGAGAGTCTGTAAGAAGATACCACCTGCCATGTCATCCACAACTCTAACCTGTCCTCACCTTCATCATTAACACCGGTGTCAGACAGGGTTGTCTCCTTTCTCCCATGCTTTTCTTCCTCGTCATCGACTGGGTCTTGAGAATAGCACTGGATGAGCCTAGAGGAATACAGTGGAACATCATTAAGAGACTAGAAGACCTAAACTTCACAGATGATGTCAGTCTTCTGTCACACTGTAATCAACACATGCAGACAAAGACAAACAGGTTGCAGAGCATTGCAAAGATCACAGGGCTTTAAATAAATACCACCAAGACAACGATCATGAGATTGAATGCTAGACAGGAAGCACCAGTTACTTTGATTGGACAAGATCTACAAGAAGTGGACAACTTTACTTACCTGGGCAGCATAGTGAGTAGAACAGGAGGAATCGATAAAGACATCCGGGCCAGGATAGCAAAAGCACGCTACGTCTTTGCCACTCTTAGGCCTGTATGGCGGAGCAACAACATCCGCTTAAGCACCAAGCTGAGAATTTTCAATTCAAACGTGAAGTCTGTTTTGCTGTGTGGTACTGGGGCTTGGAGGCACACAACGACTTTGGACCACAAGCTACAAATCTGTACTAACACATGCCTGAAGCAGATCCTGCACATCAGATGACCAGACCGCATATCCAATCAGGATCTCTGGCAGAAAACTAAACAAGAACCTATCACCACCCACCACCACCACCAGACAACGCACATGGAAATGGGTTGGCCATACTCTAAGAAGGGATCAGAAGAAGACATTACGTAATGCTTTAGACTGGAGCCCACAAGGCAATCGCAAGAGAAGCCAACCAACCACAACCTGGCGAAAAACCCTGTACGTGGAGCTCAAAACCATCTACTTGACCTGGGTGGAAGCCAAGAGAGTAACCCAAGATCGCGATAGATGGAAAATTGCAGTGAAAGCTCTAAGCTCCAACCAGAGCGAAGAGGTCTAAGTCAATTAATTAGGAGCTACAGACCATATCGCGTCCCCTTTCTTGGCTCCACATTGCTGCTCAGCTTGTAAGTACGTTTCCATCTCAGCAGCGACGCCAATAGCCTCATCCAGGCAAGTGGCGCGTGTCTGTAGACATAGTTTTTAAGCTGTTGGTATCTTAATATGTTTCTGAAGGCGTCGATGGCAAATTCTTCACTTACTTGGTCGTACGCTCGACTTGCGAGTCTCTTAATTGTCTGGCCCAGCTCGACTACGTTTTCTTCAAGTCCTTGCACCCGATTTTGAAGCTGAACTCTATACGTGAGTCCTTGTATGCCGGCTCGAAGTTCTACCCTAGAGCAATTGAGATGGCGTCATAATCCTGTTGTTGGCAACTTGGAAGATCTGCAAAGGCGTTCTGTGCTCCTCCTTTAAGACTTCCACCTAAAAACTTTGCCATTTCTGGTCGGTCCCATTGATTGGGATTCGCGACGTGTTCAAAATGGACCAAATATTAACCCCAGCAGCTGGACTCGTCATACATTTCCGGCAGCATAATTGGCTTCCGGATCCCCCGTCGATAATTAGCCGTATCCTTCGAGGTCATTTCCCTCCTTTTCCATTTTGTACAGTATTTATGTTTGCCCGGTCCATATACTGGAGGTTGTTAGCGTATACCCTTGAATGGAACGTCTGGTTCTGATCTGCATTATCCAACCACTCGTCGGTCATGTTTAGTTTTGTTTGGAGTCGAACGCCTCACTCGTTGCTTTCATTTCGCCTTTTCACCTCTTGCATCTGTCTCCACATAGGGCGTTGTATTGGTTGCAAATGTTTTGATGGTCATAACCGCCGGAGAACACAAATTGCTTGTTGCTGTAATATTCTCCTTCCACATTTCTTGGCACCTGGTTAGGCGTCACCCATATCGATGCCCCTGTTTGATATTGTTGATCACCAACATCTATTCATCCCCTTTGATGTACAAGATAAGGGGTTCTTGTTCTTCTGTCTTTACTTGAATAATTTCTCACGGGGTGGGCGTCGTTATCGTTGGCACCTTCCCTTTTCTCAAGTTTTCATTACCACACATCGCTAACTGGATATTCATCCTCACGTGTTTGGGTGTCATGGCCGTTTTATACGGTCCACGGTCTATAAAAACGTCAGTATTATCTGGGTATGGCGTCGTTATAGTCGACGCCGGTTTCATTGGTATCTCTGCACACTTCAAGTCATCATCCTGACAATATTTTACTCCGTCCACACGGGTCTTTGGCCGCGACATCACCGCCGTGTGGTATTCCCTATTGTAACGCCTTTTTGACGCTACTGTGTCACACTGAAGGCGCCCTCCAGTTTCTGCTCCTGGCGTCGTTGGTTTCAACCCCGTCACATGATTAATTAGTTGCAGCACACTGATCAACGTCAGCATAATCATTATCGACCAAACGGATCTGTGGCCGCGGCATCACCTTCATGTGATATTCACCATTCTGGCGTCTTCTTAAGACTACTGTGGCAATCCGAGGGCACCCTCCAGTATCTGCTCCTGGCGTCGTTCCCTTACTGACCAATCAGTCGCTGCATAATGATCAACGGCAGCATATTCACCATCGTCCAAGCAATCTCTGACCGCGGCATCACCTCCGTGTGATATTCACCATTACTGTGTCATCCCGAAGGAGTCCTCCGGTGTCTGCTCCTGGCGTCCTTGGTTTGAACGCCCTAGCTGACCAATCCGCGCATCATACTGGTTGACATCAGCATATTCATCACCGTGCAAGCAATTTCTGGCCACGGCATCACCTCCGTGTGATATTCACCATTACTGTGTCATCTCGAAGGCGCCCTACAGTGTCTGATCCTAGCGTCGATGGTTTGGACGCCCTAGTTGACCAATCCACGCATCATACTGGTTGACATCAGCATATTCATCACCGCCCAAGCGGATCTCCTGGTTCTCCATGGCTTAGCAGCGCCAAACTGTCTTGCGACAGGAGATGCATTATCCATGTGGGCGTCGAGACTCGACGCACCATGTCCAATGCTTCGCTGTCCAAACCATCCACTTGGCTCCCCATTCAGTTGAGGCAGAGAGGGCTGTAGTCATCTTCCAATATTGTCGCGCAATACGCTTGGTCGCTCATCGTTTCCCTGCGGTATTCACCTAAACGCCAACCTGCCTCAGCTTTGCGGATTACCAATAGTTCCCTGTTAAGATGTATGCTTTTTGCGTCCATTTCATGTGTAGCCGTAACCAAAAACAAATTATGCACGATAAAAAATTGTTTTGAACTTTGAACTTGATCTACAAAATAATTATTATTAGATCCCATCGCTGGTTGCCAAATTGTAACAAACCGAGCGAAACTTCTTTTTGGCGGATCAAGGGATGAGCCTTGGTTATTAGGCCAAGACAAAAATACAATTCAGATATATTCAGAAACGACAAGAAGACCGAAAAATAATTTCAACAAGTCCAAAAATTGAACGGGGACAGCTACATGATGTGCGTACAGTGACACTCAGAACTGAACTAAAAGAAACGAAAAATGAAATTCTACCCTGGTGTTCATACACATTTTGGTAGTCACTCACATAGGTGGTGACCAATGATTGGCTGGTTGCAATATTTTATCAAAAGCCTCTTATCTTATTGGTCAAAAGTAATAATGAATTATCCCCAAATTGAACGGTTACAGCTACATGACGTGCGTAGAGGAACACTCAGGATTCATCACTTTAATACATATATTACTATTTGTACTCTTTTGTACTATCTTTTACTAAAATGAGGACTAGACGATGGCATGATTTTCAATGCAAGTAAAAAACAATAACAAAGTCAAAATATGACATTAATTTTGATGACGTCATTAAACCACTTTCCCTAAACGGTATTCTGGGTAGTATTTAATTGTAATATTTTGAGACCATGCACTTTCCACAAATACCAAAATTAGCTTGTAGTACTTCCACTGCCAGTTCATCCATTTATAGAGTACTTTTTGGTCCTAATCCGCTCGCCTATTAGACATATCCATTGAAATGCACATAGACAAACTGCTTGGCGGTCTATTTGGCATAAGCCACTCGACTGAAAAGTTTATTTTCTAAAGAGGAATTTTATAGACTACGAATATGAGTTTCTACGTTTCCACGGTGATCGTGATATTGAGCCGATATCTGAATCAGATCTCCCCTTGATTAGAAGGTCATAGTTCGCAAAATATGGATTGGATTTCGCTACTCCTTTCTGATGGTTATAATGGTATATTGATTGAACTTCTGATTGGCTATAATGGTATATTGATTGAACTTCTGATCATTTGATTGGTTATAATGATATATATTGATTGAACTTTGATTAATTATGGAAGGTTAGGTAACCTTACATCAAATTCCGTAAAAAGGATGTTTTACCTAAACAGGCAGTCTGTGTTTGGCAAACAGAGCGTGTAGTAATAGTTGCACTGCCAAAATTGAAGGCCGAAATTGTTTCGCAAATGGCAATCCAAGGACACCCGTTCTTCGCAGTGAAATGTACTATACATCCCCGTTTAAATTGTTTCACGTTTAAATGGCTATACATCCCCGTTTAATGCATGGACATCCCCGTTTAATGTTCTACATCGTTTAATGCAGAAATGAAATGTTTAACATGAAATGTACTATACATCCCCGTTCTTCGCAGTGAAATGTACTATACATCCCCGTTTAATGCAAATATCTCCAAGCCCAAGATTTTTACATGAATATTTCTGTTTAGATCAGGTTGTAAATGTTTCAATATTACCGAGTTTATGATTAATTAATTGTCCCCAGACGTCTAAGTTTGGAATGTTACAGTGTACTTATACATTTTCTTTTTAAGATGTGGAAGGTATACACTATACAAACTTTTAAGTTAGTAAGAGCTGTGTATATTGTGATATATGTTAGGGTTTCAGATTTTCACGCGTATCGATTATACTTTCTCGCAACTTTGAAAGGAATACCATGTTTGATTACTCGCTCAGTCCAAGTTGTTCGTGCGGTAAAATTGTAAAACGACTGTAAGTTTATAATCAAACAGAATAAAACTGTGCAAAATAGGTACTAGCACCCCAAAGTAGCACCCCGACAGTTAAAGGAAAAGTATCATTATATAAATACATTCAGAGGTGAACGCCGTCGTGATTGTCACGTCTCTTCCGGGTTTCGACCATATCTTTCTTCTTGTTGTACCCTGCCTCTTCCATATCTTTGGTCTTGTAATACCAAGCGTATTTCATATCTTTCTTCTGTTTTACCTTGAGTCTTTCATATCTTTGGTCTTGTCATACCCAGCTTCTTTCATATCTTTGTTCTATTTTACCTTGCGTCTTTTATTTCTTCGTTCTGTTTTATCCCACGTCTTTCATATCTTTGGTCTTATTGTACCCTGCGTCTTCCATATCTTTGGTCTTGTTGTATCCTGCTTGTTTCATATCTTTGTTCTTTTTTATCCTGCGTCTTCCATATCTTGGTTCTTGTTGTAACCTGCGTCTTTCATATCTTTGTTATGTTTACCATGCGTCTTCCATGTCTTTGGTCTTGTTTTGCCCTTCGTCTTCCATGTCTTTGGTCTTGTTTTACCCTTCGTCTTCCATATCTTTGGTCTTGTTGTATCTTGCGTCTTCGGTCTTGTTGTAACCTGTGTCTTTCATATCTTTATTCTGTTTTATCCTGCGTAATCCATGTATTTGTTCTTGTTGTACCTCGCATTTTTCATATCTGTGTTCTTGCTGTACCCTGCGTCTTCCATATCTTTGGTCTTGTTGTACCCTGAGTCTTCCATATTTTTGTTTTCTTGTACCTTGCGTCTTACATGTGTTTGGTCTTATTTACCTTGCGTGTTTCATATGTTTGTTGTTGTAGCCTGCGTCTTCAAATCTTTGGTCTTGTTGTACCCTGCGTCTTCCAAATCTTTGGTCTTGTTGTACCATGCGTCTTCTATGTCTTTGGTCTTGTTGTGCCCTGCCTCTTCCATATCTTTGGTCTTGTCATACCAAGCGTATTTCATATCTGTCTTCTGTTTTACCTTGAGTCTTTCATATCTTTGGTCTTGTCATACCCAGCTTCTTTCATATCTTTGTTCTGTTTTACCTTGCGTCTTTTATATGTTCGTTCTGTTTTATCCCACGTCTTCCTTATCTTTGGTCTTATTGTATCCTGCGTCTTCCATATCTTTGGTCTTGTTGTATCCTGCGTCTTTCATATCTTTGTTCTTTTTTATTCTGCGTCTTCCATATCCTAATTCTTGTTGTAACCTGCGTCTTTCATATCTTTGTTATGTATTACCATGTGTCTTCCATGTCTTTGGTCTTGTTTTACCCTTCGTCTTCCATGTCTTTGGTCTTGTTTTACCCGGCGTCTTTCACATCTTTGGTCTTGTTGTACCTTGCGTCTTCGGTCTTGTTGTAAGCTGTGTCTTTCATATCTTTATTCTGTTTTATCCTGCGTAATCCATATATTTGTTCTTGTTGTACCTCGCATTTTTCATATCTGTGTTCTTGCTGTACCCTGCGTCTTCCATATCTTTGTTTTGTTGTACCTTGCGTCTTGCATGTCTTTGATTTTAAGTACTGTGCGTCTTTCATATCTTTGTGCTTATTGTACCATGCGTTTTTCATATCTTTGTCTTTGTTGTACCATGCGTCTTTGATGTCTTTGGTCTTGTTTTACCGTGCGTCTTTTATACCTTTCGTCTCGTAAATTAAAGGCGCTTTGGTCATTATCTACGAAGACATTAACTTTCGTCATTATCAGAATTGTCCAGAACCATGATGATACTATTTCTAACTTAGTTTAAAGCAAGGAGCGATATATGTGTTCTTTTGCAGTTAAAATATTTTCATACATATATAATTGTTGCTATTTAGTTAAGTATCAAACTTACTACTTTTAAGTTTGAATCTCTAGTTGATTAGTTCATGAGAGATGGTATACATTCAACTAGGGAAGGTGTTTGTGTTCTTGCTAGGGGTATGAAAAGGGCAATAAAGGATCTGAGTCCTTTAAACTAGTTACAAAGAAATAGGGGTGAGGGGGGTTCCCTCTTTCAAGCATGTTTATGGGTATAAGCATCGTTCTTTCAGTGGTAGAATTAAGGTTATGTTTTCAAATGTTCGTAACATTTTGAAGTTCCAATTAGTAGACCTTATATGATTGGTTTTATTGAAAGTTGGATTGATAGTGAAATTAGTGATTTAGAGATACATATGAGGAGACTGACCTTATAGTCCACCGGTTTGGATAACGTGGTATGGCCGTGCAAGCTGCTGTCACCCTGGGGGGACCTGTAGATGAAAACACATGATGATCCCTATGAATACAAGCGTAACTAAGTAAATAGGCAGAGTGTGCGTGCTAGCACAAGAACACGCTACCATACAATGAAGATGTAATGGTAAACGGGGGCATGTCGGTATACCTAAGCTACCGGTGAAGCGAGATGTCACAGTCAAGCTAGTCTTATATGCCAGCACTAGGGGTGGGTCACAAGTTAATAGCATATACCAACATGACCACAGCAACAATCCAAGTAAGTTAGGAACATTCCAAGTGAGCTAGGAATGTGTTGCTATTTGGTCGATTGACCAAATAAGTGAATGAGCAGACAAGACTACCCGCGTGGTCGGCAGAACAGGT
The DNA here is from genome assembly GCA_020152595.1 of Chiridota heheva. Classification (NCBI taxonomy): domain Eukaryota; kingdom Metazoa; phylum Echinodermata; class Holothuroidea; order Apodida; family Chiridotidae; genus Chiridota; species Chiridota heheva. Next base: position 2,404,814 of record JAIGNY010001856.1, read on the forward strand.
GATGCTCATGTGCTGGGCAGAAGATACCCAGTGAATGATTAGTTACATGCATTGGCTTTACCGTAGGCAGTAATGACGTAGCCAAAGCACGTGACCTATTGAATGCAATAAGTAATATATACCAAGCAGGTGAGTTAGCTTTGGCACACACAATACGTTGAAGTATGGTACATAGAATTGATGTACATACAGTATATGATATTAGCAAAGGTAAAAGACACAAGGTAAAAGAAAATCAGTAAAGGTACTCAGAAAGCAAAGGTACTTAGATGATTGAGCTGATAGATAGGATAAAAGTACTTCAAGAATGCAAAAGCTGGCAAACTGGTTAGCTCCAAGACAAGACATGTTCTCCCTATTGTGCTGCAGTCAGAAATGAGAGAAGAAAGCACATGTGCATTTAGCGCACAAACTGAATAAACAGCAAAGGATTAAGAGCCAATCAAAGCATTCCGCAACACACATAACTGATATCGGAACATAAAAGGAGTGTAGAACAATAGCTACTTGCAATTTGAAAACAACGCGGTGCAATGCAATGCAGGGAAGTACCATACCGCTACACATATTCCAGGGTACTCAGTTTTCAAACAAGACAGATTAGACACTATGAATGGTAGAGAAGGTGGTGTTTTATTGTTTGTTTAGACAGGTTTAATTCTATAGATCGGACTGGTCAGTTTTCGTTTGGATTTTTGTTGCCCCAGCACTGCAAGGGCAAATATAATGTTTAGTTTTCTTTGTAGAGTGGTTGTCCAAAATTTGTATAAGCAGTTAGTCAGGCTTCACTTGAGTATACTATTGAGGCTTGGAGTCCCTTTTATGAGAAGGATAAGTTCATTTTGGAGCAGGTTCAGCGAAGAGCCACTAGACTTATTCCCGAAGTAAGAAATCTCTCCTATGAGTTTAGGTTGCGATTTTTTTGTTTGATCACGCTTGAGTTGAGATGAGTAGGTGGCAATACGATTCAGGATTTTAAGTTCCTATCTGGTAGTGATAATTTGACTTCCTGTTACTTCTTGTATGTTTCAGATAATCCTCATGTGATACGTGGTAGCAGATTGAAGTTGACCGAAGAGTCATCATGTATAGATATTCAGCGTTTTAGATTTTTGCAAAGACTTGTTAATGAGTGGAATGGTTTGCCTGAGTGGGTGGTTAGCTCCAATTCTATTCACAATTTCAAAGTCAATATTGATAAGTTCTTTACTAACTCGGTCGCCTTTGATTTTTTTGTGTGTGTGGTGGTGGTGGTGTTAGTTTGGGCTTTTATGGGGTGACTAAGCCTTCTTAGCCCGTCACTTGTTATGTTATGTTATGTTATTTCCATTTTTGCAGGTTATCAAAGGATGGGTCACCAACACGAGAGAACCAGTTCCGAGAGCAGACTCTTTTCTAGAACGTTTTGCCTTGGGTGGACAACAAGTAGATGACGACAACAGGACTAACCGAAGCAGCAGTGGAGACAGGTAGGAATCAAATTCATGGTTTGGGGGTTTCAGGACATATAGTATGCACCAGACATTCAGAACCATCATCCATGCATGAAAGAAAACTCGCGAGTTGATATCGAGAAGAAGCACGTGTTTCTTATAGTCACAACAATTTGCATATTTCATTTACCAACGGTGTTACATTTCTGTATAATAATTTGTTTAATCAAAATGCAACATTTGATAAAAACTACAAAGACTTTGCCTGATGTAACGTGCAATCAATCCAGCTCTGTCCACTGCATAACTCGTATTTATCAAGTTATATGAAGAACTCCAATCTAACTTTGATTTTTATGCTTCTCACTTGTTCAAAAAATTGTAGAAAACTAATTTATATTCCGTAAATACTATTTTATATCATTTGTTTCACACTCCCCCATTGGTTATAGACCATACGTTAATTGCCTACCATATACAACTTTAATGTTTTAATGAATCTTGTAATCCCTTAAGGTGTTTTGGTTGAGAAACATCAAATAACTTTAATTTCATGGGTAAAATTGATATATAAAGTAATATTATAATTGTTATTATGATTCCTTTAATTTATTCATTTTCTAACATAATGGACACTGTTAGATGTCGCTAGATTTATTGCACTTCTTTAAATTATCTCCTTAGACTTTTAGAAGTGTAGTAAACAAAATAAGGCAATCATAAAGACTTCTCTTAAACATCATATTTAATCTAAATGGAGGATGAATTTTAGCCTTATGATATTTGATATGTGGGGAGATGTTGCGAGATTTGGTTATTGTTTAGCATGAGGGTTGTGCATAAGTGAAATTAATAACTACGATCAGAAATGAATTAACGGTTGGGACCGTGAAAGGTTTATCACAATATTTACGATGTTTTCCTGGCTATATGCTATAATGCTTAGTATACAGCTAGCTACGTGTAGGAAACGATGAATTTTTTTCATTTAGGAAAACAGGTTGTTGCCAACGTTTGCACAGTTATATAAACATTGAAAGAGAAACGTCAGTAGAAGACAATTATCGGAAAAAGGATTTTGAGTAGTAGGACGATATGGTCTCTCGATGAATCGATATGAGACGTAGTGAAACCACTCTATGGATATTTTTGTTGGTTTTTCAAGGGAAACCAATATGTGTTGGACATATCAAGTGAAACCACTGTGTGCTGGACATATCAAGTGAACCCATTATGTGCTGAAAATATCGAGTGAACCCATTATGTGCTGAACATATCAAGTGAACCCATTATGTGCTGAATAAATCAAGTGAAACCACTATGTGCTGAACTTATCAAGTCGAACTATTATGTGCTAAAGATATCAAGTGAAACCACTGTGTGCTGGACATTCCAAGTAAACAAATTATGTGCTGAACATATCTAGTGAACCCATTATGTGCTAAATATATCAAGTGAAATCACTATGTGCTGAACATATCAAGTGAAACCACTATGTGCTGAACATATCAAGTAAAACTATCATGTGCTAAAGATATCAAGTGAAACCACTGTGTCTTGGACATACCAAGTGAACAAATTATGTGCTGAGCTTATTAAGTGAACCCATTATGTGCTGAACATATCAAGTGAAACCATTATGTGCTGGACATATCAAGTGAACCCATTATGTGCTGAACATATCAAGTGAAATCATTATGCGCTGAACATATCAAGTGAAACCATTATGTGCTAAAGATATCAAGTGAACCCACTTTGTGCTGAACATATCAAGTGAACCCACTATGTGCTGTGCATATCAAGTGAAACCACTATATGCTGAAGATATCAAGTGAAACTATTATGTGCTGAACATATCAAGTGAACCCACTATGTGCTGAACATATCAAATGAACCACCTATGTGCTGAATATATCAAGTGAAACCACTATATGCTGAACATATCAAGTGAAAGCACTGTGTGTTGGATATATCAAGTGAACCCATTATGTGCTGAACATATCAAATGAACCACCTATGTGCTGAATATATTAAGTGAAACCACTATATGCTGAACATATTAAGTGAAAGCACTGTGTGTTGGATATATCAAGTGAACCCATTATGTGCTGAACATATCAAGTGAACCCACTATTTGCTGAATATATCAAGTAAAACCACTATGAGCTGAACATATCAAGTGAAACCACTATGTGCTGAACATATTAAGTGAAACCACTGTGTGTTGGACATACCAAGTGAACAAATTATGTGCTGAACATATCAAGTTAAAACCATTATGTGCTAAATATATCATGTGAACCCACTATGTGCTGAACATATCAGGTGAACCACCTATGTGCTGAATATATCAAGTGAAACCACTATATGCTGAACATATCAAGTGAAATCAATATGTTGGACATATCAAGTGAAGCCATTATGTGCTGGACATGTCAAGTGAAACCACTATGTGTTGGACATTTCAAGTGAAACCATTATGTGCTGAACATATCAAGTGAAACCACTGTGTGCTGGACATATCAAGTGAACCCATTATGTGCTGAACATATCAAGTGAAATCATTATGCGCTGAACATATCAAGTGAAACCATTATGTTCTAAAGATATCAAGTGAACCCACTTTGTGCTGAGCATATCAAGTGAACCCATTATGTGCTGTGCATATCAAGTGAAACCACTATATGCTGAAGATATCAAGTGAAACTATTATGTGCTGAACATATCAAGTGAACCCACTATGTGCTGAACATATCAAATGAACCACCTATGTGCTGAATATATCAAGTGAAACCACTATATGCTGAACATATCAAGTAAAAGCACTGTGTGTTGGATATATCAAGTGAACCCATTATGTGCTGAACATATCAAGTGAAACCACTATGTGTTAGACATATCAAGTGAAAACATTATGTGCTGAACATATCAAGTGAACCCACTATGTGCTAAACATTTCAAAAGGCCCACCTATGTGCTAAATATATCAAGTGAAACCACTATGTGCTGAACATATGAAGTGAAACCACTATGTGCTGAACATATCAAGTGAACCCACTGTGTGCTGAACATGTCAAGTGAAACCACTATGTGCTGATATCAAGCGAAAGCATATGTGCAGGAAATATGAAGGTTTTATACACACGATGATACTCGAGCTCTGTGTTACTTTAACGAAAACCAACGATTTGATCAGCGTTGAAAAAATGTATGGAATAGAAATTAATATGCATAGTGTGGTCGTATAAAGGGAATTCCTTTTTCAATAATCAATTTACTGTGAAACTTTGTCCTTCAAGCGGATGGACTTCACAAGAAACTATGTCATATCCATTGGTCGAAGTGATCATATTGTATCAAAAACGTACAAAGCTGTCCTAAAGCAATCAAATCATCATCGAATTAATTTAGTTCTCTACAAAATTGTTTCACGCTTACTCATTTAAAGTTGGAGTAAATATTTTTCCTTAGAATATTGTCCTCGGTATCGATTAGTATTATGCCATGCAGAAATTCTACAGAGAAATTTTAAAGTGAATCAGTACAATGCACGGGGAACATTTACACTGCTAACATTGACTTAAATGTACGTGGCAACATTGACATGGTTTACATTGAGTGCAATTTACGGGGAACATTGATATAGCTAACATTGAGTGCAATGTACGGGAGAACATTTACATGGCTAATATTGAGTGCAATGTACGGGGATCATTTACATAGCTAACATTAAGTGCAATGTACGGGAGAACATTTACATTGAGTGCAATGTACGGGGAACATTTACATGATGACTTACATTACATGCAATGTACTGAAGAACATTTACATGGCTAACATTAAGTGTAATGTACAAGGAACACTTATATGACTAACATTGAGTGCATTGTACGGGAGAACATTTACATGACTAACATTGAGTGCAATGTACGGGAGAACATTTACATGACTAACATTGAATGCAATGTACGGGAGAACATTTACATGGCTAACATTAAGTGGAATGCACGAGAAACAATTACATGATGACTAACATTGCATGCACTGTACTGGAGAACATTTACATGGCTAACATTGAGTGCAATGTACAGGGAACACTTACATGACTAACATTGAGAGCAATGTACGGGGAACATTTATATGGCTAACATTAAGTGCAATGTACGGGAAACATTTACATAGCTAACATTGATTGCAATGTACGGGGAACATTTACATAGCTAACATTGATTGCAATGTACGGGGAACATTTACATGACTAACATTGAGTGCATTGTACGGGAGAACATTTACATGACTAGCATTGAGTGCAATGTATGGGAGAACATTTACATAACTAACATTGAGAGCAATGTACGGGGAACATTTACATAGCTAACAATAAGTGCAATGTACGGGAGAACATTTATATGGCTAACATTGAGTGCAATGTACGGGAAACATTTACATAGCTAACATTGAGTGCAATGTACGGGAGAACATTTAAATTGAGTGCAATGTCCGAAGAACATTAACATGACTAACATTGAGTGCAATGCACGGGGGAACATTTACTTTGCTAACATTGAGTGCAATGCACGGGAAAACGTTCACATGACTAACATTAAGTGCAATGTACGGGAGAACATTTATATGACTAACATTGAGTGCATTGCACGGGAGAACATTTACATGGCTATCATTGAGTGCAATGTACGGGAGAACATTTATATGGCTAACATTGAGTGCAATGTACGGGGAACATTTATATGACTAACATTGAGTGCATTGCACGGGAGAACATTTACATGGCTATCATTGAGTGCAATGTACGGGAGAACATTTACATGGCTAACATTGAGTGCAATGTACGGGAGAACATTTAATTGGCTAACATTTAGTGCAATGTACGGGGAACATTCACATGACTAACATTGAGTGAATTGTACGGGAGAACATTTACATGGCTATTATTGAGTGCAATGTACGGCAGAACATTTACATTGAGTGCAATGTACGGGGAACATTTACATGGCTAACATTGAATGCAATGTACGGGAGAACATTTATATGACTAACACTGAGTGCAATGTACGGGGAACATTTACATAGCTAACATTGAGTGCAATGTACGGGAGAACATTTACATGATTAAGATTGAGTGCAATGTATGGGGATCATTTACATGGCTAACATTGAGTGGAATGTACGGGGAACATTTACATGACTAACATTGCGTGCAATGCACGGGAGAATATTTACATGGCTAACATTGAGTGCAATGTACGGGAGAACATTTACATGGCTAACATTGAGTGCAATGTACGGGAGAACATTTACATGGCTAACATTGAGTGCAATGTACGGGAGAACATTTACATGGCTAACATGGAGCATTTGCATGTAGTGTCTCTTCTTGCGGCAGGGTGGATCACGTGCGTGATTAATTGTCGTTAGTTATTGAAAGATTTTACAGGATTAAATGATGGGTTCCAAAGAAATTGCTTCAAGCAATGACCTTAATAGATATACTTCCGCAACCTTAGTGCTAAACAAAGATGGAAATAGATAATCAAGCCAAGTTTTTATTTCAGTGCGATGTCAAAATGGAGGATTTAATGTAATCTTGCCAATGACTTTGTAAGGGTAGATCATCTGGTGAAGTAAATCTTTAAAATTGTACATTTGCATTGGTAATCTATGTGGGTTAATAAATGCTATTACGGAAGGTTCAAAATTAAGAAATCTGCTTTCTACCGATTTTTAATCAAGCAATTGTATTTTATTCCAAACCATGTCATTTGCATATAAATAGCTACAAATATTGGCTATCGTAAGGTCCGGTAACGACTGGTGACTTGTTCTCACCCTTTATTGTAATATTAAACTTTTCATCTTTTTAAAAGGACTTCTTATCTTTAAGAAAGAGGCAATCGGCTTAATCTTCACTTGAATGATCGTCGACCATCGTGTTTTCAATCTAAATTTATAAATTATACAAAAAGTACAAGCATTAGCAGAGAACGTGCTCCTGTATATATTTTCTGATGTATTGTGGTAGCGCCTAAACAAGTATACTTCTTAATAAGTGTTAGTTTCTTTACACTTATAATGTAGAGTATTGACTACTACAATAAATACCTTTAAGAAGGCCTAATTGGTCCAAACTCTGAACGAGTCATAATGCGATAAATCGCGATAAGTCTGTATTGCCTCATTATCAAGGTATGATAACTAAATTTCTTAATATTTTCTCTCGAATTCTAATGCCGTTCTAAAGTTCAAACAATCTATCAAACATAGGCACCGATAATTCAGATCACAAAAAATAAAATAAAATCCAATTTGATCGATACGTTTCAAAATCCGCTCTTCAGTAGCAAATACATTTTTATTTGTGCGACCTGCAGCAGTATCAGGTGACACATTAGCCGACCTTTCATAAGTCTGCTATTCGTTTTCTCTTTCTTTATCTTAGAGTTCTTCTGGCAACATTCCAACTGATATAGGAGAATACACTTATACCAGGAACCTCTATAATAGCAGGTCCCCGCTTATACACAGAAATGAAAAAATACAAACTGATTAACGAAATATATCATTGGCATGAAATCCACAAGGTTGTCATTTAATTTCATGGTTTTATAATAATTTTGTAGCAAATTCTGTATAGCAGTGGATATAACTTACTTGTTGAGTTCTACTCTGTTTTTTCAAATATATATACATATGCATACATATATATATATATATATATATATATATATATATATATATATATATATATATATATATATATATATATATATATATATATATATATATATATATATATATATATATATATATATATATATATATATATATATATATATATATATATATATATATATATATATATATATATATATATATATATATATATACATATATATATATATATATATATATATATATATATATATATATATACATATATATATATATATATATATATATATATATATATATATATATATATATATATATATATATATATATATATATATATATATATATACATATATATATATATATATATATATATATATATATATATATATATATATATATATATATATATATATATATATATATATATAATGCGAGGTGAGCAATAACGCATTAGATATGACCAGATCAAACACAAGTATAGGCAACAAGACATTATAAAAGAAGTCCTCATGGACCAACCGATGGTTTACAGCGGCTATGGGATGGATCAGGTCAAACACAAGTATAGGTAACAAGACACTATAAGAGATGTCCTCATGGACCAACCAATGGTTTACAGCGGCTATGGGATGGATCAGGTCAAACACAAGTATAGGTAACAAGACACAATAAGAGATGTCCTCATGGACCAATCAATGGTTCACAGCGGCTATGGGATGGACCAGGTCAAACACAAGTAGAGGCAAGAAGACACTATAAGAGATGTACTCATGGACCAATCAATGGGTCACAGTGGCTTGTAGATGGACCAGGTCAAACACATGTATAGGCAACAAGACACTATAAGAGATATCCTCACGGACCAATCAATAGGTTACAGCGGCTTATGGATGGACCAGGTCAAACACAAGTATAAACAACAAAACACTATGAGAGATGTCCTCATGGACCAATCAATGTGTCACAGCGGATATGAGATAGACCAGGTCAAACACAAGCTTAGGCAACAAGACACTAAAAAAAAATGTCCTCATGGACCAATCAATGGTTTACAGCGGCTATAGGATGGACCAGGTCAAACACAGGTATAGGTAACAAGACAGTATAAGAGAAGTCCTCATGGACCAATTAATGGTTTACAGCAGCTTAGGCATGGACCAGGCCAAACACAAGTATAGGCAACAAGACACTATAGGAGAAGTTCTCATTGACCAATCAATGGTTTACAGCGACTATGGGATGGATTAGGCTAAGCACAAGTATAGACAACAAGACACTATAAGAATTGTCCTTTTGGACCAATCAATGGTTTACAGTGGCTATGGGATGGACCAAGCTAGATTAGATACAAGTGTAGGCAACAAGACACTATAAGAGATGTCCTCATAGACCAATCAATGGTTTAGAGCGGTTATAGAATGGACCAGGTCAAACACAAGTTTAGGCAACAAGACACTATCAGAGTACCCTAATGGACCAATCAATGGGTCACAGCGGCTTGTAGATGGACCAGGTCAAACATATGTATAGGCAACAAGACACTATAAGAGATGTCCTCATAGACCAACCAATGGTTTACAGCGGTTATAGAATGGACCAGGTCAAACACAAGTTTAGGCAACAAGACACTATCAGAGTACCCTAATGGACCAATCAATGGGTCACAGCGGCTTGTAGATGGACCAGGTCAAACATATGTATATGCAACAAGACACTATAAGAGATGTCCTCATGGACCAATCAATGGGTCACAGCGGCTAGAGATGGACCAGGTTAAACACAAGTATAGGTAACGAGACACTATAAGAGATGTCCTCATGGACCAATCAATGGGTCACAGCGGCTATGGGATGGACCAGGTCAAATACAAGTATAAGCAACAAGACACTATAAGAGATGTCCTCATGGACCAATCAATGGGTCACAGCGGCTATGGGATGGGCCAGGTTAAACACAGGTATAGGCCACAAGACACTATAAGAGATGTTCTCATGGACCATTAATGGTTTACAGCTGCTATAGGATGGACCAGGATAAACACAGGTATAGGCCACAAGACACTATAAGAGATGTCCTTAAGGACCATTAATGGTTTACAGCGGCTATAGGATGGGCCAGGCTAAGCACAGGTATAGGCCACAAGACACTATAAGAGATGTCCTCATGGACCATTAATGGTTCACTGCGGCTATGGGATGGACCAGGTCAAACACAAGTAGAGGCAACAAGACACTATAAGAGATGTCCTCATGGACCAATCAATGGGTCACAGCGGCTATGGGACGGACCAGGTTAAACACAAGTATAGGTAACAAGACACTATAAGAGATGTCCTCATGGACCAATCAATGGTTCACAGCGGCTATGGGATGGACCAGGTCAAACATAAGTAGAGGCAACAAGACACTATAAGAGATGTCCTCATGGACCAACCAATGGTTTACAGCGGCTATGGGATGGATCAGGTCAAACACAAGTATAGGTAACAAGACACTATAAGAGATGTCCTCATGGACCAATCAATGGTTCACAGCGGCTATGGGATGGACCAGGTCAAACATAAGTAGAGGCAACATGACACTATAAGAGATGTCCTCATGGACCAATCAATTGTTCACAGCGGCTATGGGATGGACCAGGTCAAACACAAGTAGAGGCAACAAGACACTATAAGAGATGTCCTCATGGACCAATCAATGGGTCACAGCGGCTAGGGATGGACCAGGTTAAACACAAGTATAGGTAACGAGACACTATAAGAGATGTCCTCATGGACCAATCAATGGGTCACAGCGGCTATGGGATGGACCAGGTCAAATACAAGTATAAGCAACAAGACACTATAAGAGATGTCCTCATGGACCAATCAATGGGTCACAGCGGCTATGGGATGGGCCAGGTTAAACACAGGTATAGGCCACAAGACACTATAAGAGATGTTCTCATGGACCATTAATGGTTTACAGCTGCTATAGGATGGGCCAGGATAAACACAGGTATAGGCCACAAGACACTATAAGAGATGTCCTTATGGACCATTAATGGTTTACAGCGGCTATAGGATGGGCCAGGCTAAGCACAGGTATAGGCCACAAGACACTATAAGAGATGTCCTCATGGACCATTAATGGTTTACAGCTGCTATAGGATGGGCCAAGCTAAACACAGATATAGGCCACTAGAAACTATAAGAGATGTCCCCATGGACCAATCAATGGTTCACAGCGGCTATGGGACGGACCAGGCTAAACACAAGAATAGCCAACAAAACACTGTAAGAGATGTCCTCATAGACCAATCAATAGGTCACAGCGGATATGGGATGGACCAAGTCAAACACAAGTTTAGGCAACAAGACACTATCAGAGTACCCTAATGGACCAATCAATGGGTCACAGTGGCTTGTAGATGGACCAGGTCAAACACATGTATAGGCAACAAGACACTATAAGAGATATCCTCACGGACCAATCAATAGGTTACAGCGGCTCATGGATGGACCAGGTCAAACACAAGTATAAACAACAAAACACTATGAGAGATGTCCTCATGGACCAATCAATGTGTCACAGCGGATATGAGATAGACCAGGTCAAACACAAGCTTAGGCAACAAGACACTAAAAAAAAATGTCCTCATGGACCAATCAATGGTTTACAGCGGCTATAGGATGGACCAGGTCAAACACAGGTATAGGTAACAAGACAGTATAAGAGAAGTCCTCATGGACCAATTAATGGTTTACAGCAGCTTAGGCATGGACCAGGCCAAACACAAGTATAGGCAACAAGACACTATAGGAGAAGTTCTCATTGACCAATCAATGGTTTACAGCGACTATGGGATGGATTAGGCTAAGCACAAGTATAGACAACAAGACACTATAAGAATTGTCCTTTTGGACCAATCAATGGTTTACAGTGGCTATGGGATGGACCAAGCTAAAATACAAGTGTAGGCAACAAGACACTATAAGAGATGTCCTCATAGACCAATCAATGGTTTACAGCGGTTATAGAATGGACCAGGTCAAACACAAGTTTAGGCAACAAGACACTATCAGAGTACCTAATGGACCAATCAATGGGTCACAGCGGCTTGTAGATGGACCAGGTCAAACATATGTATAGGCAACAAGACACTATAAGAGATGTCCTCATAGACCAACCAATGGTTTACAGCGGTTATAGAATGGACCAGGTCAAACACAAGTTTAGGCAACAAGACACTATCAGAGTACCCTAATGGACCAATCAATGGGTCACAGCGGCTTGTAGATGGACCAGGTCAAACATATGTATAGGCAACAAGACACTATAAGAGATGTCCTCATAGACCAATCAATGGTTTACAGCGGTTATAGAATGGACCAGGTCAAACACAAGTTTAGGCAACAAGACACTATCAGAGTACCCTAATGGACCAATCAATGGGTCACAGCGGCTTGTAGATGGACCAGGTCAAACATATGTATAGGCAACAAGACACTATAAGAGATGTCCTCATAGACCAATCAATGAGTCACAGCGGCTATGGGATGGACCAGGCCAAACACAAGTATAGGCAATAAGACACTATAAGAGATGTCCTCATAGACCAATCAATGGTTTACAGCGGTTATAGAATGGACCAGGTCAAACACAAGTTTAGGCAACAAGACACTATCAGAGTACCCTAATGGACCAATCAATGGGTCACAGCGGCTTGTAGATGGACCAGGTCAAACATATGTATAGGCAACAAGACACTATAAGAGATGTCCTCATAGACCAATCAATGAGTCACAGCGGCTATGGGATGGACCAGGCCAAACACAAGTAGAGGCAATAAGACACTATAAGAGATGTCCTCATAGACCAATCAATGAGTCACAGCGGCTATGGGATGGACCAGGCCAAACACAAGTAGAGGCAATAAGACACTATAAGAGATAACCTCATGGACCAATCAATGGGTGACAGCGGCTTAGAAATTGACCGGGTCAAACACAAGTATATGCAACAAGACACTATAAGAGATGTCCTCATGGATCAATCAGCGGGTCACAGCGGCTATGGGTATGGACCAGGTCAAACACAAGTATAGGCAACAAGACACTATAAGAGATGTCTTCATGGACCAATCAATAGGGCACAGCGGCTTATGGATGGACCAGGTCAAACACAAGTATAGGCAACAAGACACTATAAGAAATGTCTTCATGGACCAATCAATAGGGCACAGCGGCTTATGGATGGACCAGGTCAAACACAAGTATAGGAAACAAGACACTATAAGAGAAGTCCTCATAAACCAATCAATAATTTACAGAGGCTATAGGATGGACCAGGTCAGCCACAAGTATAAGCAACAAGACACTATAAGAGATGTCTTAATGGACCAATCAATGGTTCACAGCGGTTAAAGGATGGAACAGGTCAAACACAAGTTTAGGCAACAAGACACTATAAGAAATGTCTTCATGGACCAATCAATAGGGCACAGCGGCTTATGGATGGACCAGGTCAAACACAAGTATAGGAAGCAGGACACTATAAGAAAAGTTCTCATGGACCAATCAATAGGGCACAGCGGCTTATGGATGGACCAGGTCAAACACAAGTATAGGAAACAGGACACTATAAGAAAAGTTCTCATGGACCAATCAATAGGGCACAGCGGCTTATGGATGGACCAGGTCAAACACAAGTATAGGAAACAGGACACTATAACAGAAGTCCTCATGGTCCAATCAATACGGCACAGCGGCTTATGGATGGACCAGGTCAAACACAAGTATAGGCAACAGGACACTATAAGAGATGTCCTCATGGACCAATCAATAGGGCACAGCGGCTTATGGATGGACCAGGTGAAACAGAAGTATAGGCAACAAGACACTATAAGAGAAGTCCTCATAAACCAAATAATGGTTTACAGCAGCTTAGGCATGGACCAGGCCAAACACAAGTATAGGTAACAAGACACTATAAGAGAAGTCCTCATAAACCAAATAATGGTTTACATCAGCTTAGGCATGGACCAGGCCAAACACAAGTATAGGCAACAAGACACTATAGGAGAAGTTCTCATTGACCAATCAATGGTTTACTGCGACTATGGGATGGATTAGGCTAAAGACAAGTATAGACAACAAGACACTATAAGAATTGTCCTTTTGGACCAATCAATGGTTTACAGTGGCTATGGGATGAAACAAGCTAGATACAAGTGTAGGTAAGAAAACACTATAAGAAATGTCCTCATCGACAAATCAATGGTTCACAGCAGCATTGGAATGGACCAGCCCAAGCACAAGAATAGGCAACAAGACACTATAAGAGATGTCCTCATGGACCAATCAGCGGGTCACAGCGGCTATGGGTATGGACCAGGTCAAACACAAGTATAGGCAACAAGACACTATAATAGAAGTCCTCATGGACCAATCAATAATTTACAGAGGCTATAGAATGGACCAGGTCAGCCACAAGTATAAGCAACAAGACACTATAAGAGATGTCTTAATGGACCAATCAATGGTTCACAGCGGTTAAAGGATGGAACAGGTCAAACACAAGTATAGGCAACAAGACACTATAAGAGATGTCTTGATGGAACAATCAATGCTTCACAGCGGCTATGAGATGGACCAGGTCAGCCACAAGTATAAGCAACAAGACACTATAGGAGATGTCCTCATGGACCAATCAATGGTTCACAGCGGCTTGTAGATGGACCAGGTCAAACACAAGTTTAGGCAACAAGACACTATAAGAAATGTCTTCATGGACCAATCAATAGGTCACAGCTGCTAAGGGATGGACCAGGTCAAACACAAGTATAGGCAACAGGACACTATAAGAAAAGTTCTCATGGACCAATCAATAGGCACAGCGGCTTATGGATGGACCAGGTCAAACACAAGTATAGGAAACAGGACACTATAACAGAAGTCCTCATGGTCCAATCAATACGGCACAGCGGCTTATGGATGGACCAGGTCAAACACAAGTATAGGCAACAGGACACTATAAGAGATGTCCTCATGGACCAATCAATAGGGCACAGCGGCTTATGGATGGACCAGGTGAAACACAAGTATAGGTAACAAGACACTATAAGAGAAGTCCTCATAAACCAAATAATGGTTTACATCAGCTTAGGCATGGACCAGGCCAAACACAAGTATAGGCAACAAGACACTATAGGAGAAGTTCTCATTGACCAATCAATGGTTAAGAGCAGCTTAGGAATGGAAAAGGTCAAACACAAGTATAGGCAACAATACACTCTTAGAGATGTCCTCATGGGCCAATCAATGGTTCACATTAGCTTAGAGATGGACCAGGTCAAACACAAGTATAGGCAACAAGATACTGTGAGAGATGTCCTCATTGACCACTTAATGGTTCACAGTGGCTATGAAATGGACCAAGTCAAACACAAGTATAGGCAACAAGACACTATAAGAGATGTCTTGATGGACCAATCAATGCTTCACAGCGGCTATGAGATGGACCAGGTCAAACACAAGTATAGGCAACAAGACACTATACGAGATGTCCTCATGGACCAATTAATGGTTCACAGCGGATAGGAATGGACAAGGTCAAACACAAGTATATGCAACAAGACACTTTAAAAGACACTATAAGAGATCACCTCATTGACCAATCAATGGGTCACAGTGGCTTGTAGATGGACCAGGTCAAACACATGTATAGGCAACAAGACACTATAAGAGATATCCTCACGGACCAATCAATAGGTTACAGCGGCTTATGGATGGACCAGGTCAAACACAAGTATAAACAACAAAACACTATGAGAGATGTCCTCATGGACCAATCAATCAATGTGTCACAGCGGATATGAGATAGACCAGGTCAAACACAAGCTTAGGCAACAAGACACTAAAAAAAAAATGTCCTCATGGACCAATCAATGGTTTACAGCGGCTATAGGATGGACCAGGTCAAACACAAGTATAGGCAACAAGACACTCTTAGAGATGTCCTCATGGACCAAGCAATGGTTCACAGCGGCTATGGGATGGACCAGGTCAAACACAGGTATAGGTAACAAGACAGTATAAGAGAAGTCCTCATGGACCAATTAATGGTTTACAGCAGCTTAGGCATGGACCAGGTCAAACACAAGTATAGGCAACAGGACACTATAAGAGATGTCCTCATGGACCAATCAATAGGCACAGCGGCTTATGGATGGACCAGGTGAAACAGAAGTATAGGCAACAAGACACTATAAGAGAAGTCCTCATAAACCAAATAATGGTTTACAGCAGCTTAGGCATGGACCAGGCCAAACACAAGTATAGGTAACAAGACACTATAAGAGAAGTCCTCATAAACCAAATAATGGTTTACATCAGCTTAGGCATGGACCAGGCCAAACACAAGTATAGGCAACAAGACACTATAGGAGAAGTTCTCATTGACCAATCAATGGTTTACTGCGACTATGGGATGGATTAGGCTAAAGACAAGTATAGACAACAAGACACTATAAGAATTGTCCTTTTGGACCAATCAATGGTTTACAGTGGCTATGGATGAAACAAGCTAGATACAAGTGTAGGTAAGAAAACACTATAAGAAATGTCCTCATCGACAAATCAATGGTTCACAGCAGCATTGGAATGGACCAGCCCAAGCACAAGAATAGGCAACAAGACACTATAAGAGATGTCCTCATGGACCAATCAGCGGGTCACAGCGGCTATGGGTATGGACCAGGTCAAACACAAGTATAGGCAACAAGACACTATAATAGAAGTCCTCATGGACCAATCAATAATTTACAGAGGCTATAGAATGGACCAGGTCAGCCACAAGTATAAGCAACAAGACACTATAAGAGATGTCTTAATGGACCAATCAATGGTTCACAGCGGTTAAAGGATGGAACAGGTCAAACACAAGTATAGGCAACAAGACACTATAAGAGATGTCTTGATGGAACAATCAATGCTTCACAGCGGCTATGAGATGGACCAGGTCAGCCACAAGTATAAGCAACAAGACACTATAGGAGATGTCCTCATGGACCAATCAATGGTTCACAGCGGCTTGTAGATGGACCAGGTCAAACACAAGTTTAGGCAACAAGACACTATAAGAAATGTCTTCATGGACCAATCAATAGGTCACAGCTGCTAAGGGATGGACCAGGTCAAACACAAGTATAGGCAACAGGACACTATAAGAAAAGTTCTCATGGACCAATCAATAGGGCACAGCGGCTTATGGATGGACCAGGTCAAACACAAGTATAGGAAACAGGACACTATAACAGAAGTCCTCATGGTCCAATCAATACGGCACAGCGGCTTATGGATGGACCAGGTCAAACACAAGTATAGGCAACAGGACACTATAAGAGATGTCCTCATGGACCAATCAATAGGGCACAGCGGCTTATGGATGGACCAGGTGAAACACAAGTATAGGTAACAAGACACTATAAGAGAAGTCCTCATAAACCAAATAATGGTTTACATCAGCTTAGGCATGGACCAGGCCAAACACAAGTATAGGCAACAAGACACTATAGGAGAAGTTCTCATTGACCAATCAATGGTTAAGAGCAGCTTAGGAATGGAAAAGGTCAAACACAAGTATAGGCAACAATACACTCTTAGAGATGTCCTCATGGGCCAATCAATGGTTCACATTAGCTTAGAGATGGACCAGGTCAAACACAAGTATAGGCAACAAGATACTGTGAGAGATGTCCTCATTGACCACTTTAATGGTTCACAGTGGCTATGAAATGGACCAAGTCAAACACAAGTATAGGCAACAAGACACTATAAGAGATGTCTTGATGGACCAATCAATGCTTCACAGCGGCTATGAGATGGACCAGGTCAAACACAAGTATAGGCAACAAGACACTATACGAGATGTCCTCATGGACCAATTAATGGTTCACAGCGGATAGGAATGGACAAGGTCAAACACAAGTATATGCAACAAGACACTTTAAAAGACACTATAAGAGATCACCTCATTGACCAATCAATGGGTCACAGTGGCTTGTAGATGGACCAGGTCAAACACATGTATAGGCAACAAGACACTATAAGAGATATCCTCACGGACCAATCAATAGGTTACAGCGGCTTATGGATGGACCAGGTCAAACACAAGTATAAACAACAAAACACTATGAGAGATGTCCTCATGGACCAATCAATCAATGTGTCACAGCGGATATGAGATAGACCAGGTCAAACACAAGCTTAGGCAACAAGACACTAAAAAAAAAATGTCCTCATGGACCAATCAATGGTTTACAGCGGCTATAGGATGGACCAGGTCAAACACAAGTATAGGCAACAAGACACTCTTAGAGATGTCCTCATGGACCAAGCAATGGTTCACAGCGGCTATGGGATGGACCAGGTCAAACACAGGTATAGGTAACAAGACAGTATAAGAGAAGTCCTCATGGACCAATTAATGGTTTACAGCAGCTTAGGCATGGACCAGGTCAAACACAAGTATAGGCAACAGGACACTATAAGAGATGTCCTCATGGACCAATCAATAGGCACAGCGGCTTATGGATGGACCAGGTGAAACAGAAGTATAGGCAACAAGACACTATAAGAGAAGTCCTCATAAACCAAATAATGGTTTACAGCAGCTTAGGCATGGACCAGGCCAAACACAAGTATAGGTAACAAGACACTATAAGAGAAGTCCTCATAAACCAAATAATGGTTTACATCAGCTTAGGCATGGACCAGGCCAAACACAAGTATAGGCAACAAGACACTATAGGAGAAGTTCTCATTGACCAATCAATGGTTTACTGCGACTATGGGATGGATTAGGCTAAAGACAAGTATAGACAACAAGACACTATAAGAATTGTCCTTTTGGACCAATCAATGGTTTACAGTGGCTATGGATGAAACAAGCTAGATACAAGTGTAGGTAAGAAAACACTATAAGAAATGTCCTCATCGACAAATCAATGGTTCACAGCAGCATTGGAATGGACCAGCCCAAGCACAAGAATAGGCAACAAGACACTATAAGAGATGTCCTCATGGACCAATCAGCGGGTCACAGCGGCTATGGGTATGGACCAGGTCAAACACAAGTATAGGCAACAAGACACTATAATAGAAGTCCTCATGGACCAATCAATAATTTACAGAGGCTATAGAATGGACCAGGTCAGCCACAAGTATAAGCAACAAGACACTATAAGAGATGTCTTAATGGACCAATCAATGGTTCACAGCGGTTAAAGGATGGAACAGGTCAAAACACAAGTATAGGCAACAAGACACTATAAGAGATGTCTTGATGGAACAATCAATGCTTCACAGCGGCTATGAGATGGACCAGGTCAGCCACAAGTATAAGCAACAAGACACTATAGGAGATGTCCTCATGGACCAATCAATGGTTCACAGCGGCTTGTAGATGGACCAGGTCAAACACAAGTTTAGGCAACAAGACACTATAAGAAATGTCTTCATGGACCAATCAATAGGTCACAGCTGCTAAGGGATGGACCAGGTCAAACACAAGTATAGGCAACAGGACACTATAAGAAAAGTTCTCATGGACCAATCAATAGGGCACAGCGGCTTATGGATGGACCAGGTCAAACACAAGTATAGGAAACAGGACACTATAACAGAAGTCCTCATGGTCCAATCAATACGGCACAGCGGCTTATGGATGGACCAGGTCAAACACAAGTATAGGCAACAGGACACTATAAGAGATGTCCTCATGGACCAATCAATAGGGCACAGCGGCTTATGGATGGACCAGGTGAAACACAAGTATAGGTAACAAGACACTATAAGAGAAGTCCTCATAAACCAAATAATGGTTTACATCAGCTTAGGCATGGACCAGGCCAAACACAAGTATAGGCAACAAGACACTATAGGAGAAGTTCTCATTGACCAATCAATGGTTAAGAGCAGCTTAGGAATGGAAAAGGTCAAACACAAGTATAGGCAACAATACACTCTTAGAGATGTCCTCATGGGCCAATCAATGGTTCACATTAGCTTAGAGATGGACCAGGTCAAACACAAGTATAGGCAACAAGATACTGTGAGAGATGTCCTCATTGACCACTTAATGGTTCACAGTGGCTATGAAATGGACCAAGTCAAACACAAGTATAGGCAACAAGACACTATAAGAGATGTCTTGATGGACCAATCAATGCTTCACAGCGGCTATGAGATGGACCAGGTCAAACACAAGTATAGGCAACAAGACACTATACGAGATGTCCTCATGGACCAATTAATGGTTCACAGCGGATAGGAATGGACAAGGTCAAACACAAGTATATGCAACAAGACACTTTAAAAGACACTATAAGAGATCACCTCATTGACCAATCAATGGGTCACAGTGGCTTGTAGATGGACCAGGTCAAACACATGTATAGGCAACAAGACACTATAAGAGATATCCTCACGGACCAATCAATAGGTTACAGCGGCTTATGGATGGACCAGGTCAAACACAAGTATAAACAACAAAACACTATGAGAGATGTCCTCATGGACCAATCAATCAATGTGTCACAGCGGATATGAGATAGACCAGGTCAAACACAAGCTTAGGCAACAAGACACTAAAAAAAATGTCCTCATGGACCAATCAATGGTTTACAGCGGCTATAGGATGGACCAGGTCAAACACAAGTATAGGCAACAAGACACTCTTAGAGATGTCCTCATGGACCAAGCAATGGTTCACAGCGGCTATGGGATGGACCAGGTCAAACACAGGTATAGGTAACAAGACAGTATAAGAGAAGTCCTCATGGACCAATTAATGGTTTACAGCAGCTTAGGCATGGACCAGGTCAAACACAAGTATAGGCAACAGGACACTATA
Organism: Chiridota heheva; assembly: GCA_020152595.1. Taxonomy (NCBI): domain Eukaryota; kingdom Metazoa; phylum Echinodermata; class Holothuroidea; order Apodida; family Chiridotidae; genus Chiridota; species Chiridota heheva. Next base: position 2,425,833 of record JAIGNY010001856.1, read on the forward strand.
AGAGATGTCCTCATGGACCAATCAATAGGGCACAGCGGCTTATGGATGGACCAGGTGAAACAGAAGTATAGGCAACAAGACACTATAAGAGAAGTCCTCATAAACCAAATAATGGTTTACAGCAGCTTAGGCATGGACCAGGCCAAACACAAGTATAGGTAACAAGACACTATAAGAGAAGTCCTCATAAACCAAATAATGGTTTACATCAGCTTAGGCATGGACCAGGCCAAACACAAGTATAGGCAACAAGACACTATAGGAGAAGTTCTCATTGACCAATCAATGGTTTACTGCGACTATGGGATGGATTAGGCTAAAGACAAGTATAGACAACAAGACACTATAAGAATTGTCCTTTTGGACCAATCAATGGTTTACAGTGGCTATGGGATGAAACAAGCTAGATACAAGTGTAGGTAAGAAAACACTATAAGAAATGTCCTCATCGACAAATCAATGGTTCACAGCAGCATTGGAATGGACCAGCCCAAGCACAAGAATAGGCAACAAGACACTATAAGAGATGTCCTCATGGACCAATCAGCGGGTCACAGCGGCTATGGGTATGGACCAGGTCAAACACAAGTATAGGCAACAAGACACTATAATAGAAGTCCTCATGGACCAATCAATAATTTACAGAGGCTATAGAATGGACCAGGTCAGCCACAAGTATAAGCAACAAGACACTATAAGAGATGTCTTAATGGACCAATCAATGGTTCACAGCGGTTAAAGGATGGAACAGGTCAAACACAAGTATAGGCAACAAGACACTATAAGAGATGTCTTGATGGAACAATCAATGCTTCACAGCGGCTATGAGATGGACCAGGTCAGCCACAAGTATAAGCAACAAGACACTATAGGAGATGTCCTCATGGACCAATCAATGGTTCACAGCGGCTTGTAGATGGACCAGGTCAAACACAAGTTTAGGCAACAAGACACTATAAGAAATGTCTTCATGGACCAATCAATAGGTCACAGCTGCTAAGGGATGGACCAGGTCAAACACAAGTATAGGCAACAGGACACTATAAGAAAAGTTCTCATGGACCAATCAATAGGGCACAGCGGCTTATGGATGGACCAGGTCAAACACAAGTATAGGAAACAGGACACTATAACAGAAGTCCTCATGGTCCAATCAATACGGCACAGCGGCTTATGGATGGACCAGGTCAAACACAAGTATAGGCAACAGGACACTATAAGAGATGTCCTCATGGACCAATCAATAGGGCACAGCGGCTTATGGATGGACCAGGTGAAACACAAGTATAGGTAACAAGACACTATAAGAGAAGTCCTCATAAACCAAATAATGGTTTACATCAGCTTAGGCATGGACCAGGCCAAACACAAGTATAGGCAACAAGACACTATAGGAGAAGTTCTCATTGACCAATCAATGGTTAAGAGCAGCTTAGGAATGGAAAAGGTCAAACACAAGTATAGGCAACAATACACTCTTAGAGATGTCCTCATGGGCCAATCAATGGTTCACATTAGCTTAGAGATGGACCAGGTCAAACACAAGTATAGGCAACAAGATACTGTGAGAGATGTCCTCATTGACCACTTAATGGTTCACAGTGGCTATGAAATGGACCAAGTCAAACACAAGTATAGGCAACAAGACACTATAAGAGATGTCTTGATGGACCAATCAATGCTTCACAGCGGCTATGAGATGGACCAGGTCAAACACAAGTATAGGCAACAAGACACTATACGAGATGTCCTCATGGACCAATTAATGGTTCACAGCGGATAGGAATGGACAAGGTCAAACACAAGTATATGCAACAAGACACTTTAAAAGACACTATAAGAGATCACCTCATTGACCAATCAATGGGTCACAGTGGCTTGTAGATGGACCAGGTCAAACACATGTATAGGCAACAAGACACTATAAGAGATATCCTCACGGACCAATCAATAGGTTACAGCGGCTTATGGATGGACCAGGTCAAACACAAGTATAAACAACAAAACACTATGAGAGATGTCCTCATGGACCAATCAATCAATGTGTCACAGCGGATATGAGATAGACCAGGTCAAACACAAGCTTAGGCAACAAGACACTAAAAAAATGTCCTCATGGACCAATCAATGGTTTACAGCGGCTATAGGATGGACCAGGTCAAACACAAGTATAGGCAACAAGACACTCTTAGAGATGTCCTCATGGACCAAGCAATGGTTCACAGCGGCTATGGGATGGACCAGGTCAAACACAGGTATAGGTAACAAGACAGTATAAGAGAAGTCCTCATGGACCAATTAATGGTTTACAGCAGCTTAGGCATGGACCAGGTCAAACACAAGTATAGGCAACAGGACACTATAAGAGATGTCCTCATGGACCAATCAATAGGGCACAGCGGCTTATGGATGGACCAGGTGAAACAGAAGTATAGGCAACAAGACACTATAAGAGAAGTCCTCATAAACCAAATAATGGTTTACAGCAGCTTAGGCATGGACCAGGCCAAACACAAGTATAGGTAACAAGACACTATAAGAGAAGTCCTCATAAACCAAATAATGGTTTACATCAGCTTAGGCATGGACCAGGCCAAACACAAGTATAGGCAACAAGACACTATAGGAGAAGTTCTCATTGACCAATCAATGGTTTACTGCGACTATGGGATGGATTAGGCTAAAGACAAGTATAGACAACAAGACACTATAAGAATTGTCCTTTTGGACCAATCAATGGTTTACAGTGGCTATGGGATGAAACAAGCTAGATACAAGTGTAGGTAAGAAAACACTATAAGAAATGTCCTCATCGACAAATCAATGGTTCACAGCAGCATTGGAATGGACCAGCCCAAGCACAAGAATAGGCAACAAGACACTATAAGAGATGTCCTCATGGACCAATCAGCGGGTCACAGCGGCTATGGGTATGGACCAGGTCAAACACAAGTATAGGCAACAAGACACTATAATAGAAGTCCTCATGGACCAATCAATAATTTACAGAGGCTATAGAATGGACCAGGTCAGCCACAAGTATAAGCAACAAGACACTATAAGAGATGTCTTAATGGACCAATCAATGGTTCACAGCGGTTAAAGGATGGAACAGGTCAAACACAAGTATAGGCAACAAGACACTATAAGAGATGTCTTGATGGAACAATCAATGCTTCACAGCGGCTATGAGATGGACCAGGTCAGCCACAAGTATAAGCAACAAGACACTATAGGAGATGTCCTCATGGACCAATCAATGGTTCACAGCGGCTTGTAGATGGACCAGGTCAAACACAAGTTTAGGCAACAAGACACTATAAGAAATGTCTTCATGGACCAATCAATAGGTCACAGCTGCTAAGGGATGGACCAGGTCAAACACAAGTATAGGCAACAGGACACTATAAGAAAAGTTCTCATGGACCAATCAATAGGCACAGCGGCTTATGGATGGACCAGGTCAAACACAAGTATAGGAAACAGGACACTATAACAGAAGTCCTCATGGTCCAATCAATACGGCACAGCGGCTTATGGATGGACCAGGTCAAACACAAGTATAGGCAACAGGACACTATAAGAGATGTCCTCATGGACCAATCAATAGGCACAGCGGCTTATGGATGGACCAGGTGAAACACAAGTATAGGTAACAAGACACTATAAGAGAAGTCCTCATAAACCAAATAATGGTTTACATCAGCTTAGGCATGGACCAGGCCAAACACAAGTATAGGCAACAAGACACTATAGGAGAAGTTCTCATTGACCAATCAATGGTTAAGAGCAGCTTAGGAATGGAAAAGGTCAAACACAAGTATAGGCAACAATACACTCTTAGAGATGTCCTCATGGGCCAATCAATGGTTCACATTAGCTTAGAGATGGACCAGGTCAAACACAAGTATAGGCAACAAGATACTGTGAGAGATGTCCTCATTGACCACTTAATGGTTCACAGTGGCTATGAAATGGACCAAGTCAAACACAAGTATAGGCAACAAGACACTATAAGAGATGTCTTGATGGACCAATCAATGCTTCACAGCGGCTATGAGATGGACCAGGTCAAACACAAGTATAGGCAACAAGACACTATACGAGATGTCCTCATGGACCAATTAATGGTTCACAGCGGATAGGAATGGACAAGGTCAAACACAAGTATATGCAACAAGACACTTTAAAAGACACTATAAGAGATCACCTCATTGACCAATCAATGGGTCACAGTGGCTTGTAGATGGACCAGGTCAAACACATGTATAGGCAACAAGACACTATAAGAGATATCCTCACGGACCAATCAATAGGTTACAGCGGCTTATGGATGGACCAGGTCAAACACAAGTATAAACAACAAAACACTATGAGAGATGTCCTCATGGACCAATCAATCAATGTGTCACAGCGGATATGAGATAGACCAGGTCAAACACAAGCTTAGGCAACAAGACACTAAAAAAAAAATGTCCTCATGGACCAATCAATGGTTTACAGCGGCTATAGGATGGACCAGGTCAAACACAAGTATAGGCAACAAGACACTCTTAGAGATGTCCTCATGGACCAAGCAATGGTTCACAGCGGCTATGGGATGGACCAGGTCAAACACAGGTATAGGTAACAAGACAGTATAAGAGAAGTCCTCATGGACCAATTAATGGTTTACAGCAGCTTAGGCATGGACCAGGCCAAACACAAGTATAGGCAACAAGACACTATAGGAGAAGTTCTCATTGACCAATCAATGGTTTACAGCGACTATGGGATGGATTAGGCTAAGCACAAGTATAGACAACAAGACACTATAAGAATTGTCCTTTTGGACCAATCAATGGTTTACAGCGGCTATAGAATGGACCAGGTCAAACACAAGTTTAGGCAACAAGACACTATCAGAGTACCCTAATGGACCAATCAATGGGTCACAGCGGCTTGTAGATGGACCAGGTCAAACATATGTATAGGCAACAAGACACTATAAGAGATGTCCTCATAGACCAACCAATGGTTTACAGCGGTTATAGAATGGACCAGGTCAAACACAAGTTTAGGCAACAAGACACTATCAGAGTACCCTAATGGACCAATCAATGGGTCACAGCGGCTTGTAGATGGACCAGGTCAAACATATGTATAGGCAACAAGACACTATAAGAGATGTCCTCATAGACCAACCAATGGTTTACAGCGGTTATAGAATGGACCAGGTCAAACACAAGTTTAGGCAACAAGACACTATCAGAGTACCCTAATGGACCAATCAATGGGTCACAGCGGCTTGTAGATGGACCAGGTCAAACATATGTATAGGCAACAAGACACTATAAGAGATGTCCTCATAGACCAATCAATGGTTTACAGCGGTTATAGAATGGACCAGGTCAAACACAAGTTTAGGCAACAAGACACTATCAGAGTACCCTAATGGACCAATCAATGGGTCACAGCGGCTTGTAGATGGACCAGGTCAAACATATGTATAGGCAACAAGACACTATAAGAGATGTCCTCATAGACCAATCAATGAGTCACAGCGGCTATGGGATGGACCAGGCCAAACACAAGTAGAGGCAATAAGACACTATAAGAGATGTCCTCATGGACCAATCAATGGGTGACAGCGGCTTAGAAATTGACCGGGTCAAACACAAGTATATGCAACAAGACACTATAAGAGATGTCCTCATGGATCAATCAGCGGGTCACAGCGGCTATGGGTATGGACCAGGTCAAACACAAGTATAGGCAACAAGACACTATAATAGAAGTCCTCATGGACCAATCAATAATTTACAGAGGCTATAGGATGGACCAGGTCAGCCACAAGTATAAGCAACAAGACACTATAAGAGATGTCTTAATGGACCAATCAATGATTCACAGCGGTTAAAGGATGGAACAGGTCAAACACAAGTTTAGGCAACAAGACACTATAAGAAATGTCTTCATGGACCAATCAATAGGGCACAGCGGCTTATGGATGGACCAGGTCAAACACAAGTATAGGAAACAGGACACTATAACAGAAGTCCTCATGGACCAATCAATAGGGCACAGCGGCTTATGGATGGACCAGGTCAAACACAAGTATAGGAAACAGGACACTATAAGAAAAGTTCTCATGGACCAATCAATAGGGCACAGCGGCTTATGGATGGACCAGGTCAAACACAAGTATAGGAAACAGGACACTATAAGAAAAGTTCTCATGGACCAATCAATAGGGCACAGCGGCTTATGGATGGACCAGGTCAAACACAAGTATAGGAAACAGGACACTATAAGAAAAGTTCTGATGGACCAATCAATAGGGCACAGCGGCTTATGGATGGACCAGGTCAAACACAAGTATAGGAAACAGGACACTATAACAGAAGTCCTCATGGTCCAATCAATACGGCACAGCGGCTTATGGATGGACCAGGTCAAACACAAGTATAGGCAGCAGGACACTATAAGAGATGTCCTCATGGACCAATCAATAGGGCACAGCGGCTTATGGATGGACCAGGTGAAACAGAAGTATAGGCAACAAGACACTATAAGAGAAGTCCTCATAAACCAAATAATGGTTTACAGCAGCTTAGGCATGGACCAGGCCAAACACAAGTATAGGTAACAAGACACTATAAGAGAAGTCCTCATAAACCAAATAATGGTTTACATCAGCTTAGGCATGGACCAGGCCAAACACAAGTATAGGCAACAAGACACTATAGGAGAAGTTCTCATTGACCAATCAATGGTTTAATGCGACTATGGGATGGACTAGGCTAAAGACAAGTATAGACAACAAGACACTATAAGAATTGTCCTTTTGGACCAATCAATGGTTTACAGTGGCTATGGGATGAAACAAGCTAGATACAAGTGTAGGTAAGAAAACACTATAAGAAATGTCCTCATCGACAAATCAATGGTTCACAGCAGCATTGGAATGGACCAGCCCAAGCACAAGAATAGGCAACAAGACACTATAAGAGATGTCCTCATGGACCAATCAGCGGGTCACAGCGGCTATGGGTATGGACCAGGTCAAACACAAGTATAGGCAACAAGACACTATAATAGAAGTCCTCATGGACCAATCAATAATTTACAGAGGCTATAGAATGGACCAGGTCAGCCACAAGTATAAGCAACAAGACACTATAAGAGATGTCTTAATGGACCAATCAATGGTTCACAGCGGTTAAAGGATGGAACAGGTCAAACACAAGTTTAGGCAACAAGACACTATAAGAAATGTCTTCATGGACCAATCAATAGGTCACAGCGGCTATGAGATGGACCAGGTCAAACACAAGTATAGGAAACAGGACACTATAACAGAAGTCCTCATGGTCCAATCAATACGGCACAGCGGCTTATGGATGGACCAGGTCAAACACAAGTATAGGCAACAGGACACTATAAGAGATGTCCTCATAGACCAATCAATAGGGCACAGCGGCTTATGGATGGACCAGGTCAAACACAAGTATAGGAAACAGGACACTATAACAGAAGTCCTCATGGTCCAATCAATACGGCACAGCGGCTTATGGATGGACCAGGTCAAACACAAGTATAGGCAACAGGACACTATAAGAGATGTCCTCATGGACCAATCAATAGGGCACAGCGGCTTATGGATGGACCAGGTGAAACAGAAGTATAGGCAACAAGACACTATAAGAGAAGTCCTCATAAACCAAATAATGGTTTACAGCAGCTTAGGCATGGACTAGGCCAAACACAAGTATAGGTAACAAGACACTATAAGAGAAGTCCTCATAAACCAAATAATGGTTTACATCAGCTTAGGCATGGACCAGGCCAAACACAAGTATAGGCAACAAGACACTATAGGAGAAGTTCTCATTGACCAATCAATGGTTAAGAGCAGCTTAGGAATGGACTAGGTCAAACACAAGTATAGGCAACAATACACTCTTAGAGATGTCCTCATGGGCCAATCAATGGTTCACATTAGCTTAGAGATGGACCAGGTCAAACACAAGTATAGGCAACAAGATACTGTGAGAGATGTCCTCATTGACCACTTAATGGTTCACAGTGGCTATGAAATGGACCAAGTCAAACACAAGTATAGGCAACAAGACACTATAAGAGATGTCTTGATGGACCAATCAATGCTTCACAGCGGCTATGAGATGGACCAGGTCAAACACAAGTATAGGCAACAAGACACTATACGAGATGTCCTCATGGACCAATTAATGGTTCACAGCGGATAGGAATGGACAAGGTCAAACACAAGTATATGCAACAAGACACTTTAAAAGACACTATAAGAGATCACCTCATTGACCAATCAATGGTTTACAGCGGCTATGGGATGGACCAGGCCAAATAAAAGTATAGGCAACAAGACACTATAAGAGAAGTTCTCATGGACACAGCAGCTAAGGTGTGGACCAGGGCAAACACAAGTATAGGCAACAAGACACTATAGGAATTGTCCTCATGGACCAATCATTGCTTCGCAGCGGCTAAGGGATGGACCAGGTCAAACACAAATATAGGCAACAAAACATTATAAGAGATGTCCTCATGGACCAATCAATAGGGCACAGCGGCTATGGGACGGACCAGGTTAAACACAAGTATAGGCAACAAGACACGATAAGAAATATCCTCATGGACCAATCAATGGTTCACAGCGGCTATGGGATGGACCAGGTCAAACACAAGTAAAGGCAACAAGACACTACAAGATATATCCTCATGGACCAATTAATGGTTCACAGCGGCTATGGGATGGACCTAGCCAAACACAAGTATAGGCAACACGACACTATAAGAGATGTCCTCATGGACCAATCAATGATTCACAGCAGCAAAGGTGTGGACCAGGTTAAACACAAGTATAGGCAACAAGACACGATAAGAAATATCCTCATGGACCAATCAATGGTTCACAGCTGCTAAGGGATGGACCAGGTCAAACACAAGTATCATGCAGCAAGACACTATAAGAGATGTCCTCATGGACCAATCAATGGGTCACAGCGGCTATGAGATGGACCAGGTCAAACACAAGTATAGGCAACAAGACACTATAAGAAATGTCCTCATCGACCAATCAATGGTTTACAGCAGCAAAGAGGTGGACCAGATCAAACACAAGTATAGGCAACAAGACAATAAGAGATGTCCTCATGGACCAATCAATGGTTAAGAGCAGCCTAGGAATGGACCTGGTCAAACACAAGTATAGGCAACAAGACACTATAAGAGATGTTCTCATGGACCAATCAATGGTTCGCAGCAGCTAAGGGTTGGACCAGGTCAAAGACAAGTATAGGCAACAATACACTCTTAGAGATGTCCCCATGGACCAATCAATGGTTCACAGCGGCTTAGGGAACGAAAGGAAATAAACTTATACTATTGTGCTGAGAGAAGATGATGATGCACCATGGTCTTGAATGACTGGGACCCTTTGTCTTGACTGACTGGGACTCTTTGCCTTGAATGACTGGGACCCTTTATCTTGAATAACTGGGACCCTTTGTGTTGAATGACTGGAACCTTTTGTCTTGAATGACTGGAACCCTTTGTCTTGAATGACTAGGACCCTTTGCCTTGAATGACTGGGACCCTTTGTCTTAAATAACTGGGACCCTTTGTCTTGAATGACTGGGACCCTTTTCCTGGAATGACTGGAACTCTTTTTATAAATAGCTGGGACCCTTTGTCTTGATTCTCTCCAACACTACAGCCTGGGTGGCTGTTCCAAGCTTGGACTGCAGTGTGAATGAAACTACTGCCGGTGCATTTAGTGCATCATTGCATAGACATGCTGGAGCGGATTCTTCGTCTAATTTGTCGCTTGTGCAAATTCAATATTGCATGGTGAAAACATAAATTAGAACTCACATGATAGGCCTATAATGAGACAGCAAACTTTGAAAATTTCTCAATAAAAGCTTTAGTTTGAAGTGGCATTTTGGTTAATTAGTAATAATAACTCGTTAAGTATATAAGCTTGAATCCAAGAATAAAATGCTCTCCATATATATTTATAGCATAATTCAATTTTCCAATCATATGTGCAAAAACGGCTGATTTTAGACTTTAACTGACAACACAGACCCATAGACTGATGCTGAAAAATCTTTGTGTCTTAGTTTTATTGGAATACATTATATATTTTATACATATGATTATATATCGTATTATACATTTTATACATATGATTATATATCATATCATATATTTTATACATATGATTATATATCATATTGAATATATTTTATACATATGATTATATATCATATTATATATTTTATACATATGATTATATTGTATTATATTTTTTATACATATGATTATACTGTATATCATATATATTTTATACATATGATTATATATCATATTATATATTTCATACATATGATTATATATCATATTATATATTTTGTATTTGAATATAACTTCAAATTGTGTTGCTAACACAAACCAGCCTGCATTAACCGTGAGATGTCAGTGAGCGTATACTGTCACTTCTTCAAACAAAAACAAAAAATATGGAGGAACATGACATTCAAGTGTGTTCTTTGTTTATGTTTAATTTCCTCTATCATTTAAGATGTGCACCACTGAAGCACGCTGATCATTTACCTTGTAATAGTAACGAGCATTCGTGTTTCATTTGATGACTTACGTTTCTTATTATACATACAGGTACTTTATTTGTATTCTTTATTATACATACAGGTACTTTATTCAATTCTGTTATCCCTTGCATTCATTAAGCACTCAAACAAAATAAATATTAGGATAACAACGTATGGAGCTGGGTATCACGCTGGAAATACACAAATCTACTGATGTGTGTGTTTATGTGTGCTTGCATTACGTGAGTTCTACATATGCAACTAATAGTGAGGTTTCATGTTTCACTCCGTGTAATTTAGACATCGTGACCATGGAAACGATCTTCCGCAAAGGCGTATGTATTGTGCCACCGTGTTGATGGAAGAATCTTTTCAGTTTTCATTGTCAAGTTTAACTCTAAAATATATTTCGTTAAGAAATGGCTGGTAAATGTAATATGTTGAGGGTTAATGTACTACGTTGAAGGTTGCGAAAAGATGTAATTGTGTAACTGCCTTTGCTCGTCGTGAGCATGTTCTCGCTGAAATACATATACGTGTTAAAATAATACAGTGAAAACAAAAATATTTCAGTATTCATCGAATAAAAAGCCCTGCCGGTCCCTTCAATTATGAACATATCAATTCAGGTTTTCTGTCGAAACAATTTAAAAAGTGCACAATTTCAGACATTTGGACACATGTTTATAAGATATGATAGCATGTGGATCTAACAGTCTAACGCGAATTAAATAGTGGATTGCATGAAATAGGGAAAACAACATGTCAGTTTGACAATGTTATGAATTGCAACATTATTTTTAAATGGTGTTAAATTGAGAAAATTCAATGATTTAATTAAGAAGGTTGTGTTTTAATTCATTTACATGTTTAAAATGTATCGTGGGTTTGTATGAACTACACAATCATGAAGAAAAAGGGCTGTGATCCATCAAATATGGGCATTGGAACCAAAGTGCGTGACAAAAGCATTTTTGATTTGGGAAAATATGCCTGAAATTAGGTCAGGAAGTTTATCAAGAATTGTACAGGTTTAACAACGAAGAGACTGTTATTTTGTTTGAAATTAGGTATTTGATGATAGTAATATATGCATTGTCCTGCTAAACTTGATGATGCATTGTAGGCTTTAAAAATGTATTCATTCTGATATTAGCGAGTGGTTAGGCCACTTCTTTATTTTATTTAAGAAATTATTTTGCGAAAATTAGTGACACTATTTTATTGGCATGGAAAATTAGTTTTGTAATTTATAAGCGAAGTAAATCAACATGATATAAATTGTAGTTATGCTACGATATAAGTCAACGATAACATCCAATCATCATGGACTGAATTTCAAGAACAGATTTGTTCAAAATGGCGGACTCCTGGTAAACCCTTATACATTGTAACTTAATAATAAAACAAGCTTTTTACTTTTGTATATCATTCTTCAAATATAAAACTCTTTGAAAAATAATTCAATTTTTTTTATTTTCGGAAAATTTTCTTCCTTTGTTTTCGAGAAATTTTCTCAAATTTCCTTTACTTGTTTGGCAATTTTCTTAGATTTTTGGGAAATTTTATTCATTTTGGGGAATTTTGTTTTCTTCAATTTTCGGGAATCTTTTTTCCGTTTTCAAGAATTTATCAATCATTTTCAGGAAAATTGTTGTTTCAATGATTTACCAAATTTTTCAATAATTTTACAACATTTTCCCAAGTAGCTAATTAGTATGTAGAAGCCATCCAAGAAGTTAGAGTATTTTCAATCTTTGCTTGTTGCAATTTCGAAAACATTTAAGATTATTTCATTTAAAGAAAAATTCAAATCGATGTTGATACTTTCGCAATTTAACCGCCCAACTGGGAAGGTTAACTCAGTTACCCCAGCCCGAACTGAGAAGATTAACTCAGTCACCCCAGCCCGAACTGGGAAGGTTAAATCAGTCCCCCAGACCGAACTGGGAAGGTTTACTCAATCACCCCAGCCCGAACTGGGAAGGTTAACTCAGTTACCCCTGCCCGAACTGGGAAGATTAACTCAGTCACTTAACCCGAAGTGGGAAGGTTAACTCAGTCCCCCAGACCGAACTGGGAAGGTTTACTCAGTCACCCCAGCCCAAACTGGGAAGGTTAATTCAGTCACCCCAGCCCGAACTGGGAAGGTTAACTCAGTCACCCCAGCCCGAACTGGGAAGGTTAACTCAGTCACCCCAGCCCGAACTGGGAAGGTTAACTCAGTCACCCCAGCCCAAACTAGGAAGGTTAACTTAGTCACCCCAGCCCGAACTGGGAAGGTTAACTCAGTCACCCCAGCCCAAACTAGGAAGGTTAACTCAGTCACCTTAGCCCAAACTGGGAAGGTTAATTCAGTCACCCCAGCCCGAACTGGAAAGGTTAACTCAGTCACCCCAGCCCGAACTGGGAAGGTTAACTCAGTCACCCCAGCCCGAACTGAGAAGATTAACTCAGTCACTTAACCCGAACTGGGAAGGTTAATCAGTCCCCAGACCGAACTGGGAAGGTTTACTCAATCACCCCAGCCCGAACTGGGAAGGTTAACTCAGTTACCCCAGCCCGAACTGGGAAGATTAACTCAGTCACTTAACCCGAACTGGGAAGGTTAACTCAGTCCCCCAGACCGAACTGGGAAGGTTTACTCAGTCACCCCAGCCCGAACTGGGAAGGTTAACTCAGTCACCCCAGCCCGAACTGGGAAGGTTAACTCAGTCACCCCAGCCCGAACTGGGAAGGTTAACTCAGTCACCCCAGCCCGGGAAGGTTAACTTAGTCACCCCAGCCCGAACTGGGAAGGTTAACTCAGTCACCCCAGCCCAAACTAGGAAGGTTAACTCAGTCACCTTAGCCCAAACTGGGAAGGTTAACTCAGTCACCCCAGCCCGAACTGGAAAGGTTAACTCAGTCACCCCAGCCCGAACTGGGAAGGTTAACTCAGTCACCCCAGCCCGAACTGGGAAGGTTAACTCAGTCACCCCAGCCTGCTTGCAGTTCTATATACGTTTCTGGTTGCAACACTTTCCCGATATTTACCGTTTACTCTCTGGCACGTATAGCTGAATATGGGGGTGGGTGGAGTGAAGTATAACTCACTCCCACGCCTTTGTGCTACGGCCTGCTAAATTCTCCTCCCGCTTCATACGACTTTGCTTTTTCCCACTAAGTATTGTCTGCATATACTTTGTCCCTAATTAAAAAGATATAAAGAGTACAGTTTATACCTTTTATTAATTTCTATATTAAACAAATATTAATGAAGGTTAAAAAAAGATTATGAAAAATTTGCGGCCTACTTTTTTGGCTGGGGCTAAAAACGTCACCCACCGATATCCTACGCCCTATACTTTGTTGTTTGAATAAACGAGCAAATAAATGATTCGCTTACAAAGCAGCCCAGCTTGATATAAAATGAAAACATCTCATTTTTGGTTGCTAGTTTTGGATACAATTTTCGTGGAACAGTTTATATGATCAATCACTTTGATTCTCTTTCAGTGGTCAGACCAACAAGAAGAGGTGGATTTTTGAACGATCTGAGCCGTTCTACTATCGGTGGCTTTTCATTATTACGTTAGCTGTGTTGTACGACTCCGCTATAGTGATTGCAAGGGCAAGCTTCACAGATTTGCAAGATACATATTCTACAGTGTGGTGGGTTCTGGATTACGTGAGTGACGCTATTTACATAGGAGATATGATCGTCAAAGCACGAACTGGTAAGGAAACTCAATCTATAGACGCATATAAACTAAAGTCATATAGATACAAATGCAGAACCTGGTTTGACAATGACCCTCAAATCAGAATACTGAACCCATAAATTATAGTTATATAGACGCCAATGCAGGACTTGGGTAGACAATGACCCTCAAATCAGAATACTGAACCTCAAATCAGAATACTGACCCATGAATTGTAGTCATATAGACGCCAATGCAGGACTTGGTTAGACAATGACCCTCAAATCAGACTACTGAACCTCAAATCAGAATACTGACCCATGAATTATAGTCATATAGACGCCAATGCAGGACTTGGTTAGACAATGACCCTCAAATCAGACTACTGAACCTCAAATCAGAATACTGACCCATGAATTATAGTCATATAGACGCCAATGCAGGACTTGGTTGGACAATGACCCTCAAATCAGACTACTGAACCTCAAATCAGAATACTGACCCAAAAATTATAGTCATATAGATGCCAATGCAGGACTTGGTTAGACAATGACCCTCAAATCAGACTACTGAACCTCAAATCAGAATACTGACCCATGAATTATAGTCATATAGACGCCAATGCAGGACTTGGTTGGACAATGACCCTCAAATCAGTATACTGACCCTCAAATCAGAATACTGACCCATAAATTATGAAATTACAATATTAAAATTGCATGTGTGTGTGTCGGTGTGTGTATAACTGAACATATTTCCCCAGAATAATTCAGTTTTATGGGCCGCGGAGTAGTATTTCAAGTGGAGGGGTAGAGGGGGGGGAGGGGAGGGGGGGAAGGGAAGCACGCAATTTTTAAACGACTGATGTGAAAGATGGAAATGCAAAATCTGTGAATTGGTAAATAATTAATCTCTTCGGTTCCTCCCTAACGTACCCTCCTCCCTCCCATCAAAAAAAGAAAAGGAAATGATTCAAGGTGATATTGCTACAAATGTTTATTTCGTTATGAAATATGGAAAACAAATACATGTGATCACGTCAGAGGTGTAGGAAGATTTGATATTTAGGTCAGATTTGATTTTGTCCCAAAAACCAAAAATGTATGAATCTCACATTACTGTCCAAAAACTATCATTGTAGCCAGGCCTGAAGGGAGGGCTCGTAAAATGATTGGAATTTTTGGTGAAATTTGGCAACATATCCCAAAAATTAGAGAAAATTCCCGAAAATTGGAAAAAATTACAATTGAAATGAAGCAAATTTCACGAAAATTGAAGAAATTTTATGAAATTTGATTTCATTTTTGTCCCAACAAACCAAAAATGTATGTATGTATGAGTGTACTATGTATCACGGTCCAAAAATTATCATTGTAACCGGGCCTAAAAGAAGGCTTCGTAAAAATTTTGGAAATTTTGGTAAAATGGATAAACCTTCTCGAAAATGGAACAAAACATCTCGTAAATTAAAGAAAATTTCAAATTAATTGAAGAAAATTTCTTAAAAATTGATGGAAATTTCCCGAAACTACAAGAAATATCTCAGGCTGAAAAAATGAAGATTTCCTTAAGAAAATTCCATGAAATCTGACTCTTCAAAATCAATTCTTTAGACTTTCATTTATTGAATGGCCAAATTTTTTAGAAAATTGAAAGATATTTGGTAAAAAAATCAATAAAACATTGAAATAAAAATGAAGAAAACTTCTTGAAAATTTTCCGAAAATTTTCCGAAAATTGATGGAAATTTCCCGAAACTGCAAGAAATTTCTCAGAATAAAAAAAATGAAGATTTTCTTAAGAAAATTCTATGGAATAAAATCTTTAGAATCAATCCGTTAGACAAAATTGTAATTTCCTTCAATTTCATTTATTTTGAATGGCCAAATCATTGTTTTTAGTTCTCGTGGCTTCAAAAAATTACGCTCTGATCAGATGGGAAATTTTATTTAATTTATTTTAATTATCAGTTTTAGTGGGAAATCTTCTGCAAGAGCAATTGTTACGAATTGCAGGTTGGCCTTGGGTATTTTAGGGAAATATCTGGCCAACATCATTCACGTTTTCAGTTTTCGTGGCTTTCACACTTCTTTTAGAAATAATCACGCCCTGATTAGATGGGAAATTTTATTTTACTTATTTTAATTATCAGTTTTTAGTGGACATGATCTGTTGTTCATATCTTCTGCAAGAGCAATTGTTCCAAATTGCAAGTCATCCATCTTATGATTTGCAAAAAAAGTGGGGTGGGGTGAGTCATGTGCCCCTTTGGTCCCCTACACCGCGGCCAATGGTTTTCCTCTAAATTAACAGATCTGCCTACGTTGTTGTATAGAATGTAACTCAGTTTGGCTTATTCTGCAGTGATCCTACCCAGTAATGATCATTTTACACGATGCAAAATCAAGATGAACTGTTTTGGCCACAGTGACATAACCATGTGGGGAGGGCCAATAACAAGAAAGTTGTGAACCCACTATTGTATGGACGAAGAATTGCTTCGTTTGTATTCTTGATGTACGCAGTTTTTCCCATATTGTTTCTTGTCCAGAAACATTATTCTTGAGAAACCACTTGTTTGTCCTTATTATTCCACTTTGTTACGAAGAACGCACTCTTGCCACAGTGCGTAGAGAAAAAACCCTTTAAAACAAATTAAAAAGCCAAAGGATAGTGCGAGTGGTATACTCGTCTTTTATCTTTCCCTTTGAAGGAATAAGAATAGCGCGAGATGGTATAGTCATTTTTCATCTTTCCCTTTCAAGGAATAAGGATAGTGCGAGATGGTATAGTCTTCTCAATCTTTCCCTTTGAAGGAATAAGGTTAGTGCAAGATGGTGTAGTCGCCTTCATCTTTCCCTTTAAAGGTATAAGGATAGTGGGAGATGGTATAGTCATCTTTCATCTTTTTATTTGAAGGAATAAGGATAGTGCGAGATTAGATAGTCGTCTTTCATCTTTCTTTTAAAAGAATAAGGATAGTGCGAGATGATATAATCGTCTTCATCTTTCCCTATGAAAGAATAAGGATAGTGGGAGATGGTATAGTCTTCTTCATCTTTCCCTTTAATGGAAGAAGGATAGTGCAAGATGGTATAGTCGTCTTCATCTGTCCCTTTGAAGAAATAAGGATAGTGGGAGATGAAGTAGTCGTCTTTATCTTTCCATTTAAAGGAATAAGGATAGGGTGGGATGAATTAGTCGTCTTTCATCTTTCCCTATAAAGGAATAAGGATAGTCCGAGATGGTATAGTTGTCTTTCATCTTTTCCTTTAAAAGAATAAGGATAGTGCAAGATGGTATATTCGTCTCAATCTTTCCCTTTGAAGTAATAAGGATATTGCGAGATGTATAGTCGTCTTTCATCTTTCCCTTTAAAGGAATAAGGATAGTGTGGATGAATTAGTCGTCTTTTACCTTACCTTTTAAGAGAATAAAGATAGTGCGAAATGGTACAGTCATCTTTCATCTTTCTTTTTGAAGGAATAAGGATAGGAAGAGATGATATAGTCGTCTTCATCTTTCCCTTTAAAGAAATAAGGATAGGACGAGACGGTATAGTTATCTCTCATTTCTCCCTCTAAAGAAATAAGGATAGTGCGAGATAGTATAGTCGTCTTTCATCTTTCCCTTTAAAGGAATAAGGATAGTGGGAGATGGTATAGTCGTCTTTTATCTTTCCCTTCAAAGGAATAAGGATAGGGCGGGATGGTATAGTCGTCTTTCATCTTGCCCTATAAACAAAAAAGGATAGTGCGAGATAATATAGTCGTGTTTCATCTTTCCTTTTAAAGAGAATAAGGATAGTGCGAGATGGTACAGTCATCTTTCATTTTTCTTTTGAAGGAATAAGGATAGTGGGAGATGGTATAGTCGTCTTCATCTTTCCCTTTAAAGAAATAAGGATAGGACGAGACGGTGTAGTTGTCTTTCATTTCTCCCTCTAAAGGAATAAGGATAGTGCGAGATGCTATAGTCGTCTCCATCATTCCCTTTAAAGGAATAAGGATAGTGCGAGATGGTATAGTCGTCTTTCATCTTTCCTTTTAAAGTAATATGGATAGTGCGAGATGGTATAGTCGTCTTTCATCTTTCCCTTCAAAGGAATAAGGATAGGGCGGGATGGTATGGTCGTCTTTCATCTTGTCCTACAAAGAAAAAAGGATAGTGCGAGATAATATAGTCGTGTTTCATCTTTCTTTTTAAAGGAGTAAGGATAGTGCGAGATGATATAGTCGTCATCATCTTTTCTTTTGAAGGCATAAGGATAGGGTGGGATGGTATGGTCGTCTTTCATCTTGCCCTATAAAGAAAAAAGGATAGTGCGAGATAATATAGTCGTGTTTCATCTTTCTTTTTGAAGGAATAAGGCTAGTGCAAGATGGTATGGTTGTCTTACATTTTCCCCTTTGAAGGAATAAGGATAGTGCGAGATGATATAGTCGTCATTATCTCTCCTTTTAAAGGAATAAGGATAGTGGGATATGATTTAGTTGTCTTTCATCTTTCCTTTTGAAGGAATAAGAATAGTGCGGGAAGGTATAGTCGTCTTCATCTTTTCCTTTAAAGAAATAAGGATAGTGCGAGGTGGTTTAGTCGTCTTTCATTTTTCCCTTTAAAGAAATAAGGATAGTGTGGGATGGTATAGTCGTCTTTCATCCTTCTCTTTAAAGAAATAAGGATAGTGTGAGATGGTATAGTCGTCTTTCATCTTTCTCTTTTAAGAAATAAGGATAGTGTGAGATGGTATAGTCGTCTTTTATCTTCTTCTTTAAAGCAATAAGGATAGTGGGAGATGGTATAGTCGTCTTTCATCTTTCCATCTAAAGCAATAAGGATAGTGCGAGGTGGTTTAGTCGTCTTTCATCTTTTCCTTTAAAGAATTAAGGATAGTGCGAGAAGGTATAGTCGTCTTTCATCTTTCTCTTTAAAGAAATAAGGATAGTGTGAGATGGTATAGTCGTCTTTCATCTTCTTCTTTAAAGCAATAAGGATAGTGGGAGATGGTATAGTCGTCTTTCATCTTTCCATCTAAAGCAATAACGATAGTGCGAGGTGGTTTAGTCGTCTTTCATTTTTCCCTTTAAAGAAATAAGGATAGTGCGAGGTGGTTTAGTCGTCTTTTATCTTTCCCTTTAAAGAAATAAGGATAGTGGGAGATGGTATAGTCGTCTTTCATCTTTCCATCTAAAGGAATAAGGATAGTGGGAGATGGTATAGTCGTCTTTCATCTTTCCCTTTAAAGCAATAAGGATAGTGGGAGATGGTATAGTCGTCTTTCATTTTTCCATCTAAAGGAATATTCCCGTAAATTATTCATATATATGACAGAGGAATATCAACGCAGTATGGAAATCCAGCAACAGGTCTCCATATATGAAATAAGTATTAGGCCTGTATACTGAGTACAAAAACACCCCATGATTTCAAAATCCTTTCAAAACCGTGAAAAGCGATGATATTGTTCTCAGCCTATATTTCATTTCCGTAAGAAGTGTGCGTAGGCTATATTTGATGACGTCTGTCGAGGAATCTATGAAGTGCTCTGCTGCGCATCTGTACTTACATAAAAACTTACATCTGCCGTAAATTCAAAAATGTCTATGACGAAAAGAGCTAAAATTTCCTTAAACAGACAATCCCAGCGCCGATGAATCCGACGGAAATGATGTAGAAGATATCATAAATTACATTTATGTTGTAGTTTCGTGATAATTCCGTACCAGTTTGAGATTTTAGGTCTCGAAACGACGTCGGATACACAAGAGGCTGACCTACAATCTTGGACAAAACTACTGGAACACTTCAGCTTTTTGAGATCTAAATATGCTATAGTCTTGGTTTTTCAAATACTTTTCGAAAATTGTAAGCCCCTACCCCCTCCCCAATTTTCAATGTAAATTTGATGTATTTCTTAACGTCATTTCCAGGAAAAACAGTAACAACGGCCAACATTGAATGGGGGAGGGAGAGGGGGGAGGGGAGGACAATTAAATTAGTGAGGTAGGGGAAAGGGACACGGCGTTGATGAAATGATAAAAATGTCCTTAAAATTCTAAAATATTAAATACAATAGAAAGAGTAGAGATTAAAGAAGCAATATAAAAAAAAATCAAGCATTTCTGGTTTCTAAATGTGGAATAATTAACAATAGAAAAGTAGCTTCATGAAAAACATCACATATTTTCATGAAGTGTTTCAATGAGTTTTGTCCAAGATTGTAGGCATATGTCTATGTACGACCGGACTCGGGCTCCAAACAGTAACAAATTTCCAAATGTATCTACAAAGAATATTAAACTGTAAAACACTTTTTGAACGATCTTGAAAACAAAACAAACATACTTACAATCAATCCAAACAAGAAATAGCTTCAAACTGTAACCAAAAAGGCTTTCAATCCGTAACAAATTTGCTAACAGTAACTAAGAGCATACATGTACATTCAATACAGCACAGCTACAATCTTGGACAAAACTGCGGAAAGTTGCATGTTATTTCAAATATTTATGTACAACTATTTTATTCACACATAGCCCCTCTTTAGTTCCCCTTCCCCGCTCCCCCAATTTCCCCTCCCCGCTCTCCCTTTTAATGTTGTCAAATATTTCACTGACAAAATGAAAGAATGTGTGGCAAACACATGTATTTGATGCTAAACATCTGAGGCTTTTAAAGTATGTGGATAGTGTGTTACTTTGTTAGTTCGGGTCTGTCGATAAGGGGATGCAATGTGACACTTTGGCACATGGAAGTTAATATCAAACTGAATTATTTTACTGAACCAGGGCCACCCAAAGTTTTGCTATAAAAATCGAGTAAAGATCACTATACTCGATGAGACTTTCTATAATCTGTGGTAAAAACATTTGACAATATCTTTATCTTAAGAAAAAATTCCTTTATAATTTGTGTATGGACTTTATCCAAATATTTTCACTTTGTCAATTTCTAGTCACTACAACTTCAACACGGGAAATTATAAATTCGATTTACTTTCTTCAAATAAAAGACTAAATTATCGACTACAAATTTGGCAAATTGGTTAGCTAAGGCAAGAGTGTGGCGCACATTTTAACATGGAATCTAACAGTTTTTGTTATTTACAAAATCGTGTCATATTTCTTTTATTCCATCAAGTTTTATTGAATTGCTACTTTTTTTTTATCAATTCTTGTACGGTATCACTTCCCTCTATTCTTGAACGGTATTTTCATAATAAGATTAGAAAAGCAGTATGAGCATGTCGAAACTACTTTTTGTTTACTCGCTGAAATCTATCCGATAACAAACAATTGAAATACACTTCACCTTTTAGTCATCATTTCATTCTCCATCTCATTTACGTCTCTCCTTTCCACCTCCCCACCCCCCCCCCTCCCTTCCCCCAACTCTGTTTTCCTCGTAACTACCACCATTTCCCTGTAATCCGTAATCCAAGATGCGCAGAACAATGCAGTGGTTAAGAATAAAGCACTCAGAAATGAAAATGGGGTTGCAAACACAATGTTTTTTTGCAGAAATAAAGAATAGAGATTTCGTATCTACTTAAGATAGCACAATCCAAAAAAAAAGGAAATGACTTTTATTGTATTGTCCTGAATTTTCGAAACAATTTTATGTCTGTTTTTTGAAAAATATCATGACTTCTCTACATAAAACTATTTTTCCATTGACATTATGATACGCTCACTCAATGACATTTCTCAAACAATCTTTGATAAAACTGTTGGGACACTTACCGGAAAGTTTGCATGTTATTTCAAATATTTATGTACAGCTATTTTCAACCTCCCACCACCGCTCCCCCTTTTAATGTTGTAAAAATATTTCACTAGGAAATACAGAGACATGGAAAGGAATTATCAAGATTTTCAACTCATTTTACCAAAATTGAACGGTGGGAACGCTTGTATCCCAACAAGTTTTGTTCAAGATTGTAGCTTTGTTTTGGGATTGTTTGAAGATTTCACGAGTGTAAAATGTCTACCTTAGAGATTGAAAATTAATTGCCACTTTCGAAACTTTTGGAAACATTTTTGTATTAAATTTTCGTTCTTGGGTAGGCCTATATCCTGATAAGAGGCACATTACAAGACCATGGAGGTACCACTTTAGAGTGGTACCTCCATGGTCTTGTCATGGAGGTCCAACTTGAGAGTTGTACTTCCATGGTCTTGTCATGGAGGTACCACTTTAGAGTGGTACCTTCATGGTCTTGTCATGTAGGTATCACTTTAGAGTGATACCTTTATGACAAGACCATGCTTTGCACCTGCTGATTTACTAGGGTTAACCCTAACCCTAACCTAACCCTTGCACTCTAAATTAAAGGAGAATATTTTTTTACTCATAGAAAACATACAAAATTGGACATGAAAATATTACATAAAATTGTGGTCACTTTCACCAGACTGATGTATTTACTCCTAAACAATTAAATGGAATGATATATCAGCAAGTTTTGTGACCAAATTGTTTCCTTCACTATCATTCAAAAATGCAGTTTCACGGGGATAATCCTTCAAAATGAAGAAAAACACATGGTTTTTGACCAAATTATTTCCTTCACTTTCATTTAAGATGCAATTTTACGGGGATCTAAGTAGTTCCATTAAGATGGGGTGCAATGATTGTTGGCGCCCTTAGCTAGGCTTCTTACATCATGACATTCACTTAATGAAACTTATTAATGAATTTGTTGTTCAAAGTCCTTGTCTTATACCATGGTTATACATACTGAAACTATAATTTCTGTCAAATTCTGTTTGCCTGCAATATATAGCTCTAAACGTTCCGACATGTATGGTGTCTATGTTACACGCGAAACATATTTCATTATGGTGCAGTAACAAATAAAGTAGAAGATATAACCATTTAGGCGGTAAAGCTCAGTATGATGAATTCCCAAGTCTCACTGATAATCCATGCGTTTTGGGCGTTTAAATCTCAAACAGATTCGTGCAGTCGGGTTGGTGTCGCTGTTACACGCGGAAATTTTTGCATAAAACAAAATGTTGCAAGGAAGTTGAACTTGCTGAACTACCATCATCATTTGAAATATGGAAATAAAATGAAGGACAATAAATAAATTACATACAAAGAAGATTTTCATATTGTTAAATATGAACATGATGTCTGACATAGAATGTCAGTTTGAAGCCCTTTTGAATGGAACTAACCATCTGTATTCCGTTAAAATGTGATGTCTCATAAAGACCTCAACACCAGTCAGTACGCACGTATATGTGACTTCCATGAACAGTGATAAGTCTATGCACAGGGAGGCAGCATTAACGAACAAAAAAACAAAGTAAACATACAAAATATGTCATCAGACTTGATAATGAGCTGCCGTTCTAATTATGCATTGAGATAATGAGCTGCCGTTCTAATTATGCATTACAAGTTTAAACTTTTGTTAGCAATGTTTTAAAAATTTTAGAAGTTCACAGATTGTTTTAATCATAATTGAAAACAAATCCTAAATGGCCAATTAAGTTTTACCCAAAAGGTTTAGAAAAGGTTGAATTTATCTTCAAGATACAAATTTCCATTGAAATCACCAAGACAATTGCTGTTTCAAATTTTCAGACATCAGTGTAATAAGAAATTCAGGTGAATAAATGTTTCTAAATGAGAAGAAGGCAAGAAGGCACCCTTTGCTTCTTTCTGCAACCACTACGCGGAACATCGCGTTACCAGAAAAAATGTTGTAACCTGTTCTTTTATTATGATGATAAATACAGGGGTGGATCCAGGAAAGAAGGCAGTGCACGAGGAGGCTCATTCAGCTTGGTTGAGATGATCAAAAATGTATCAATAGATTTTTCTCAAAAAAGGAAGTTCGTTGACTCAGACTAACCCACTTCCCACCCTACTGACGTATCACTACTACTACAGGGCATGCAGAGGTCCCCTTCGTGAATAAAACCGGAGATAATTAAGCATGAGATACAACATCAAAAAGTTGCTCTTATTTAAAACAAAATGTGAAATATTCAGGCCCATAGTACAGCCAAAAACAATAGAAGTCCTTTGAGATTTCAAGAGGAAGTGCTGATGATGATGATGATGATGATGATGATGATGATGATGATGATAATGATGATGATGATGATGATGATGATGACGATGACGATGATGATGATGATGATGATGATGATGATGATGATGATGATGATGATGATGATGATGATGATGATGATGATGACGACGATGATGATGATGGTGATGATGATGATGATGTTGATAATGATAATGATCAGATGATGACGTACGACGATGATGATAATGGTAATGATAATGATAATAATGATAATGATCAAAACGTTATCAGTCAAACCTTCACAACCACCAATCCCCTGCATTTTATAAATTGAAATATATTTTGATTGCTATCCTTGTTTTCATACAGGCTACCTGGAGCAAGGCTTACTGGTGACGGACCATAAGAAACTAGCCATGAACTATGTAAAATCTCGCATGTTTAAAATTGACTGCTTCTCAATGCTGCCACTGGATTTACTGTATATTGTGATAGGCGTTCAACCTCTCCTACGGCTGCCACGGCTTCTCCGTATTCCACGAGCTTTAGAATTCTTTGATCGCACGGAAACAGTGACAAACTATCCCAATGTCATTCGGGTCGTTAACCTTATTCTTTATATCATGATCATTATTCACTGGAATGCGTGTGCTTTCTTTTCAGTCTCAAGTGCCATTGGTTTTGGAGCAGATCAGTGGGTGTACCCCGCAAGAGAGGATGAATGGAAGCCATTGTTAAGACAGTATGTATACTGTTTGTACTGGTCCACATTGACATTAACTACCATCGGGGAAACTCCGAAACCAGAAAAAGACATAGAATTCATATTTATTGTGTTCGATTTTCTTGTAGGAGTGTTAATCTTTGCTACAATTGTCGGTAATGTTGGTTCCATGATCAGTAACATGAATGCCACAAGGGCTGAATTTCAAAACAAAATGGACGGTATCAAGCAATACATGAGCATGAGAAAAGTTGGAAAGGACTTAGAAAATAGAGTGATCAAGTGGTTTGATTACCTGTGGTCGCACGACAGAAGTTTGAACGAGGAAGCCATTCTGCAATCTCTCCCTGAAAAGCTCAGGGCTGAAATAGCAATTCATGTACATTTGGACACATTAAGACGAGTGAGTATATTTTCAGATTGCGATCCAGGATTATTAGTGGAACTAGTTTTGAAACTAAAGCCCCAGGTGTTTAGTCCTGGTGACTACGTATGTAGGAAAGGGGATATTGGTAGAGAAATGTACATTGTAAAGCAGGGAAAATTAGAAGTTGTTGGTGAGGATGGTAAAATAGTGTTTGCAACGTTAAGTGAAGGAAGTTATTTTGGGGAGATTAGCATTCTGAATGTTCCTGGCAGTCTAACTGGGAACAGGAGAACCGCAAACGTTCGGAGTGTCGGTTATTCGGACTGTTTTTGCTTGTCAAAGGACGATCTTCTTGACGCACTAAAGGAGTACCCGGAAGCACGGGTCATTCTGGAGCAAAGAGGTCGTTCAATTCTTATGAAAGATGGCCTTATCGATGAAGACGCGGCAAAACGGTCTGGTCAAAATCCAGCAAACACTGAGATACTTGAAAAGATGGACAGGGTTGATATTTCACTCAACCATCTACAAAATCGATTTTCACGACTGGTGTCTGAATATAATAACACACAAATGAAACTTAAGCAGAGGTTAACGAAGGTTGAGAAGAAACTCAAAAATGTAAAATGTGGTGAAAGCATTTCAGGTAGGAGTCCGAACAATCTTAAACCTGAATCTGAAAATGAAGGGCTGGACAACTATTCTCAAAAATCTGACAGTGAAACAAAAGACAAAAACGCTTAAGTATTTAATGTTGGCACTTATTCACCTATATATAACATCAAATTTGTCGAACTACATCTTCGCATCTTTAGTGAAAACAGTTTACTCAGGTCAAATCAGTAAAGCATTTACGTCAGGAAACCGTCGACAGAAGATCGTGATTCGCAACCTAATCCACATAGATATAACAAAAGCTTTTACCTTTAAACAATTAAAACATCTATCTCTCGTGCATCTATAAGAAATTGTTTATTAAACCAGGTGGAACGAACTTCTTACCCCTTACCTTTAGAAAGAGGTTAGAAGGTTTGCAGGAGGAGTACAATTCGGTCATTTCTGCAATCATAGGAGATAGTTATGCTGTCAATCATAGGCGATAACTGTGCTGTTATTCATAGGCAATAGTTATGCTGTCAATCATAGAAGATGTATATGCTGTCAATCATAGGCGATAGTTATGCTGTCAATCATAGGCGATAGTTATGCTGTCAATCATAGGCGATAACTGTGCTGTTATTCATAGGCAATAGTTATGCTGTCAATCATAGAAGATGTATATGCTGTCAATCATAGGCGATAGTTATGCTGTCAATCATAGACGATAGTTATGCTGTCAATCATAGGAGATACTTATGTTGTCAATCATAGACGATAGCTATGCTTTCAAACATAGCAGATAGTTATGCTGTCTATCATAAGATATATTGTTCAATCATAGGATATGTTGTCAATCATAGAAGATAGTTATGCTGTCGATCATAGGAAATAGTTATACTATCAAACATAGGAGATACAGTAGCTATGTTGTCAATGATAAGATATATTTATGCTGTCAATCATAGGAGATAGTTACATTGTCAATCATAGGTTATAGTTATGCTGTCAATCATAGGATATAATTATGTTGTCAATCATAGGAGGTATAGTTATGCTGTCAATCATGGGTTACAGTTATGCTGTCAATCATAGTTGATACTTAGGTTGTCAATCCTAGGAGATACTTATGTTGTCAATCATAAGATATAGTTATGCTGTCAATCATAGGAGATAGTTATGTTGTCAATCATAGGCGAAAGTTATGTTGTTAATCATAGGATATAGTTATGTCGTCAATCATAGGAGGTAGGTATGTTGTCAATCATAGGAGATAGTTATGTTGTCAATTATAGGAGATAGTTATGTTGCCAATTATAGGAGATAGTTTTGTTGTCAATCATAGGACATAGTTATGATGTCGATGATAGGAGATGCTGTAAAATAAAGGGTTTACTATATTGTTTGCTACTTAATAGAAATTTCGCTTCTACAAAGAGGAATTAGTGGCACTTTACAAAACAAAGCGAAAGTTAAAACCAAAAAAATGAAATGAAAACAATCTTTCAAATAATGAAAGCAATATGTGAATCAATATATGTTTGGATAAAGTTGTATCACAAAGATGCAGAAAAATGTAAAAATAAGACAGAGAAAACCTAGTTGTATTTAAGTTTAATGGTATCCTTCTTTTATTAAGTGAGGCCATCAGTATAAGTAATACAAATCTCTGTGAATGAAACTTTAAAACCCGATCATAATAAAATGGTTGTGCGATTGTGGTGTGGCAAAGGCTAGGTTTAGGAATGTCGGGGCCTGATACCTTCTACTCTTCCTTTCGTGTGTTCATTTTGCAAAACAACTTAAAGTAACTGTGGGCCCCTTGTGTGGGGCTCATGGGGTAGCGCCCCTGTTGCCTACCCTCAAATCCGGCCCTGGATATGGCAGTGATAAATAGAAGACAGGAAGAGTTTGCTTACTTATGAATTGGACTGTGAAGTTGATTTGAATTATGTTTGATTTTTTCAAGAACGACATAGCACAATCTGACGAGCATAGGCAAGGTTAATATATTCCCACAGTTGATTGGTGGGTTTTGAGGCAGTATCCATGTTAGTGTACCGGCTGGGCACACATTGGTTACTTACTGTGGAGAATACAGCAATAAGCTCAACTTTGAATTGGCTGCTAATCACGTGCTGCTATGATGTTTACTTACTACGAAGGTTGCGTCATTGAGTTTGATGTATGATTTGTTCCATTTAGGTTATATAGTCAACTGTTTACAAATTGAAGAGTTCTTCAAGTGAATAAGTAAAATACATGAAGGAGAGACACCTTCCTTGTTTGTCATATAGCGTTTGTAAAAGAGCCTCTGATAAACAAAAATGAATTTTTATCATATTCTCTTCTTCACAATTTCAACTAGTTTCAAAAGTTGTCAAAATCAAATAAAGTTTGAGGTCTACAGAAAGAAAAAAAACGGGAAAAGAATAAATACTTCAGAAAAGGTTTAAAATCGAAAGAAAAGGCTGAAAAGGAGAAACGAGAGCAGACAGAAATACGGTATACTCGTAAAAATGTTTTCAAGACTATATGGTTGGAGAAAGTAAAATAGAAAATTCCATGCCTTCCCTCGTCCCACGCTAAATTTGCTTATTAGTGTTTGGATCATATACCTTGATTTTAGTTGTGCTCCTAAACAAGTAAATAACAGAGTAGAAATGTTTTCCTTCTACTTATCATGGTTGCTAGGGGGTGGGCTTGGGAGTTGGGGTGAAGGAGGGGGGGGGTGAAGGGGGAAAACAACAACTACGCAATTGGAAGAAACATCAACTCAAAATACTAAAGGGCTATGCATAAGTGAGAGATGTTATTGACTTAGGCGAAAAGTCCATAGTATATTTGGTGACGGCATGATTTAGAGTAACAAGAATAGAAAAATCGCATGCGTGCAAAAACTTTCATTTCCGAACATCGATTTCCTTTTTACACACAAGCTTGTCTGAAATCACATGCATACAAAAAACTTTTATTGGGAGCAATAGATTTTCATTTTACACACAAGCTCGTCTGAAAGCGAATGCATGCAAACACACACTTTCATTTCGAGCCTTCGATTTTCTTTTTACACACAAGCTCGTCTGAAAATCGCAAAAAAAATCATTTCGAACCATCAATTTTCTTTTTGCACACAAGCTCGTTTGAACTCGCATGCATGCAAAAACTTTCATTTCAAGTCATCGATTTTCTTTTTACAAAAAAATTTGTCTGGAATCGCATTCATGCAAACACTTTCATTTCGAGCCATCGATATTCCTTTTACACACAAGAAAAAGTACCTAGTGAATATGT
This sequence comes from Chiridota heheva, assembly GCA_020152595.1. NCBI lineage: Eukaryota > Metazoa > Echinodermata > Holothuroidea > Apodida > Chiridotidae > Chiridota > Chiridota heheva. The sequence goes on from JAIGNY010001856.1 coordinate 2,455,180, forward strand.
TTTCTTCCGAAGACTAATATCAACCACTCTTTTTTAGGCATTCTCACAAATTATGCAGAATAGCATCTAATATAAGCTGAATAGTCAACATTATAACATATAAGAGTGGTCCAGGTCTAAAGCTGATTCTCTTTAGATTATTATTGAGTTAAGAGTGGTCTAGGTTTGAAACTGAAACCCTTTGCGTTATTATTGGTTAAGAGTGGTCCAGGTCTGAAGCTGATTCTCTTTAGATTATTATTGGGTTAAGAGTGGTCTGGGTTTAAAACTGAAACCCTTTGCGTTATTATCGATTAAGAGTGGTCCAGGTCTGAAGCTGATTCTCCTCAGATTATGATTGGGTTAAGAGTGGTATGGGTGGTCCCAATCTGAAGTTGATTCTCTTTAGATTATTATTGGGTTAAGAGTTGTCTGGGTTTGAAACTGAAACCCTTTGTGTTATCATCACCTAAGAGTGGTCTGAAGCTGATTCTCTTTAGATTATTATTGGGTTAAGAGTGGTCTGGGTTTGAAACTGAAACCCTTTGCGTTATTATCGCTTAAGAGTGGTCCAAATCTGAAGCTGATTCTCTTTAGATTATTATTGGGTTAAGAGTGGTCTGGCTTTGAAACTGAAACCCTTTGCGTTATTATTGGTTAAGAGTGGTCCATGTCTGAAGATGATTTTCTTTAGATTATTATTGGATTAAGAGTGGTTTGGGTTTGAAACTGAAACCCTTTGCGTTATTATCGGTTAAGAGTGGTCCAGGTCTAAAGCTGATTCTCTTTAGATTATTATTCGGTTAAGAGTGGTCTGGGTTTGGAACTGAAACCCTTTGCGTTATTATTGGTTAAGAGTGGTCCAGGTCTGAAGCTGATTCTTTTTAGATTATTATTGGGTTAAGAGTGGTCTGGGATTAAAACTGAAACCCTTTGCGTTGTTATCGCTTAAGAGTTGTCTAGGTCTGAAGCTGATTCTCCTGAGATTATGATTGGGTTAAGAGTGGTCTGGGTTTGAAACTGAAACCCTTTGCGTTATTATCGGTTAAGAGTGGTCCAGGTCTGAAGCTGATTCTCTTTCGGATATTATTGCTTAAGAGCGGATCGGGTATGAAGACGATTTTCTTTGGGTTATTTTGGTTAACAGGTTAAGAGTGATCCGAGTCTGGAGCCGATTCTCTTTGGGTTATTAATGGGCTAAGAGTGGTCTTCGTCTAAAGCGTTTAGGATTAAGAGTGGTCTGGGTCTGAAGTTAATTATTTTCGGGTTAAGAGTGTTCTGGATCTGAAGTAAATGATGTTTGCAATTGGGTTAAGACCGAGTGATATGGATCTGATTTTCTTTGGGTTATTATCGGGTTAAGAGTTCTGGGTCTGAAGCTCATTCTGTTTGGCAAATGGTCTGGTCCCCATACCTTCGATATTCGCTGTAGGTCGTACACCCCTGCAGTGTTGTGAAGTATAGGACGGTCAGTTACGATAGCTCACTTCAAAATTATATTTAGAGGTAGGCCCCTATTTCAAAATCTTTATGAAATGTGTGGGTCTATTCTGACGATGAGCCTGGGGATATTAAGTCCTTGTGGGCGCCGCCTAATTCCACAATCTTCAACATCGTAGATCTTACACTAGCGAATACATAGGAAATACACTGTCTGTATGTTTCCACGTTTTAAAGATAATTATTTTGATGCAGATAATGCTGCATATAGTGATGATATATCTATTTGTATATACGCCTACGCTACAAACTGTCATACAAGGACCAACCATTTTTGTGTATATAAATGAATTTTATGAAATATACAGAAAAATAGTATTTCTGGATCGTGTTATTCGTTTGAATTTAGGCCACACTTGAAATTGCAACCAAATGGGTGGGAAAATTTGGAAGATGGGGTTTGCTTCTTATTTAAAAGAAATATCCATGGGCCAATCAATGTTTTTCAGCGCCCTAGAAATGGAATGAAAGAATTCTCTGCTACGTCATGGTGCTGAGAAAAGATGAAGATGCACCGAGTCTAGGAAGAGTCCATTACGTTGCAGGTTATCATTCTGATTGGGGTGGAATGTAGAAGCACCAGTTTGTGTGTGTTTGTGGGAGGGGAGGGGAGGGGGTGAACTTGTAGATTGTGGAAATTGGGGGTAATCATATGTTTACACACCTCTCCAATTGGAGACACACCTGAAATTGGGGATATTCCCAATTGGCAGAAAGCTCAATATTGACGATTTTATCATCTTCATGCCTATCATGCCTCTAAATTTTCCCTAATTTTCCAGTGTTTTATCGTATACTGGTGTGCATCCAAATATCTTGACTGCACCGACAGATCAAATTTACTTCCCCAATTACAAATTAGAAAACGTATGGCATCACAAATCAAAGTTCATAGCGCCATCAATAATGTGATGTTTTGAATGTCTTCCAAGTGGGGATACACACATGGGACTTGAATGTTCACATTGCAACTGGAAATATTTATTTATCCCCAATTGTATAGGACGCAGTTAAGTACATGTGCAAAAGTGTATCCCACTTTTAATGTATGCTTTAACAGAATTTCCTACCAATAAGGAATGGGACTTAACATGAAAGCACTGTGGGTATATCATCTAGACATATATTGTCCCCATCCTTTCTTGCCTGTCCTTTAATTCAGAAGTCCTCATTTTCCTAGTCTCACACGTATGTCCCCAATTCCACCATCTACATGCATGTCTGTGTGTGCGTGTGCGGGATGTTGGAGGAGTAAAGGCTGGTGACCGTGCCCCCTTCCTTGAAATTCAATTCATGTTACTTATTAAAATCCGTCGTGTGATTATTTGCTCATAATGGGGTCCAAGTGCGTACAGTCCAAGATCTGAAGCATTTTTGTTTTTGATGCCCCAAAATGGCTAAAAATGAAACACAAAGTTAAAGACTTCAATTGACGGGAAGAATTTGTTGTAATATTAACGGTAAAATCAACTAAGATAAGCATTTAGGTTTGACCTACTATTTCTAAACAGGCAGAGAAAAAATTCCATAAAAATATGCGCAATGTCGTGGGATCTATTAAGAAAATTTGGGGAAAATATTATTGGAAAAGAATGAGAAATGTTGGGTGAAATGGTAGGTGAAGAGGGCGGGATTTGACCCATCAGACGGTTGCTCATTTAATATCGTTTCAAAGATTTCCATTCATTACTTTGCTACCAAAAGCAATAGGGCACACCCACAGACCATGGGCTATCTGTGTACCACACATAACATAAATCCAGTGTATCGTTCTTGGGATATTGTGCTTACAAGTCATATTCAGCAAAACCATGTTAATCTCAGCCCACTACACACATTAGTGATATTCAATATTTGCACTAACTAACAACATAATTATACCAAATATGCAGCAAAACAGAAATGTTGATACAATATGAGTAGGCCCTGTTAGAAGATTTTAACATAAGTATTATATTGTTACATGCCACCAAAGGTAGCTGTACCCAATGAAAAGAAACACAATTATAACGCGCCGAGCGATAACGCAGGGATAGAATCTTTCATATGTGCTGTGTGACCAGGCCTAGTAATGAATGTGTTGTGTGACCAGGCCTAGTAATGAATATATTGTGTGACCAGGCCCAGTAATAAATGTGTTGTGTGACCAGGCCTTGTAATGAATGTGTTGTGTGACCAGGCCTGGTAATGCATGTGTTGTGTGACCAGGCCTAGTAATGAATGTGTTGTGTGACCAGGCCTAGTAATGAATGTGCTGTGTGACCAGGCCCAGTAATGAATGTGTTGTGTGACCAGGCCTAGTAATGAATGTGTTGTGTGACCAGTCCTAGTAATGCATGTGTTGTGTGACCAGGCCTAGTAATGAATGTGTTGTGTGACCAGTCCTAGTAATGCATGTGTTGTGTGACCAGGCCCAGTAATGCATGTGTTGTGTGACCAGGCCTAGTAATGAATGTGTTGTGTGACCAGGCCTAGTAATGAATGTGTTGTGTGACCAGGCCTAGTAATGAATGTGTTGTGTGACCAGGCCTAGTAATGAATATAATGTGTGACCAGGCCTAGTAATGAATGTGTTGTGTGACCAGGCCTGGTAATGAATGTGTTGCGTAACCAGGCCTAGTAATACATGTGTTGTGTGACCAGGCCTAGTAATGAATGTGTTGTGTGACCAGGCCTAGTATTGAATGTGTTGTGTGACCAGGCCTAGTAATGAATGTGTTGTGTGACCAGGCCCAGTAATGAATATAATGTGTGACCAGGCCTAGTAATGAATATATTGTGTGACCAGGCCTAGTAATGAATGTGTTGTGTGACCAGGCCCAGTAATGAATGTGTTGTGTGACCAGGCCTGGTAATGAATGTGTTGTGTGACCAGGCCTGGTAATGAATGTGTTGTGTGACCAGGCCTAGTAATGAATGTGTTGTGTGACCAGGCCCAGTAATGCATGTGTTGTGTGACCAGGCCCAGTAATGCATGTGTCGTGTGACCAGGCCTAGTAATGAATGTGTTGTGTGACCAGGCCTTGTAATGAATGTGTTGTGTGACCAGGCCTAGTAATGAATGTGTCGTGTGACCAGGCCTAGTAATGAATATAATGTGTGACCAGGCCTAGTAATGAATGTGTTGTGTGACCAGGCCTAGTAATGAATGTGTTGTGTGACCAGGCCTGGTAATGAATGTGTTTTGTGACCAGGCCTAGTGATGAATGTGTTGTTTGACTAGGCCTAGTAATGAATGTGTTGTGTGACCAGGCCTAGTAATGAATGTGTTGTGTGACCATGCCTGGTAATGCATGTGTTGTGTGACCAGGCCCAGTAATGCATGTGTTGTGTGACCAGGCCCAGTAATGCATGTGTTGTGTGACCAGGCCTATTAATGAATGTGTTGTGTGACCAGGCCTAGTAATGAATGTGTTGTGTGACCAGGCCTAGTAATGAATGTGTTGTGTGACTAGGCCTAGTAATGAATATAATGTGTGACCAAGCCTAGTAATGAATGTGTTGTGTGACCAGTCCTAGTAATGAATGTGGTGTTGTGTGACCAGGCCTGGTAATGAATGTGTTGTGTGACCAGGCCTAGTAATGAATGTGTTGTTTGACTAGGCCTAGTAATGAATGTGTTGTGTGACCAGGCCTGGTAATGAATGTGTTGTGTGACCAGGCCTAGTAATGATTGTGTTTCGTGACCAGGCCTAGTAATGAATGTGTTATGTGACCAGGCCCAGTAATGAATGTATTGTGTGATTAGGCCTGGTAATGAAAGTGTTGTGTGACCAGGTCAAGTAATGCATGTGTTGTGTGACCAGGCCCAGTAATGAATGTGTCGTGTGACCAGGCCTAGTAATGAATATAATGTGTGACCAGGCCTAGTAATGAATGTGTTGTGTGACCAGGCCTAGTAATGAATGTGTTGTGTGACCAGGCCTGGTAATGAATGTGTTTTGTGACCAGGCCTAGTGATGAATGTGTTGTTTGGCTAGGCCTAGTAATGAATGTGTTGTGTGACCAGGCCTAGTAATGAATGTGTTGTGTGACCATGCCTGGTAATGCATGTGTTGTGTGACCAGGCCCAGTAATGCATGTGTTGTGTGACCAGGCCCAGTAATGCATGTGTTGTGTGACCAGGCCTATTAATGAATGTGTTGTGTGACCAGGCCTAGTAATGAATGTGTTGTGTGACCAGGCCTAGTAATGAATGTGTTGTGTGACTAGGCCTAGTAATGAATATAATGTGTGACCAAGCCTAGTAATGAATGTGTTGTGTGACCAGTCCTAGTAATGAATGTGGTGTTGTGTGACCAGGCCTGGTAATGAATGTGTTGTGTGACCAGGCCTAGTAATGAATGTGTTGTTTGACTAGGCCTAGTAATGAATGTGTTGTGTGACCAGGCCTGGTAATGAATGTGTTGTGTGACCAGGCCTAGTAATGATTGTGTTTCGTGACCAGGCCTAGTAATGAATGTGTTATGTGACCAGGCCCAGTAATGAATGTATTGTGTGATTAGGCCTGGTAATGAAAGTGTTGTGTGACCAGGTCAAGTAATGCATGTGTTGTGTGACCAGGCCCAGTAATGAATGTGTGTGTGACCAGGCCTAGTAATGAATATAATGTGTGACCAGGCCTAGTAATGAATGTGTTGTGTGACCAGGCCTAGTAATGAATGTGTTGTGTGACCAGGCCTGGTAATGAATGTGTTTGTGACCAGGCCTAGTGATGAATGTGTTGTTTGGCTAGGCCTAGTAATGAATGTGTTGTGTGACCAGGCCTAGTAATGAATGTGTTGTGTGACCATGCCTGGTAATGCATGTGTTGTGTGACCAGGCCCAGTAATGCATGTGTTGTGTGACCAGGCCCAGTAATGCATGTGTTGTGTGACCAGGCCTATTAATGAATGTGTTGTGTGACCAGGCCTAGTAATGAATGTGTTGTGTGACCAGGCCTAGTAATGAATGTGTTGTGTGACTAGGCCTAGTAATGAATATAATGTGTGACCAAGCCTAGTAATGAATGTGTTGTGTGACCAGTCCTAGTAATGAATGTGGTGTTGTGTGACCAGGCCTGGTAATGAATGTGTTGTGTGACCAGGCCTAGTAATGAATGTGTTGTTTGACTAGGCCTAGTAATGAATGTGTTGTGTGACCAGGCCTGGTAATGAATGTGTTGTGTGACCAGGCCTAGTAATGATTGTGTTTCGTGACCAGGCCTAGTAATGAATGTGTTATGTGACCAGGCCCAGTAATGAATGTATTGTGTGATTAGGCCTGGTAATGAAAGTGTTGTGTGACCAGGTCAAGTAATGCATGTGTTGTGTGACCAGGCCCAGTAATGAATGTGTTGTGTGACCAGGCCTGGTAATGAAAGTGTTGTGTGACCAGGTCTAGTAATGAATGTGTTGTGTGACCAGGCCTAGTCACGAATGTGTTGTGTGACCAGGCCTGGTAATGAAAGTGTTGTGTGACGAGGTCTAGTAATGAATGTGTTGTGTGACCAGGCCTAGTCACGAATGTGTTGTGTGACCAGGCCTAGTCACGAATGTGTTGTGTGACCAGGCCTAGTAATGACGAGGCGAAACAATTGTTTATAAGTGTTACGTTCCGGATTATTGCATGGTCTCTATCTTACACACTCCATACTTGCATATGTGACAGACGTCCCAACATATCTTCAATAGAAAATATTAATGATGCGTCTTTGATTTTTCATCTATGGGCCACACTTTAAATGCCAACCATAAGGGTAATTGGTGTTCGGTTGCATAGGAAAACCATCAGATTGTGTTATTTTGTTATTCTTTTAAAAATTCTTACATCTCTGATCATCAAAAAAAAGAAGAAGAAACGTTCCTCCTTAGGACGACCCATCTCTGTGCCAGCCACCTATCTTGACTTCTTCCCCTCTGCCCAGGGGCGTTGCGAACATTCACACATGTGGGGCGGGAGGAAGGGGGTGGCGGTGGTCAACTAAATTTGACCGATTTTTTTCAAAGTGTCTGAAGTGTAGGTAACATGGCTTTCACATACATTACAAGTTATGAATTTTGAAGTGTCCGGAACGTAGCATGAAGATGAGGCACAGAGCTGCAGGCTGCAGCCTCTTTTTTTGTGTGTGGTATTCTTTTTTTTCTTCTTTTTTTTGCTTTATAAAATTTGCGTCAAGATTTTCGAATGAAATATAAGATCATGACCTGCATGATACGAATAGAAATAAATGGCCAGGGGCGGATCCAGAAAGTGGGTTGTCGGGATTGTACACTCCGCCTTTGGTGGCAAGGTGCCCCAATTTGACCTAAAATGTGCCCTTGCATGTTTGTCATTGTGCCGTGCCCAGCTTCCTACCCCTATTCTCCACCCACCCGATGGCCACCAAATAAAAACGCATATTTTAAGTCTGGAATTTGACATGTGATTCTTCCTCCAAAGTAAGCTGATCAAAAGCTAAGAATTCCATTTTCTGGAGCTTTACCCACGTGCCCCTTGTGGGCAGAGGTGTATCCAGATTTTGGTGCCCGAGGTGGCAAAAACGCTCGAAAATATGACTAAGTTCTGGCTAAATGAAAAATATTAAATATTAACTGATATTGAACAAACTAAAACAATTTGATATATAATGGGCGATTTTTTTAACCTCATTAAGGCCATTTTTAAACAAAATTTGGGCCATTTAAAACTAAATTTCTGCAATTTTAACGAAATTTGGGTAAATGTTAAATAATTCTAAGCGATTTTTAATCTCATTTGTACTATTTTAAACAAACTGTGGGTGAATTTAAACCAAATTTGTGCAGTTTTATTAAATTACCCAGCACTCTCGCATCTGTACACAGTGGTGGATCTAGGATTTGTAAAAGGGGTAAGCCAGGAAGAGCATGAAGGGATGTTTTAAAGTTGTGAGAAAAGCGCGACGCGTGAGACGTTCAGCGTGGGATTAAGGGGCCCGCTAAAGGGCACCTGGTTGGATCGAGAAGCAAAGCCCCGGTGGGGGATCCAGGGGCGAATCCCCCGGACATGCCGGAAGCTTCTGGAATATTTAATATTTGCAGGTTTAAATTGGCCACAAAATGACTAGAAACATGCATAAGTGTTCAAACACATGTAACTCTTAAATTGTCAAAAAGTATGGGATATGAACCCCCTCCCCCACCCTACCCCTTAATATACGCCCACGGTGGCCGAGGTGTAGGTTTGTTAATAATTATTAAAAGACTAAGCTCCTATCTGTAACCGTGAATGAAACTCTATGCGTTGTGTTTGTACCTCCTTGGTTCCATTTTTGATACAGAACCTTTTCAAGAGCTACAACATCATCATCGTACTTTTCACTAATTACTTCAGGAATTATAGCACAAAGCTCATAATATGCTCGTGCTCTCTTTTTATCACTGAAACGACAGTCAAGCTCATTGCAAATTAGAAACGGTATGGCAATTGTTCGCTTCCAGTAGAAATAGATTCTGATAGATGATTGTCCCTGCTTTGTCTGTTTGTTGTCTTCCAAAAAGTCGCGGCCGTTTTTCAGTTGCTCCAATTGACTCGGAAAGCTGTAATATCTTCTTATAAAGGCGTTCAAACCAGGTGTCCATTTCAAGACGAATATCCTTGTATGAAGTGGTAACAAGTTCGATTTTTTGGAATCCGAGGTAAACTTCCATAAGTCTGCCTTGTAGGGCACTAACGAGAGTACGCATTGGTTTGAGCATTTCTTTTGCACACATTGAAACTAACAATATGTGTAAAATCCACGACGTTTACTTTGGCCTCAGTTGACGACTATCAATTCCACATATCGGCATTTGGATGGAGTGCTTCGTCATTTGAAGAGGTGCATATAATGTGATCACAAGATACTCATATCAATCATAAGGGGCGCACATATCATTTAATGTGATAACAAGAGCGCACATATCATTTAATGTGATAACAAGATACTCATATAAATCATAAGGGGCGCACATATCATTTAATGTGATAACAAGATACTCATATCAATCATAAGGGGCGCACATATCATTTAATGTGATCACAAGATACTCATATAAATCATAAGGGGCGCACATATCATTTAATGTGATCACAAGATACTCATATAAATTATAAGGGGCGCACATATCATTTAATGTGATGACAAGATACTCATATCAATCATCAGGGGCGCACATATCATTTAATGTGATCACAAGATACTCATATAAATCATAAGGGGCGCACATATCATTTAATGTGATCACAAGATACTCATATAAATCATAAGGGCGCACATATCACTTAATGTGATCACAAGATACTCTTATAAATTATAAGGGGCGCACATATTATTTGATGTGATCACAAGATACTCATGTAAATCATAAGGGCGCCTATATCATTTAATGTGATCACAAGATACTCATTTAAATAATAAGGGGCGCATATCTCATTTAATGTGATCACAAGATACTCATATCAATCATAAGGGGCGCACATATCACTTAATGTGATCACAAGATACTCATATGAATTATAAGGGGCGCACATATTATTTGATGTGATCACAAGATACTCATGTAAATCATAGGGGGCGCACATATCATTTAATGTGATCACAAGATACTCATTTAAATAATAAGGGGCGCATATCTCATTTAATGTGATCACAAGATACTCATATCAATCATAAGGGGCGCACATATCATTTAATGTGATCACAAGACACTCATATAACTCATAAGGGGCGCACATACCATTTAATGTATAAATCGTAAGGGGCGCACATATCATTAAATGTGATCACAAGATACTCATATAAATCATAAGGGGCGCACATATTATTTAATGTGATCAGAAGATACTCATTTAAATCATAAGGAGCACATATCTCATTTAATGTGATCACAAGAAACTCATATAAATCATAAGGGGCGCACATATTATTTAATGTGATCACAAGATACTCATATAAATCATAAGGGGCGCACATATCATTTAATGTATAAATCGTAAGGGGCGCACATATCATTAAATGTGATTACAAGATACTCATATAAATCATAAGGGACGCACATATCATTCAATGTGATTACAAGATACTCATATACATCATAAGAGGCGCACATATCATTTAATGTGATCACACGATACTCATATAAATCATAAGGGGCGCATATCTCATTAAATGTGATCACAAGATACTCATATAAATCATAAGGGGCGCACATATCACTTAATATGATTACAAGATACTCATATAAATCATAAGGGGCGCACATATCGTTTAATGTGATCACAAGATACTTATATAAATTATAAGGGGCGCACATATCATTTAATGTGATCACAAGATACTCATATAAATCATAAGGGGCGCATATCTCATTTAATGCCATAACAAGATACTCATATAAATCATAAGGGGCGCATATCTCATTTAATGTGATCACAAGATACTCATATAAATCATAAGGGGCGCATATCTCATTTAATGTGATCACAAGATACTCATATAAATTTAGGGGGCGCATATCTCATTTAATGTGATCACAAGATATTCGTGTGAATCATAAGGGGCGCATATGTCATTTAATGTGATCACAAGATACTCATATAAATTGTTTTAAATGCTGTGTGCCTTTCTATCCACCGTGTCTTGCACATATTTTTGAGCTTGGTCTTCTTGGTATTTTGAGCCATAGCAGCAATAACACTTTCCGAAAACTGTTGTCGCTTGGGAGAATTGTAAAAAACTGAATAATTCTCGGCAAGAATCCATCATATTTGCAATGTGCGAAATATTGCATGCATGGTAAATAACAAGGTTGAGAGAATGCAAGCAACAACCTAGGTAGTCGGCATCAGGCGCATGCTTCATGATTTCGTGTTGAACGCCTTTTGTGTTTGATTTGATTGAAGCGGTTGTGTCATACGCTTGAACTCTACAGTTTCTGATATCTACCTTCTGATGCTCCAAACAATGGCATCGGCAATTGCTACTTCCGTGGTTCTCTCCAAATAGCACATGTCAAGTACTTAGGTATTTACTGGGGACTGGTCTCAAGTATTTACTGGGAACTGGTCTTAGGTATACTGGGGACTGGTCTTAGATATTTACTGGGGGATGGTCTTAGGTTTTTACTGGGGACTGGTCTTAGGTATTCACTGAGGACTGGTCTTAGGTATTTACTGGGGACTGGTCTTAGATATTTACTAGGGGATGGTCTTAGGTTTTTACTGGGGACTGGTCTTAGGTATTTACTGGGGCCTGGTCTTAGGTATTTACTGGGGACTGGTCTTAGATATTTACTGGGGGATGGTCTTAGGTTTTTACTGGGGACTGGTCTTAGGTATTCACTGAGGACTGGTCTTAGGTATTTACTGGGGACTGGTCTTAGATATTTACTGGGGATGGTCTTAGGTATTTACTGGGGACTGGTCTTAGGTATTTACTGGGGCCTGGTCTTAGGTATTTACTGGGGACTGGTCTTAGATATTTACTGGGGGATGGTCTTAGGTATTTACTGGGGACTGGTCTTAGGTATTTACTGGGGACTGGTCTTAGGTATTTACTGGGGGATGGTCTTAGGTATTTACTGGGGGATGGTCTTAGGTATTTACTGGGGACTGGTCTTAGGTATTTACTGGGGGATGGTCTTAGGTATTTACTGGGGACTGGTCTTAGGTATTTACTGAGAACTAGGCTTAGGTATTTACTGAGGACTGGTCTTAGGTATTTACTGGGGACTGGTCTTAGGTATTTACTGGGGACTGGTCTTAGGTATTTACTGAGGACTGGTCTTAGGTATTTACTGGGGACTGGTCTTAGGTATTTACTGAGGACTGGTCTTAGGTATTTACTGGGGACTGGTCTTAGGTATTTACTGGGGACTGGTCTTAGGTATTCACTGGGGACTGGTCTTAGGTATTCACTGGGGACTGGTCTTAGGTATTTACTGGGGACTGGTCTTAGGTATTTACTGGGGACTGGTCTTAGGTATTTACTGGAGAATTGTCTTAGGTATTCACTGGGGACTGGTCCTTAGGTATTACTGGGGACTGGTCTTAGGTATTTACTGGGACTGGTCTTAGGTATTACTGGGGACTAGGTATTTACTGGGGACTGGTCTTAGGTATTTACTGGGGACTGGTCTTAGGTATTTACTGGGGACTGGTCTTAGGTATTCACTGGGGACTGGTCTTAGGTATTTACTGGGGACTGGTCTTAGGTATTTACTGGGGCTGTTCTTAGGTATTTACAGGGGACTGGTCTGAGGTATTTACTGTGGACTGGTCTTAGGTATTTACTGGGGACTGGTCTTAGGCATTTACTGGGGACTGGTCTGAGGTATTTACTGTGGACTGGTCTTAGGTATTTACTGGGGACTGGTCTTAGGCATTTACTGGGGACTGGTCTTAGGTATTTACTGGGGACTGGTCTTAGGTATTTACTGGAGACTGGTCTTAGGTATTTACTGGGGACTGGTCTTAGGTATTTACTGGGGGTTGGTCTACTAAGGACTGGTCTTAGGTATTTATTGGGGACTGGTCTTAGGTATTTACTGGTCTTAGGTATTTACTGGGGACTGGTCTTAGGTATTTACTGGGGACTGGTCTTAGGTATTTACTGGGGACTGGTCTTAGGTATTTACTGGGGACTGGTCTTAGGTATTTACTGGGGACTGGTCTTAGGTATTTACTGGGGACTGGTCTTAGGTATTACTGGGGACTGGTCTTAGGTATTTACTGGGGACTGGTCTTAGGTATTACTGGGGACTGGTCTTAGGTATTTACTGGGGACTGGTCTTAGGTATTTACTGGGGACTGGTCTTAGGTATTTACTGGGGACTGGTCTTAGGTATTTACTGGGACTGGTCTTAGGTATTTACTGGGGACTGGTCTTAGGTATTTACTGGGACTGGTCTTAGGTATTTACTGGGGACTGGTCTTAGGTATTTACTGGGGACTGGTCTTAGGTATTTACTGGGGACTGGTCTTAGGTATTTACTGGGGACTGGTCTTAGGTATTTACTGGGGACTGGTCTTAGGTATTTACTGGGGACTGGTCTTAGGTATTTACTGGGGACTGGTCTTAGGTATTTGCTGGGGACTGGTCTTAAGTATTTACTGGGGACTGGTCTTAGGTATTTACTGGGGACTGGTCTTAGGAATTTACTGGGGACTGGTCTTAGGTATTTACTGGGGACTGGTCTTAGGTATTTACTGGGACTGGTCTTAGGTATTTACTGGGGACTAGTCTTAGGTATTTACTGGGGCTTGTCTTAGATATTTACTGGGGGCTGGTCTTAGGTATTTACTGGGGATTGGTCTTAGGTATTTACTGGGGACTGGTCTTAGATATTTACTGGGGACTGGTCTTAGGTATTTACTGGGGGCTGGTCTTAGGTATTTACTGGGGACTGGGGTACTGGTCTTAGGTATTTACTGGGGACTGGTCTTAGGTATTTACTGGGGACTGGTCTTAGGTATTTACTGGGGACTGGTCTTAGGTATTTACTGGGGACTGGTCTTAGGTATTTACTGGGAGCTGGTCTTAGGTATTTACTGGGGACTGGTCTTAGGTATTTACTGGGGGCTAGTGGTATTTACTAGGGACTGGTCTTAGGTATTTACTGGGGGTATTTACTGGGCGCTGGTCTTAGGTATTTACTGGTATTTACTGGGGTCTTAGGTATTTACTTGGTCTTAGGTATTTACTGGAACTGGTATTAGGTATTTACTGGGGACTGGTCTTAGGTATTTACTGGGGACTGGTCTTAGGTATTTACTGGGGACTGGTCTTAGGTATTTACTGGGGACTGGTCTTAGGTATTTACTGGGGACTGGTCTTAGGTATTTACTGGGGAATGGTCTTAGGTTTTTTACTGGGGACTGGTCTTAGGTATTTACTACGGGCTGGTCTTAGGTGTTTACTGGGGGCTGGTCTTAGGTATTTACTGGGGACTGGTCTTAGGTATTTACTGGGGACTAATCTTAGGCAGTTAGGTATTTACTGGGGACTGGGTTTAGGTATGTACTGAGGACTGGTCTTAGATATTTGGGGGAGAATGGTCTTAGGTATTTACCGGGGACTGGTCTTAGGTATTTACCGGGGACTGGTCTTAGGTATTTACTGGGGACTGGTCTTAGGTATTTACTGGGGACTGGTCTTAGGTATTTACTGGGGACTGGTCTTAGGTATTTACTGGGGACTGGTCTTAGGTATTTACTGGGGGCTGGTCTTAGGTATTTACTGGGGACTGGTCTTAGGTATTTACTGGGGACTGGTCTTAGGTATTTACTGGGGACTGGTCTTAGGTATTTACTGGGGACTGGTCTGGTATTACTACTGGGGGTCTTAGGTATTTACTGGGGACTGGTCTTAGGTATTTACTGGGGACTGGTCTTAGGTATTTACTGGGGGGGACTGGTCTTAGGTATTTACTGGGGACTGGTCTTAGGTATTTACTGGGGACTGGTCTTAGGTATTTACTGGGGACTGGTCTTAGGTATTTACTGGGGACTGGTCTTAGGTATGTACCGGGACTGGTCTTAGGTATTTACTGGGGGCTGGTCTTAGATATTTACTGAGGACTGGTCTTAAGTATTTAGTGGGGACTGGTGTAAGGTATTTACTGGGGGCTGGTCTTAGGTATTTACTGGTCTTAGGGGGACTGGTCTTAGGTATTTTGGGACTGGTCTTAGGTATTTACTGGGGACTGGTCTTAGGTATTTACTGGGGTATTTACTGGGGACTGGTCTGGTATTTACTGGGGACTGGTCTTAGGTATTTACTGGGGACTGGTCTTAGGTATTTACTTCTTAGGTATTTACTGGGGACTGGTCTTAGGTATTTACTGGGACTGGTCTTAGGTATTTAGTGGGGACTGGTGTAAGGTATTTACTGGGGGCTGGTCTTAGGTATTTACTTGGGACTGGTCTTAGGTATTTACTGGGGACTGGTCTTAGGTATTTACTGGGGACTGGTCTTAGGTATTTACTGGGGACTGGTCTTAGGTATTTGGGGACTGGGGGACTGGTCTTAGGTATTTACTGGGGACTGGTCTTAGGTATTTACTGGGGACTGGTCTTAGGTATTTACTGGGGACTGGTCTTAGGTATTTACTGGGGACTGGTCTTAGGTATTTACTGGGGACTGGTCTAGGTATTTACTGGGGTATTTACTGGGGACTGGTCTTAGGTATTTACTGGGGACTGGTCTTAGGTATTTACTGGGACTGGTCTTAGGTATTTACTGGGGACTGGGGACTGGGGACTGGTCTTAGGTATTTACTGGGGACTGGTCTTAGGTATTTACTGGGGACTGGTCTTAGGTATTTACTGGGGACTGGTCTTAGGTATTTACTGGGGGACTGGACTGGGGGTCTTAGGTATTTACTGGGACTGGTCTTAGGTATTTACTGGGGACTGGTCTTAGGTATTTACTGGGGACTGGTCTTAGGTATTTACTGGGGACTGGTCTTAGGTATTTACTGGGACTGGTCTTAGGTATTTACTGGGGACTGGTCTTAGGTATTTACTGGGGACTGGTCTTAGGTATTTTTACTAGGTATTTACTGGGGACTGGTCTTAGGTATTTACTGGGGACTGGTCTTAGGTATTTACTGGGGACTGGTCTTAGGTATTCACTGGGGACTGGTCTTAGGTATTACTGGGGACTGGGGTATTTACTGGGGACTGGTCTTAGGTATTTACTGGGGACTGGTCTTAGGTATTTACTGGGGACTGGTCTTAGGTATTTACTGGGGACTGGTCTTAGGTATTTACTGGGACTGGTCTTAGGTATTTACTGGGACTGGTCTTAGGTATTTACTGGGGACTGGTCTTAGGTATTTACTGGGACTGGTCTTAGGTATTTACTGGGACTGGTCTTAGGTATTTACTGGGGACTGGTCTTAGGTATTCACTGGGGACTGGTCTTAGGTATTTACTGGGGACTGGTCTTAGGTATTTACTGGGACTGGTCTTAGGTATTTACTGGGACTGGTCTTAGGTATTTACTGGGGACTGGTCTTAGGTATTTACTGGGGACTGGTCTTAGGTATTTACTGGGGACTGGTCTTAGGTATTTACTGGGGACTGGTCTTAGGTATTTACTGGGGACTGGTCTTAGGTATTTACTGGGGACTGGTCTTAGGTATTTACTGAGGACTGGTCTTAGGTATTTACTGGGGACTGGTCTTAGGTATTTACTGGGGACTGGTCTTAGGTATTTACTGGGGACTGGTCTTAGGTATTACTGGGGACTGGTCTTAGGTATTACTGGGGACTGGTCTTAGGTATTTACTGGGGCCTGGTCTTAGGTATTTACTGGGGACTGGTCTTAGGTATTCACTGGGGACTGGTCTTAGGTATTCACTGGGGACTGGTCTTAGGTATTTACTGGGGACTGGTCTTAGGTATTTACTGGGGACTGGTCTTAGGTATTCACTGGGGACTGGTCTTAGGTATTCACTGGGGAATGGTCTTAGGTATTCACTGGGGACTGGTCTTAGGTATTTACTGGGGACTATGGTCTTAGGTATTCACTGGGACTGGTCTTAGGTATTCACTGGGGACTGGTCTTAGGTATTTACTGGGGACTGGTCTTAGGTATTTACTGGGGACTGGTCTTAGGTATTTACTGGGGACTGGTCTTAGGTATTTACTGGGGACTGGTCTTAGGTATTTACTGGGGACTGGTCTTAGGTATTTACTGGGGACTGGTCTTAGGTATTCACTGGGGACTGGTCTTAGGTATTTACTGGGGACTGGTCTTAGGTATTCACTGGAGACTGGTCTTCGGTATTCACTGGGGACTGGTCTTAGGTATTTACTGAGGACTGGTCTTAGGTATTTACTGGGGACTGGTCTTAGGTATTTACTGGGGACTGGTCTTAGGTATTTACTGGAGACTGGTCTTAGGTATTTACTGGGGACTGGTCTTAGGTATTTACTGGGGACTGGTCTTAGGTATTCACTGGGGACTGGTCTTAGGTATTCACTGGGGACTGGTCTTGGGTATTTACTGGGGACTGGTCTTAGGTATTCACTGGGACTGGTCTTAGGTATTCACTGGGGACTGGTCTTAGGTATTTACTGGGGACTGGTCTTAGGTATTTACTGGGGACTGGTCTTACTGGTATTTACTGGGGACTGGTCTTAGGTATTTACTGGGGACTGGTCTTAGGTATTCACTGGGGACTGGTCTTAGGTATTTACTGGGGACTGGTCTTAGGTATTCACTGGGGACTGGTCTTAGATATTTACTGAGGACTGGACTTAGGTATTTACTGGGGACTGGTCTTAGGTATTCACTGGGGACTGTTCTTAGGTATTCACTGGGGACTGGTCTTAGGTATTTACTGGGGACTATGGTCTTAGGTATTCACTGGGACTGGTCTTAGGTATTCACTGGGGACTGGTCTTAGGTATTTACTGGGGACTGGTCTTAGGTATTTACTGGGGACTGGTCTTACTGGTATTTACTGGGGACTGGTCTTAGGTATTTACTGGGGACTGGTCTTAGGTATTCACTGGGGACTGGTCTTAGGTATTTACTGGGGACTGGTCTTAGGTATTCACTGGGGACTGGTCTTAGGTATTTACTGAGGACTGGACTTAGGTATTTACTGGGGACTGGTCTTACTGGTATTTACTGGGGACTGGTCTTAGGTATTCACTGGGGACTGGTCTTAGGTATTCACTGGGGATTGGTCTTAGGTATTCACTGGGGACTGGTCTTAGGTATTTACTGGGGACTGGTCTTAGGTATTCACTGGGGACTGGTCTTAGGTATTCACTGGGGACTGGTCTTAGGTATTTACTGGGGACTGGTCTTAGGTATTCACTGGGGACTGGTCTTAGGTATTTACTGAGGACTGGACTTAGGTATTTACTGGGGACTGGTCTTAGGTATTTACTGGGGACTGGTCTTAGGTATTCACTGGGGACTGGTCTTAGGTATTTACTGGGGACTGGTCTTAGGTATTCACTGGGGACTGGTCTTAAGTATTTACTGAGGACTGGACTTAGGTATTTACTGGGGACTGGTCTTACTGGTATTTACTGGGGACTGGTCTTAGGTATTTACTGGGGACTGGTCTTAGGTATTCACTGGGGACTGGTCTTAGGTATTTACTGGGGACTGGTCTTAGGTATTCACTGGGGACTGGTCTTAGGTATTTACTGAGGACTGGACTTAGGTATTTACTGGGGACTGGTCTTACTGGTATTTACTGGGGACTGGTCTTAGGTATTCACTGGGGACTGGTCTTAGGTATTCACTGGGGATTGGTCTTAGGTATTCACTGGGGACTGGTCTTAGGTATTTACTGGGGACTGGTCTTAGGTATTCACTGGGGACTGGTCTTAGGTATTCACTGGGGACTGGTCTTAGGTATTCACTGGGGACTGGTCTTAGGTATTTACTGGGGCTGGTCTTAGGTATTTACTGAGAACTGGTCTTAGGTATTTACTGGGGACTGGTTTTAGATATTTACTGGGGACTGGTCTTAGATATTTACTGGGGGATGACCTTAGGTATTTACTCTGAACTGGTATTTGGAAAAAAACCTTGTGTGATTCCTGCTATTCATCACGTGAATGATTTCGATAGTCCTTGTAAAAATCGGTACGAGGTTACCTTGTCATTAAAATGCTAAAATAGCATCGCTGTCACTGTATTCAACAAGCTTAAATTTTGAAACTGCATATAAATCTACAGATCAATGAGCCATTGCAAAATTGAACTGTTTTAAAAGTTCAACTCTCAAAAATATTCATTCTCAAAATACACCATCATTTCAACTAATTTTTGGCATACTGAGTGTGTACACTGCACATTATCACGTGCAACAAACCGTGCATCAGAATCATGCGAGTAAATCTCACTGACAAATGGCAAACATAAAGGGCGGAAAATCTCGCTGACAAATGTACACGATCATAGTTTGCGTACCAAAATCACAAAAGCGGAAAATCTCACTGACAAATGGCAAACAGACAAAACGAAACCAAATCTGAAACTCTCACTGAAAAATGTACACGAACTATGTTGGCTGCCAAGTGGCGGTCATCATAGTTCACTGCCACTTGGCGGCCAACATAGTTCGTGTACACTTGACCAAAGTCGAGGATGACAAGAAGAGCAAATGGAAAATTCTACTTCCGTTTTAAACTCTATTTAAACGAGGTACCATCTGGATGGTCGCGCGGATACTTAGATCTGAAAGCTCACAGATTGGCTTTCAGTACAGTATGTGGTGCTATATGCAAATACACTATCTACTCTATTATTAACAAGTGATAAAAAAAATGGCCCCAAACTATTGGTACGAAATTTATGTTCATGTACATGTACATAATAATAGTTTGCGCACCAATCATACTTTGGGGGCCATGTACTACTTTCCACCCTTCGTCCAAGCACTCTCCCATCTAAAGTTTGTTTTATCGCGGCATGTTTACCAGGACATTAACGACATATTTCTGTACCAGCCAACCACCTTGGGTTATTTCATCTGCCTTTGTTGGACACCTTCACCCTACTCATTCTACCCAGCACTCGCTTATCTATAATTTACTTTATCCCAGCATGTTCACCAGAGCATTCAGGATGCATATCTGTACCAGCCAACCACTTTGAATTCTTTCCTCTGCCGTTGTTAAACGCCCCCACCCTTCTCATTTTACCCAGCACCTGCCCATCTATAATTTACTTTCTCCCAGCATATTCTTCAGACATTTATGAAGCATCTCTGTACCAGCCACTCATCTTGGGTTCTTCCTTTTGCCCTGGTTGGACACATCCACCCTTCTCATTTTACCCAGCACTCTTCCTTTATAATTCACTTTATCCCAGCATGTTCATAAAGGCAGTAATGATGCATCTCTGTACCAGCAACCCATTTTGGTTTTTCCCCTCTGCCTTTCTTTGACATTTCCACCCTTCTCATTCTACCGAACAATCTCTCATCTGTACAATGATTTATCCCTTCATGTTCACCAGGGCATTAATAATTCATCTCTGTACCAGCCACCCATCTTGGTTTTCCCCCTCTTCCTTTATTGGACACCTCCACCTTTCTCATTCTACCCAGCACTCGCCCATCTATAATTTATTTTATCCCAGCATTTTCACCAAAGCATTAAAGCATTAATGATGCTTCTCTGTACCAGCCACCCATCTTGGGTTCTTCACCCCCATTCTTCTCATTCTACCCAGCATTCGCCCATCTATAGTTGGTTTGATCCCACCCAGCAAGTTTACCAGGACATTAACGACACATATCTGTACCAGCCACTTATCTTGGATTCTTCCCTTTTGACTTTGTTGGGCACCTGCATCCTTCTCATTCTACCCAGCATTCGCCTACTATAAGTTACTTTATCCCAGTATGTTCACCAGAGCATTATTAATGTATCGCTGTACCAGTCACCCATCTTGGTTTCTTTCCCTCTGCCTTTGTTGGACACCTCTACTATTTTCATTCTACCCAGCACTCCCCCATCTATAACTTACTTTATCTCAGATTGTTCACAAGATCATTAATGATGCATCTCTGCACCAGCCGCTCATATTGGATCTTCCCCTCTGCCTTTATTTGACACCTCTGCCATTTTCATTCTACCCAGCACTTTCCCATCTATAATTTACTTTATCCCAGTATGTTAACAAGAGCATAAATGATGCATCTGTGCACCAGCCGCTCATCTTGGATTCTTTCTCTTTGCCTTTGTTGGACACCTCCACCCTTTCCATTCTACCCAGCACTCTCTTATCTAAAAATCGCTTTATCCCAGCATGGTCACCAGGACATTAACGACACATCTGTTCTAGCAACCAATCATGGGTTCTTTTCCTCTGCTTTTGTTGGACACTTCCACCGTTTGTATTCTACCCAGCACTCTCTCATCTATAATTTACTGTATCCCAGCATGTTCACAGGGACATTACCGACACATCTCTGTTCCAGACACCCATTTTGGGGTTTTCTACTCTGCCTTTGTTGGACACCTCTGCCATTTTCATTCTACCCAGCACTCTCCCATCTATAATTTACTTTATCCCAGCGTTCACTAAGGCATTAATGATGCATCTCTGCACCAGCAACCCATCTTGGGTTTTTCACCTCTGCCTTTGTTAAACACCTCCACCATTTTCATTCTACCCACCACTCTCTGATCGAAAATGTGTTTTATCCCAGTTGTCCCCTGGGACAGCAGCGTACCAAAACTGAGCTAAAACTAGAGAAGTAAAAATACACCTTTTACCATTTTCATTTACTTCAGGTGAAAAATGTTTTTTTCATACAATTTGTATCATACATTTTCTTACAATTGTAAAAGTGAGGTAATTTGTGCACAAATGTAAAATATCCTCTCGACATAAATTTACTCTTTTTGGTGCATATGGCTAACCAAGAGGGAACAATCCCACTTTCTTCATTTGAACTTAAAAAACTTAAACATTGATAAATCGTTTAGCATGGGGATCAGAATGAGCCAATACAATTAAGCTCTGAGCAGATAGTACTCATTTGTACTGGTTGCTTAGAGAACTGAAACAGGGAGAACAGAATAATGTAGTGCTTAAGTACTTTCTAATAAAGAGCTCGATTTTCAAAAGAAATTGAGCCACTGATGTTACCTGTGCATAGAGCTGGAAGTAATCATAACATTTCCAAAGGTTCTTAAACAAAGGTGTTGAAAATCTTCCCACAAAAAGTTTTAACAACAAAAATATAACTGTAGTAAATACATTTTTATATGCATCCCTCTTTCGGAACTTAATTTACTATTCATTGCAGAATTACAAGAAACCTTAAACAAATATATTTTATGAAAAATTCCCGTTTTTCAGCGGATACATCCGCCTGAGCTGTATATTTTTTCCGGTTTTGTTGTACAATGCAAACGAATATTAAGACACCACATATATAATCGTTTGCATTCCGTTTTGTGCATTGAAATAATAAATCACAATGTTCAAGCAGTGTTATGCCAAATTACTGAAAGTATTTTCATAGACGTACAAGTAATGTTGCAGAATTGATTACAGCAAGAATACAATGACGTGTGAACCCATGTGTAGAGAAACGGCACAGAGAGAGAGAGAGAGAGAGAGAGAGAGAGAGAGAGAGAGAGAGAGAGAGAGAGAGAGAGAGAGAGAGACATCTATCGTACACATATGTCTAGTTATTGGTACAACCCGATTACACGTGTTATCATTGGGACATTTTGGCTGTGTAATTAGGTTGTTGCAGATACTTGTATGAAGTGTTATGTTGCAATTATTCCTTTTGTGAAATAGTTGGCTAATTCTTTGAACCGATAATTTTTGGCATCCTTAGGCCCTAATTAGTCAAACTAGAGTTGGTCCAATAACTTCTACGGCCGCCATTTTAAATTTCAAAATGGCCGCTATATTTTACTTTATCTCTGTTTGTAGACCACATAATATCTTGTTTTGCTTTGAATTGTTCAGTGTTAAGTGTAGAGAGATCCTTTATATAAATTTGAGATATTCTTTTTTGGCCACTCTTTGTCATATTCAAAATCGCCGCCATTTGATTTCTTAAATTTTGTATGGTAAGCTTATATAGAAACCATATAAAATTTAGATTTATTTCGTTCTTCCTTGTTTATGTACTGCTGTAGAACATCTCACAGCAACATAAGTTTAATTTTGTTTTTAGTAACCATGGGGTGACAATATTGAATTTCAATCTCACTGCATATATTTCGTTTTTTCACAACTTATTTGAAGATGTAATAGGGAATTTT
The DNA here is from genome assembly GCA_020152595.1 of Chiridota heheva. Lineage (NCBI taxonomy): Eukaryota > Metazoa > Echinodermata > Holothuroidea > Apodida > Chiridotidae > Chiridota > Chiridota heheva. Next base: position 2,478,409 of record JAIGNY010001856.1, read on the forward strand.
ACAATGTGTATGCAGAATATTTCAGCAATTACTTTTTCTTACTACACAACCGGTTAGGTGATCAAGATTTTGTCATGTGATTTCCAATTTGATTTACAATTATTGTTCTAGTTTAGGTGTTGGAGATATGCAGATGGAGGAGATGTTGGGATAATGCACAATGTTAAATATCTTTGGTTAGAGCATGTGCAATATCATTTACAATACTTCTTGAAATCATATTGTGTACACCTTTTATCGCTTGAACAGGGATAATAGCTGGATATCCCTTTAAAACAAGGAGACTGAGGTATGTGTATCATACTTGACAATGTTGCTTTTCATTTTGCAGATGCAGAAGAGTAAAGGCAAAGATTAAAAGTTTGGTCTGTGATAGCAATGGCATAATCTCAAGAGCCTCCATCAAAACGACAGTGCAGAAGTTATGAACTATGCTTGTTTTGTCAGGAAACATCTGCAAAGCCTCTTGTTAATATCAACTATGTCAATTTCAAAAGTGCTTTTATAAAACATTTTTGCACACCTTACACAAAATAGCTGACTTTGGGAACATAAACTAAAAGGCTGTGTAATGTTGTAATGCATGCAAAACTCTCATAATAAAAGGTACTGCTGGACAGGTAAAACTAAAAACCACACATTCTCTGTTTGCTAGATTGCTGATAATAGCCATGTAAAGTCAGTATATTGACCTCAAAGATGTATTTTTTTAGAATTCATGAGAAACCATCTGCTAGTGTAATTTTCAGGTGAACAGTGTCTATGCCAGTTGTTATCTACTAAATCTTACTCAGTCAAATCAGCCGGGGACTTCAGGTGGCAACATTTCAAGAGACAATCCGCTAATCAGAGTGTTGACTAGATCCCTCCAACCTCAACCTCTGGTGGATGGCAACAACATATTCTCAGAGCTCACATGCAATCATTCATCTGGGGGAATCAAGAACTTGTAGTGGGTCCAGTTGTTCATGATTTGTGCTTGGTTGGTCTAAAGATACAGATGGTTTAAAAATTCTTGTGTTGTCTGAGAGGCCAGCTGCACCTGCATCTGTAATTGAGCTGGTTTTACGTGGCTGTGGAATCAGCAAATGTTCCAGAAGATGCACTTGTGAATTAAACAATTAAACTGTTTATTTGAGTTCATTAATAAGGCGAAGACTGATGAAAGGGATTAAATGGTGGGGAATGTGAACTTGTGTTATATGCAGACCGGTGGTTTTGACTATCAAACAAGTGTTCAGCATAACATCCTTTTAATCCATACTTTACATGTTTCAGGTATATGCCTTCATGATTATTGTTGAATTGCATTGATCTATATTATATGTGTATTATTGTGTTACTGTGCATCTCTATATATCAAAAAATATCATTGCAAACATTATTTGTATGTGTTGATAAGACGATAAGTGTAACATTTTTCACGGAAGGAGACAGGGCTTACAAAATATTCTAAATAAATTGTTCATTGTACAGAATGTCTGTTCTTTTTACTGCTTCCATACATTTGTATAAGTGTGATGAGTGTGTGTGTGTAGATGGAAGGGGGTGGTGTAAGTCAATGTGCAGGAGGTGTATGTGTTTATGCATTATGTATATTATTTTTTTCACTGTACGTGCAATTTTTCTGTCCCTAATTGATATCAGTTAATTATTACCCCTTTTGCGTTTGCACTGTTTATTTACCGATGTACATCGCACGTGTGTGAAATTAAAAGTTTTCCTTATAATATAAATGGCCACATTTCTCATTAATTTTAGCAGTTAAGACTTATCATTTAGTATCAATTGCTAGTTCCTGTCTTTGTAATATTATGAAGTCAAAAGTGTGTGACTTGGTCTTATAAAACATGTAATTCCTTGCTTTATTTGTTGGAATATTACAACAAATTGTACCAAAATGGTGGCAATTTTGAAATCCAAATGGCTGCCAAAAAGGCTATCAAAAAGTTCAACCAACCACAGTTTTATAGCTTAGGGTATAAGGATGCTAAAAAACCATTGGTTCCAAGAATTTAGCAAAACTTTAAGCACAAAACCACACAAGGACCTACATTACACCGTGTTGTTAACTAGAGCTCCTCTAAAGCAACCCACAGTATACTTTGTTGTCAACTGGAGCCACACTGAAGCAACCCACACTATACCGTGTTGTCAACTAGAGCCACACTGAAGCAACCCACGCTATACCGTGTTGTCAACTAGAGCCATACTGAGACAAGCCAGAATATACCGTGTTGTCAACTAGAGCCATACTGAGACAAGCCAGAATATACCGTGTTGTCAACTAGAGTCACACTAAAGCAACCCACATTATACTGTGTTGTCAACTAGAGCTACACTAAAGCAACCAACACTATACCGTGTTGTCAAGTAGAGCCACACTGAAGCAGCCCAGACTACGTGTTGTCAACTAGAGCTACACTAAAGCAACCAACACTATACCGTGTTGTCAAGTAGAGCCACACTGAAGCAGCCCAGACTACGTGTTGTCAACTAGAGCCACACTGAAGCAACCCACACTATGTGCTGTCAACTAGACCAACACTGAAGCAAGCCACATACTGTGTTGTCAACTGGAGCCACACAGAAGCAGCCCAGATTATACCGTGGTGTCAAGTAGCGCCACACTAAATCAACCCGCATTATACCATGGTGTCAACTAGAGCCACACTGAAACAACCCACACTATACCGTGTTGTCAACTAGAGCCACAATGAAGCAACCCACACTATACTATGTTGTCAACTAGAACCTCACAGAAGTAACCCATACTATACTGTGTTGTTAACTAGAGCTACACTGAAGCAGCCCACACTATACCGTGTTGTCAATTAGAGCCACACTGAAGCAACCCACACTATACTGTGTTGTCAACCAAAGCTACACTGATGCGAGGAACTCACATCCTTTCCAGTCTGTGCACCTCTTTGCAAGTTTTGCTTGGCTGTTAGCCAACTTACATTTGGCAAATTAAAATGTGATAATTTTTCGTACGCAAATTTCAACACGCAAAAGCCATATGCACTGAAAAGAAGTTTCCGTTAGAAACGGAACATCGTAATTAAGTAAGAAGTACATCTACACGCAATTAATATGGGACATTGAATAACGTGCGACAGAAAGTAGATCAGTGAATGACTTTTATTAACACCATGCTGACAGCAATCTTTAGATCGGTGAATGACTTTTATTTAGTCCATGATGACAGCAATCCATAGTTTGGTGAATGCTTTTTATTTACACCATGATGACAGCAATCCGTAGATCGGTGAATGACTTTTATTAACACCATGATGACAGCAATCCGTAGATCAGTGAATGACTTTTATTAACACCAAGATGACAGCAATCCGTAGATCAGTGAATGACTTTTATGAAAACCATGATGACAGTAATCCGTAGATCAGTGAATGACTTTTATTGAAAACCATGATGACAGTAATCCGTAGATCAGTGAATGACTTTTATTAACTCCATTCTAGTAATCCGTAGAACAGTGAATAACTTTCATTAACTCCATGATGACAACAATCCGTAGATCAGTGAATGACTTTAATCAACTCCATGATGACAACAATCCGTAGATCAGTGAATGGCAGCATGGAGTTCTTTTTAACTCCATGATGACATCAATCAGTGAACGTCAGCCATTTCCACATAACATAAATTAATACAGGTTTTCTTGGATTCAAATTTAGTCCTTACATGTGCATGTTGACACCATTTTCCCTGCAAATGTGGTATTTACATCAATTGAGCAGAAGAACAAAAACACATATATTGGAGGCCAGGGACAGTATCGCTAATTATACCATCAATACCCACGTTTGAAATAAAACTTTCTTCTAGGCAATTTATTCCGAAAGACCAATTAAACTGTTGTCAATCCATCAAGACAGTAATTGCCTACTAACCCTAACCACTATGCTAATTTCTGGCTGTACTTATAACATTATACATGATGGTTTATCACATGATTTACATACCTGAACAAGTAACAATTTATGAGGTAGCATCTTTAGTATTGATTGCATTACTGGAAAAAAAAATGATATCAGAGAAATCGTATGTGATTTCCTCAATAAGAAAGATCGATGCGTAAGTAATGATGGTGTGATAGGAGAACAATCTCTAGAGCCAAGCATGCAGGCACCATAAAACAGCCATATTACGACTATTTTTGTACCCCTTCTACAAATATGAATCCCACAATACTTGAATGAAAGTATTTGTATTTGCCTACTGATAAGTTGCAGCTTCACTCATGTGTCGTTTGATACATCCCTCCCAGTAGATCCAGAATAAAATCAATAAACTTCTTCATAGAAAACACTGAATAAGATTACACATAAGTCCTAATGTTGTATGAGCTGATAAGCAATGTGGTGTTTTTGTTACAGGATATGTTATACGTTTTTATGTATCAAAAAGTGGCCTTTTCCGACTTTGGATTCCCAATCAATAAGCAGGCAGTTGCATATTCATTAGATTAACAGTTTCTAATGTGGGGTAGCTCCTACATTCATCATGGCAACCACCCCTAGCAACCACAGATTAACCATTCAACAATAATTCTACGCACAAAAATAAATTATGCTGAAAATACTCAAATTCAGTTTCAGCAGGGACAAATTTCTTGCTGAAAAACCGATTATGCCAGATTTAAATTGAGCAACAACATAGTCCAATAAGCAGAGTTTTAAAATAGAATATGCAAAAAAAAGCAAAGTGTAAATTTAAAAGTTAGGCCTACAAGTTCATACTTCATACAAGTTCATGGGCCGAATACAAGTTCAACAAGGCTATATTTGTTTAGTACTTGCACCAATATTACTAGAAATAAAACGTGCCACTGCCTGCTTTACCTTTTTCTAAAATCATTAGTCTTATTTGTAACATTAGGGCCTAAGCTTTTAAACAGTGCTTACAACACAATTGAATTGCTAAGTGAATATTCCACTGCACGTACCTACAGGCTACAGTACTGTCGTTGTAAATAGCCTAGCAGTGCATATCACTAGACCACAACGTTATGTTCAACAACTCAAAACTGCTCAAACTGTCCTATTCTGACAAATTTGAGAATATTAAATAACAGTAGTTTGTTGTTCCAATAACAACTGGCTTGAAAGACTTACCATTTTCCAGTATTCTTCGCACTTTGATGGGAAGTACACAGCCGGGTACTTAAGCCAAACCGATCAACCTTAGTACTGTCGTAAAGTAGGTTTACAGCTGTCCTTCGGTGAGAGTGTGACATGACACTGACATCATTTTGACCTTTGTGTATTGTTTCTCGCTAAGTTAACGAGAATATTTTTTCTTTAGTAATAAACCAGACTGTTTCTTCTTAAATATTGCTTTTATACTGCAAAATACATATATTACATTTCTAATTTGATGAAATCGCGAGTCATTTACGAGATCAAGTTTTGTTTGTTAGATAAAAGTACAAATTGGTGAATTAAAAACCATCAATCATTCTCTGTGTCGTCATATGCAAATAAGCTGAATTGACGCATGTACGGTACTGTGTATGTAATTTCGCATGTGTTTTCATTTGATTTTGATCAGATCTACTACATTTTTTCAAAAAAAAATCCTATTTAGTGATTGAATAGATATAAACTGCTCTTGGTTGCCCATTTTTGGTAATAACCGGCTCACCCAAATAATTTGAGCTATAATGGACTCGGATTTGTCTCGCCCATTATTCTTCAAATTATTCGGGCTTGCCGGTTATCACTCAACAATGGGCTCGCAATAGCACTTTATTTCTGAAGTATCAAAATACTCTACCCAGATATTTTTCAATCAATATCCAAAATTTGCATCAACATCTAACGAAAGGTTTTGTTCCATGATGTTAGTAATTGGTTGCAGCTAATCCATGATGTTAGTAGTGGTTGCAGCTAATCCATGATGTTAGTAGTGGTTGCAGCTAATCCATGTTGTTAGTAATGGTTGCAGCTAATCCATGATGTTAGTAGTGGTTGCAACTAATCCATGATGTTAGTAGTGGTTGCAGCTGATCCACGATGTTAGTAATGGTTGCAGCTAATCCATGATGTTAGTAGTGGTTGCAGCTAATCCATGATGTTAGTAGTGCTTGCAGCTAATCCACGATGTTAGTAGTGGTTGCAGCTAATCCATGATGTTAGTAATGGTTGCAGCTAATACATGATGTTAGTAGTGGTTGCAGCTAATCAACGATGTTAGTAATGGTTGCAGCTATCTATGATGTTAGTAGTGGTTGCAACTAATCCATGATGTTAGTAGTGGTTGCAGCTGATCCACGATGCTAGTAGTGGTTGCAGCTAATCCATGATGTTAGTAGTGGTTGCAGCTAATCCAAGATGTTAGTAGTGGTTGCAGCTAATCCAAGATGTTAGTAGTGGTTGCAGCTAATCCATGATGTTAGTAGTGCTTGCAGCTAATCCAAGATGTTAGTTGTGGTTGCAGCTAATCCATGATGTTAGTAGTGGTTGCAGCTAATACATGATGTTAGTAGTGGTTGCAGCTAATCAACGATGTTAGTAATGGTTGCAGCTATCTATGATGTTAGTAGTGGTTGCAACTAATCCATGATGTTAGTAGTGGTTGCAGCTGATCCACGATGTTAGTAATGGTTGCAGCTAATCCATGATGTTAGTAGTGCTTGCAGCTAATCCATGATGTTAGTAATGGTTGCAGCTAATCCAAGATGTTAGTAGTGGTTGCAGCTAATCCATGATGTTAGTAATGGTTGCAGCTAATACATGATGTTAGTAGTGGTTGCAGCTAATCAACGATGTTAGTAATGGTTGCAGCTATCTATGATGTTAGTAGTGGTTGCAGCTAATCCATGATGTTAGTAGTGGTTGCAGCTAATCCATGATATTAGTAGTGGTTGCAGCTAATCCATGATGTTAGTAAGTGGTTGCAGCAAATAGCATGCATCCAAATTTTGATTAGGGAGTTTGTTATAGACTTATAGTAACTCTACAATTCCCTAACCTAATGAGATACGTACTTCCTACGTTTTCACTATTAACTCTGATCCATTTGTTAAGCTGCTACTTTTGTCTGATTCTCGTCTATCACGACTATTAAGTCTTAGAACAATATTATTACCGGGTAGATCAAACAAAAGAATGTCCTCACTTCTATTATAATAAATACTTTTCGAGAATTATGGAGACGAGGACCTTGAGGATAATAGGTTGGCAATTACTTCAAAACTGTGTTTAACAGCCACTTACACCCTCTTTATTTAACTTTCAAAATCTGTGGGGCTATTCTACATTCCGGGAGTACAGCTAACTTAATTTAATGTCTTTTGTTATAATTCCTTAGAAATCATACGTTTTAAACTTAATGTATTGGAGGGCAGCAGAGTACAACCTCTGAAAATACAATGATATGGAATACATGCTTCTACTACCATGAATACTGATTGTCATCTGGAACGTCATAAAAGCAAAGGAAAATTTTATAAGATCAGTCTTTCTTGGTGATTGTGGTAGAAGGCATGCTTCACACCTGACCTGCTCACACATTAACGACTGTGAATGGGTTCGCGGCACACAAAGGCGCTCTTCAAGATTAACAAGGCTCCACACCTGACCTGTTCACGCACTAACTATACACCAAACACTGTGAATGGGTTCAGAAATGTGAGTGATGGTTTATAAAATTAGCTGTACTTAATCAATTTTCTCATCAAAATAGCTAAGTATTGTCAAATATGCAGAAAATAAGGTAAAACTAGCTTGGAAAATAGCTTAAATTAGCAAAATAGCTGAAGTCTCACATGCCTGTGGGTTAGAGGCACATAAAGGCACCACTTTGGGTTAAAGGCACTACAAGCATAGGTTCCATCTTACATGATAGAGAATACATCTGTGAAGGAGATTGTTTGATTTTCAAGTCGAATGCTCTAATGACTCAGCATCACATCAACTTGAATGCTCTAACGACTCAGCCTCACATCAAGTTTAATGCTGTAACGACTTAGCCTCACATCAAGTTGAATGCTCTAATGACTCAGCCTCACATCAATTTTAATGCTGTAACGACTCAGCCTCACATCAATTTAATGCTCTAATGACCCAGCCTCACATTAAGTGTAATGCTCTAACGACTCAGCCTCACATCAAGTGTAATGCTCTAACGACTCAGCCTCACATCAAGTTTAATGCTTTAACGACTCAGCCTCACATCAAGTTTAATGCTGTAACGACCTAGCCTCACATCAAGTTGAATGCTCTAATGACTCAGCCTCACATCAACTTTAATGCTGTAACGACTTAGCCTCACATAAGTTGAATGCTCTAATGACTCAGCCTCACATCAACTTTAATGCTGTAACGACTTAGCCTCACATCAAGTTAAATGCTCTAATGACTCAGCCTCACATCGAGTTTAATGCTCTAACGACTCAGCCTCACAGCAAGTTTAATGCTCTAACGACTCAGCCTCACATCAAGTTTAATGCTGTAATGACTCAGCCTCACATCAACTTAAATGCTCTAGCGACTCAGCCTCACACAAAGTTTAATGCTGTAACGACTCAGCCTCACATCAAGTTAAATGCTCTAGCGACTCAGCCTCACATCAAATTTAATGCTGTAACGACTCAGCCTCACATCAAGTTTAATGCTGTAACGACTCAGCCTCACATCAAGCTTAATGCTCCAACGACTCAGCCTCACACCAAGTTTAATGCTCTAAAGACTCAGCCTCATATGCCTCACACATCTTGTTATTCAAACATGTTTAAGATACTGTGGCTCAAAATCACCTAAAAATAAACTAAACCACTTTGTACTGGCGAAAACTGGATTTACAATCTGAAGAAATATAATTTGCATGCCGAATAAATCCTAATTAGAATACAGAACAATTCTTTTTATAGTGGACTTTTGTGGAAATTACTGGAGATAATAAGATTTGAAAGCAAGTTCTATTGTACAAGACTAACATGCTCGACCATTCCTCAGCATAACATGAATAACACTCTTGTGGAAATTACTGGAGAGAATAAGATTTGAAAGCAAGCTCTATTGTACAAGACTAACATGCTCGACCATTCCTGAGCATAACATCTATAACACTCTTGTGGAAATTACTGGAGAATAAGATTTGAAAGCAAGTTCTATTGTTCAAGACTAACATGCTCGACCATTCCTCAGCATAACATCTATAACACTCTTGTGGAAATTACTGGAGAGAATAAGATTTGAAAGCAAGTTCTATTGTACAAGACTAACATGCTCGACCATTCCTCGGCATAACATCTATAACACTCTTGTGGAAATTACTGGAGAGAATAAGATTTGAAAGCAAGTTCTATTCTTCAAGACTAACATGCTCGACCATTCCTCGGCATAGCATCTATAACACTCTTGTGGAAATTACTGGAGAGAATACGATTTGAAAGCAAGTTCTATTGTACAAGACTAACATGCTTGACCATTTCTCAGCATACCATCTATAACATGCTTACCAATATTATTGTGGTAACAACATGCACACCAATATTATTGTAGTAGCAACATGCATAACAATATTATTGTAGTACAGCTACAACTATCAGAATATGAGAGATACTAATCACAACCAGAACCAAAAGGTTTTGTGGTTTCGGTACTTTTTTTCACAAGCTGAATGATTGGCAAATTTGTATTAACTGTCATGTTATTGTATATCATGAAATATTTGTACCATGATAATTATTCCTAAGCCACACCCACCATGCAGATCAATAAATATGTTGACATTAACATTTGTACAATAATTAACAACACTATCATAGCAAGTATGATGCTAAAATAGTTACTCATTTACATTATTTCAAGAATTTGTCGGTAAGCCCCGGCTACTCATTAATATTTATGATATCACTACCACAACATTAGAACAAACGTACACACCATTACCCACCTGTGTACCTGATATAGCATAAATCTGATGAGATACAGTATGGTGTTTACATCATTTAGCACTTTCACATTAAGCCACGCCCACCATGCATTAATGATATCTGCTGATAACATAAGACATGTACACATCATGCCTATATGACGCAAAACCGTGGTATATACAGTTGCTCATTATTCAAAGTTTTAACTTTAAGCCCTGCCCACTAATTAGTGTGCGTGATATCACCACCAAAAACAACAGGGCCCATCTACAGACCGTGGGCTTTCTGTCAAGATTACCATTCTTGAAATACTGTGTTTACAAGCTCTTTCAGCAAAATCATATTAAGCACCGCCCACTACGCATATTAACGAAATTCAACGTTTTTACATCATGAACATGTACACACCAGCTAACGTCATAATTACCTCAAATATGAAACAAAACAGACACGCGGTTGTTAAAATATAAACATTTGAAGATGTTTACATTAAGCCATGTTTACTCATTAATATGCATGACATCACCATACAAAACAATAGTGCACATCTACGGACCATGTGCTATCTGTTTATTGAATATAATATGAATCCAGTTTACCGTTCTTGAGATATCGCATTTACGAGCTGACCGTCACACACATACGTGTATCTAATGGAAATCGCAGACAGACTTTCAAACTATCAAACGTGGAATTTTTCTGTTAGAAATATTCCTTTAAATTTTGCATTGCCTAGATATCTCAGCGGATCAATATATAAGACTTCATGTGAAAATGCATGAAACTTTCCTGGAAACAAATTATTCTCCAAAATTACTGAACTTTATATGAAAAATTGAAATCGACGACATACGCACTTAATTCTTGTATCCGAAATTTACTATCAAATCGTGGACGTAATTTGTTATTTTGCAATGGTACCGTAGATATTTCTGAAGTTCCATTAGAAACGTGGACATACGTATTAAGGCTCTATCTGTCGATTTGTCTTCTGAAACTTAGGTGGTCGATTTCATCAAAAAGGGTTGTAATCTTATATTCAATAGGTAGATGTTTGGTGCAAAATTGTAGATAATAAAAACACTTTTAATCTCTTGCCATCTTTCAAAAAAAGATTAGTTTACAGCAATTGAATACTTTTTCCTGTCTTCTAGGCTAAATTGAATCCATGAATGTATCATGATACTTGACATGGTGCATGACATATGATACTGATACTGATACCGTGAACTGCTATACAATCAAACCCTAATGTGTTTGGATGCATTGAAACCGTGGACATAATGCGTAACTTACACTTAATTCATTAGGCTGCATTCAAATTGTGGATATTACACTTAACAATTTTTAACTTGATTACAACTTGATTACACGTGTACATTACACCTCACATTAGATTTGTGGGCTGCATTCAAGCCGTGGATATTACACGTTATGCTTAATTCGTGGGGCTACATTAAAAACGTGGACATTAGTCCTTATGATTAATTCGTGGGACTGCGTTGAAGCCGTGGAGAGCCTTACACTTAATTCGTAGAGCTTACTTCACTGTGGTGCTGCATTAAAACCCTGGACATTACAATGAACAATTCACTTGTTGGGTTGGATTGAAACCGTAGTCACACAAGCTAGTTAGTTTGTTTGATATATTTAAAGCTTGAAAAATACAGATTAGTATTAAATTATTATATTTAATTGAACAATGGTTAAGAAATTTTTCTGATAAAAAAAAAAAAAGCTCTAAAAAATAGTGGGTGCTTTATAACAAAAAGGAGTTTATTAAGAAAATTCAAATACAACCTTTTAAAACTAACATGAAATAAAACTATTGATGTAATAACTACCGTTATCACAGCAGACTGGCATTTCGTGAGGTCCCACATCCTGGGATAAATATCATGCTCTTTGTAAAACATCGATTTTGACATCTTTGATAGAGTACATCAGGAGTAACAAGAATGTGCTCAAGGAAGCACAAAACATCGCGTTTATTTCTAACCGGTGAACAATACGTTCCTGTACTCCTAGCAATAGTTGAATTGCAATAGGAAGACGCCGACTAGTCCAGCAGAAACATTTTTACATTGTGCACTGTATAATACAGTACAAACATGGAAATTGGTAAAAACGATGGAATGGTGCTAGCTATAGGGCGATCGTAGATTTTTCCCTTAACCAAAATGGCCACCATGTGGCGGTATTTTGCCTATTTTTGCCGTTTGGTATTTTCATGATACAAGCGTGAAATTTTGCACGCAGTATGAAAAACCTCCCTACTCCTTAGTGATATCATTGTCTATAGGAGCATCGCAAATATATCCATTAACCAAGACGGCGGCTGTGTTCAATTTTTTATAGCTATCTGCTAAACTATATATAACAGTCATCCCACAAGGCCAAAAAGTGTTTTATACTACTGACATGCCTCTCATTTACTTACTTTAAGAATAACGAACACAACTATAAATTTGAAGACAGGAACAGGAATAACTAAAAATTTAAACAAAAGTAATGTATTACTTGTAAAACCAATTAATCAACCGATCAACTACTATAGTTTGTGACCTTATCACACCTTGTTTAAGCATAGCATACCAATTTTGAATTTTTTATTCAGCCTCCTCTACTTCTTCGAGGGGCTTAACTCCCCCCCCCTCCTTCCCCTTCTCCCTCCTTTTTTCCGGATTTTTATTTTTATTTTTTATAAAGTTTATTATGTTGGCAGTAACATAGTGAGAAGTGATGAACCATCACTTCAATCTACTTTATTTACTTCTACACCACTGAGTGTTAAATTTCCTAGTCTAGCAAAGCTAACCTATGTCATCGGCAAAAGCTACCTTTTAATCTAAAGTAACAAAATGGAATCAAAACAGCCTTCAAAATAAATTTCTATGACCAGAATATTTGACATAAAGATGTTTGTGTACCTTCAAAAATCGGTATTCGAACTTTAAAGAACTCAGTTATGTCTATTGTTTCTTTACCTTTAAATTTACAATGTGTTTCTCTTTCGCTTTATATGCTTAAATCTTGAAAAGCATCTTTCAAATTTTGTTTAGACATTGTCTTATTTCACTGACAATGCTTTGTTCCAATGATTTCTTATATAAAGCCATGAATGATTTGTTATATTATATATATATATATATATATATATATATATATATATATATATATATATATATATATATATATATATATATATATATATATATATATATATATATATATATATATATATATATATATATATATATATATATATATATATATATATATATATATATATATATATATATATATATATACATATATATATATATATATATATATATATATATATATATATATATATATATATATATATATATATATATATATATATATATATATATATATATATATATATATATATATATATATATATATATATATATATATATATATATATATATATATATATATATATATATATATATATATATATATATATATATATATATATATATATATATATATAAAAATGATGAGATATACGATCTCTCTAGGTGTAATAATACTTTATAATCCAATATATAAAATAACATAAAATAACGCAAAATATATATATATATATATATATATATATATATATATATATATATATATATATATATATATATATATATATATATATATATATATATATATATATATATATATTATATACATACACACATTTATGCTATTTATATGCTACTTATTATACACTAGGTTATGATTATGATTTCCGAAACCCTGGAGTTGTCTTTTCTAAATTCTCAAGAAATGTCTTTTTATTTTTCATGTAATGTAAAAACTTAACATTTTTGTAATTTTGTAGAAATGAATGAACAGTCATATTTGTATATTCTTTTCTTTATTGCATTAACAAAAACTGTTATAACTTCTTTTATATTAATGCTTCTTATAAACCTGGTGACGTAGCTACATGAACATTTTCAAGCAAGAATTGTCATGATATGATCTGCCTTTGAAATTCTAAAACATATTGTTTTATTTATACGTTTTTTGTTGTGATCTATGCGTAACACATTATCATTGAATTTCAAACCTTTTTTATTACACCTCTGCAAACAGGCGAATAGAAATGTACAAATTTCTTCTTTTTATATTTCTTTTTTATTTTTTTCAAAGTTTGGTTATGCTATATGATGATTGGACACTGTCATTCATTAAGAAGTATTCTGCTACATCTGAAAACAAAATTATACAATTCCAATTTTTGCTAGAAGCAAAGCAAAATTGGCAACTTAAAGCGTTGTTTGAAAATTTACGCCTTTCGAAATCATATCGAAATTATTAAGCCGGTATTTCTTCAAGTGCCTGATTTTTTTTTACATGTATGGAAATTGTAAGGATTTTATTTCGGCAAAAATCATGTTTTGCCGCCATAATCTGCTTGCAGTGCTTCTGCTTCATTTCTTTGCAGTCTTTTATGTGTCCTTTGCCTTTAAATACAAATCAGTTTGTACCTTCTATCTCAACACAAGGGAGATTTCTGCAGGTAGGTGCGTCGTCATCAGTGTGCCCACCATCACTATCACTGAAGTTTTCATCCAAGGGTATCTCTGGTGTATACAAGATATATAAAGGAATTATCTTGATGTTAAAATCGTTTTAGTTCCATAAATGGTTATACCAATGTTTTCAAAAAACAATTTTAAAATAAAATATATTGTAATATATATTATCACAGTTCAAATCGTATAAACTCCACAAATCAAAGTAGATTTATAGCAAAAACCTTACAAAATTCCAAACTTCAGGATCCAGTATATTCAACTTTTTAATCCTAGAGTAACACATCTTCATAAGAACTACGTTGCTGGACATTACCTATGTGAATGATTCTTACCTTCATTAGTCACATCCATTTCATCAAGGTTTTATCCGATATATCCTTCATCCACAGCCAATAACAGTTTGCTAACTTTCGGTATTTGAATTATTTTCTCCTGGCAGAATATCATGACCAAGGAATGAAGCAACGGTACTAACTCGTTTTCCTTTAGGTTTATTATTTGTGATATTGTGGCGATGTATTTATGCAGACGGGTAGATCGTACGTTTTCTGGGTGTTGTGCCCCACAATCAACAGCTAAATCCCTTAAGCATTTGGAACCTCTGATGGCCTTCTCAGCCTCCAAGTCCAGGAAATAGATATCCATTGTTTAGAGAAACACCTACTACTGTACTGCATTCTTTAGCATATCGATGGCGCTTTTGACTTTAGAAGAGAGAAAAACTTTAGTTGTAGGGATTTCCAACTTCCAGAACTTCCGACAAAGAACCACCTCTCATTTTATCAATCCGGTGTTGATGACATTTGATGAACTTTTCTTGCAGTTGTCTGTGTAGTCTTTTGTTTTTATTTTTGAACACTCACCCTGTCGCCTTAGGTTAAATAGAATAACGTTTGCAAGAACAAGTTTATGTAGTCTGTGCCAAGCCGCTATCATAACATTAAAATCATACAAGTCTTGTTTGATTATTTCCATCTGTGTCTCGATCTTTCTTGATATACTTTGACAACATCATGACATCGTCTGTCAATGACAATACTTTTGGTTTATTTCGTTTATTCTCTTGAAGGATTCGTCTTGCATGCGTAGACACATCCTCTGCCCAATTCATTTCATATAGTTCCCTAAAGGTGTCAAAGTTTTGTTTCAACTGTTCGTCGCCCTGTAGAAGAAGATCTCTCTTTAGCAAATTACCACAGGCTCTCAAGGTATGCCCAGTGTTAAGTGTTAATGAAGGTGTTGAATACAGATGGGAATTCGAGTCAAATCCAGCTAAACTGTCTGGGCTGCACTAACCACCATCGGATATTTCGCTGAGCAGATAAAGGACATTTAAAGTCGCATTTGCATCTTTTGTTTCATGCCTCAGTTGTATCAACAAGCTGCTAATTTATCTCAACTTTGTGCGAATATGTCCATGCTGATCAACATCATGTCCTGATCTGTTTAAGATCCTTCCGGCCAGTTGTATTATCAGAATATCACTTTTGATTACACGGGCAATTGCATCATTCCTAAATGTAGCAAAAAACATTTGACATCGTCCCTTCCGGATGCAAAAGGTCTGAAGGTGCAGTTTGCTTTGTGCTAGCATACGTTTGGTGTTGTTTGTTTCACTTGTTGTCACCGTCTTCACCCACCTTGTCTGGCTTAAGAGGACATCTATGTTTCCATAACTCCTTGCAAGAAAAGTATCCCAAGCAATGTATGCATGGAACATAGCTGCTGTAATCAGTTAATGCTGACGGCCTGTATACAACAATTAAAGTGCTACTGCCTTCTCTTAGAACGTCAATCGTTATGTAAGAGGTTTCCTCAATTTCGTAATTTAGTCAACTTTAATGATTTTTTAGTGTATCTTTTTCTGCTTCCCATTCCTGAACGAGCATTTCCGTGCCGTTATTAATACACGGCAAAAGTTTCTTGGGGCAACTGACAACACATGCAGTGACTTACTTTGTCCCATTTTCTTGTACCAGCTTCAATACTTGTCGTCATTACAACGATCTCTTTGTCGTTGGTGTTGTTTATTGAGGTACAGTTACCTGTTTCACTTTTTGGGATAAGCGAGGAAGAATCCATTTTCCTTTTAAACAATTCACTGTTACTGTCACTTGATTTAGCTGGCATATGCAGTACGGTGCTATTTTATGTGGGTTTCAAAACTCATTTTGATCTTCAAACCCTTGAAGGTACTGCATATAAACTGGGATTCTGAGGTGCCAGAGTCTGAAACCTAATTAGTCCTTGAGCTTTGAAGGACTGCAAAATCACCTGCAGCATCTGAGCTACAGCTGTATTCACCTTAACCTGAACTTTTGCCTAGCAACTGTGCGATATTTTGAAGACAATTTGATTTTGCGATCCGTTTTTTCCCATTGCAATCTTTGGAATTTGGCTGAACTTGTGTGTCAATACCTTTAAAATAAAGGAAAGAAAAAGTAAGTATTAATTAGAATACAATAATTAAAAAAACCTGTTTTGATCCACAATTGTGCAATAAGGTTATTGTGATATAAATACAGTAATTCAATCAAATGTTTTGAAAATAGATTTAAAATTAGCTTCAGTCAGTCCTGTCCATGACTCTCCGAAAAGCAGAATTATAGAAATGATTTCGTTTTAAAATTTTCCTCAATCCTAGATCTAATAGTTCGGATGTTCATTCTTTAAAATATATGGTCAAATAAAGGCAATATTAGTTACATTAAATTAAATTAAAAAACTAGTAAAATACCATGAAAGATTTCTTATTCGGAATATCTCTTTATTCCCATATGGTAAATGATTTTCATTAAATTGAATCAGTTCCTTTCATTTCCGTGAGTGACATAATTGTTACACCAAACTCCACATAATAAAAGTGTTCATTAGAAGAAGAGTTTATGATGTTTCTACATATGATCATGAGATTTCTACATAGACCTTTTTAAATGCACCTCTACAGACGTATATATCCATCAATAAACATGTAATATGCATAACAAATGAGTTGGATTTTGTTCAAGACATTTCCCTGAAGTAATTACTGAAAACATTATGTAACTTATCTCTATAAAGCACAGTATCTTAGGCTGCCAACATAAAGATATCAAAATGAAAATTTGCTAACAATATCAAGTGTTTTCTGACAGCATCATAACAACGATCTTGGATTGAGACCATCAAAACACTGCTCATATCTTTGCCTTCTTGGTGGCCCTACACTCCAGAAGAGGGAGGGCGGTGACTAGAAGAGTACGAAATTTTGAACACTACAATGCTGTAACTTACCATTGCAATTTGCTTCTGTTGACTGTGATACGCACTGTGCACCAGGTTGAACTTCTTCATTCTTAACACTCGTTATAATGTATACTGTTGTGCTGCTGTCTTCTAAAAACAAAACAATTCCATATATCATACTGAAAGAATAAGGCAGACATTTGTTATGAATGACATCAGGGCAGCCGAGAGGATCGCAAGGCCCAAACTCAACTGCTCAAAATCGGGGATCCCCAGAACTGAAAATTCTGAAGAATTGATCTATTTCTCTTCAAAATTTAAACACTTTTGCGTGATGTAGGCACATTCCATTCTAAAAACAGATATAAAATTGATAAGAATGAAATTGTGCTGAGTATCCAGGCTGCAAATTAAGACTATGATTTGGTGTTTTCTGCATGGTCAACAGTTGCGGCACCAGGATGTTAGTTAGGGAGGAATTTGTCTCAATAGGGGAGGAGGAGGTGGGGAATGCCTATAAATTGACAAAATATGTCACTTTACAAACTTTTCGGGAAAGGGAAGGAGAAGATGGGGGGGGGGCAATGGGAAGTGAAAACAAGCGACCTCGGGGAGGGAATAGCCCAAAATGCCCCCCGTAGCGCCACCATTAACAATCGGGCGTTTTTTATTCCAAAAAATTATCAACATTTCAATATTGATTTATTCATTAGCTGTGGCTCTCCTTAAAATTCTGTTCCAGCCAGTCCAAACCACAAACCTAAATATTGTGACTAATATAAGCAATTATCCTCCCTAAAACAAACCTCTTGCTAAATGATTGACAGTTCATATGGCATGCCTGTAATAAAACACCTTGTTTAAATAAATGGTCAGTTAGGGTTCTGAAAGAAAACAATGGTTCCCTTATTGCCGGAACTAGTTACAACTACTGTGTGAACTTTTATGAACTGTATCTACAGTGCAGGCTTGCGTTGGCTAACTTTATCTTTGGACATGTGGGTGTAATTTGAGTAACTGGTGTCTGGAATATTATCAGCGAGTGAAACCTAAGCTTAATTGCTTGTGGTTTCAAAATAAGGAAAAAGATAGAAAAATGATAGGGAAATGTCTGGCCCAATCTGCTTAACTTTGACATCGGGTCTGAGTGTTTATTTTTTTAGGGACAGGACCAGCTAATGTTAGCATCAAAATATCGATATGTTGAAAATTAAAACCATGAATTAAACAGACTACCCTTCATTGCAAAATGTTTTATGTTCCCTATATTGCTTCATATATGTTTTCATATTCTAACAATCATATTAAACTTTGGATGGTCAAACACAATGGCGTATCCACCTTGAAGAGCAAGAGGGACACATTCTGACCTTTTGCCTGACTACGAGAATCATGAGAAATAATATTTAGGCCTATAAAAGATAATTTACCTCCTAAATATATTGACCGTCTGAAGGCAAAAAAGGTTATCAGGTATCTTCTCCCAATTATAAGTAGCTTTGGCCATATTGTTACGTGGAACATATTCTTATGAAAATAAGCCCCCTCCCCCCCCCTCCCCTCCCCTTCCCCCTCCCTCCCCACTATTACACATTATTCTTTATTTATATAATGGTTAATAAATGAGATTCTCAGATTTACTTAGCCTTACAGGCTTGTCCAATATCATATGCTGACAACTACATACATCATGTTAGGTGGTGGAATATATTTGTAACATTAGGCTCAGGTCTAGCAATGTAACATTAGGCTAACTCACTGTTATTAGCCGACACTACTGTTTGGTCAAAATAACGCATGTAAATATCTGATGAAGATATTATTCGTTATCCCTACTATTGGCCAACGTAATTCCTTTTTTATGTGATGAGATAAAATGTGCCCTAGATCGATCAAAATAAGAATAAAACAGTTCGGTTCATACCGCCGATCGGGGGACTCAATAAGTCCCCCTATCGGGAGACTCAAGCATGCGCACTGAGCTTACAGTAATATATAAAGCCGCTATTTTCATTGTAAAGTTTCATTCATAGACGCTTAACAGTCGTTTCATTGAAGGCTTGTAACAAAGTTTGCTTTGTTCATGTTCAATTTAGAGACAGTAAAACAGCTTCGTTACTGTCACGCAGTTATTGCTAAATAACTTTCACAAATCCCCAAAATATTTCTCATAATTTCAGAAAACCTTGTTGAAGCTCGACTGCCTAACGATAAACACATAATTATAATTCATCACTTTTTCAAAATTTCTTAAAAACCGCACGGTGAATTTAAAAGCGCACGGTGAAAAGAGAATTCATATGCCATTATTTCAAATCGTAATTTTTTTTTGAACCCTTCACAGTGGTTGAGTTTCCCATGCTCGAAATGTGTCTGATTCCTATGTTATTTGAATACAAACTTTGAATTTGGATAGATGCATTGTGGAATACTTCTGTTAAGGATTCCTGGATCGGAAGAACAAAAATGTTTTCCCGAAAACTGTTCTCCCGATCAGGGGTTCGAACCGGACTGTAAAATGAATGACTTACCATCTGTCATTTTATGAAGTGCGTCTTCTTGTCTCGTCTAAGTTGGCAACGTACCAGCTAACTGTACTAGTATCAGTGTAATCAGTCAGTAGAGAAATACGTTGTAGTATAGTAGTACAATATGACACATGCATGGACACGCCTGGTAATACGCTGCCAACCGTGGACGTTTTAGTATAGTAGTACAATATGACACATGCATGGATACGCCTGGTAATACGCTGCCAACCGTGGACGTTTTAGTATAGTAGTACAATATGACATATGCATGGACACGCCTGGTAATACGCTGCCAACCGTGGACGTTTTAGTATAGTAGTACAATATGACACATGCATGGACACGCCTGGTGATGCGCTGCCAACCGTGGACGTTTTAGTATAGTAGTACAATGTGACACATGCATGGACACGCCTGGTAATGCGCTGCTAACCGTGGACGTTGTAGTATAGTAGTAGAAATTGATTGTGAAGGTGTGATGTCAACGGTTGAAATGCAATCCAACAAATTTATTGTAAAGTGTAATGTCCACGGTTGTAATACAACCCAACAAATTGACTATGAAGTGTTATATCCACGGTTTCAATCTAGCCCCACAAATTGAATGGAATAGCGCACAATGTCCACGGTTGCAATGCAGCCACGGTTTGCAATGCAGCCCCACAAATTGATTGTGAAGTGTTATGTCCACGGTTTCAATGCAGCCCCATAAATTGAATGTAAAGTGTACTGTCCACGGTTGTAAAGCAACCCACCAAATCGACTATAAAGTGTTATGTCCACGGTTTCAATGTAGCCCCACAAATTGAATGGAATAGCGCAATGTCCACGGCTGCAATCTGGCAATGCAGCGCCACAAACTGAGTGTGAAGTGTTATGTCCACAATTTGAATGCAGCCCCACAAATTGAATGTGAAGTGTAATGGCTATGTGTGTTACAACCCCCCCCCCCCCATTCCCTTTCCCCATACAATGTTCAGTGTAATGTACACCGATTAAATGCAGCAAAAAAAAATAAGGAGCATATGTCCACGGTTTCAATACGGATCATAAATGATGTTGGTTCATTGTTCACGTTATCAACCAACAATCTATTAAGTTCAGTGTCAATGTGCAGCTTCAAAAATTAGAGGTACGTACAATACTGTAAGTGTATGAGTCTTGGATCCAATGCAACACACAAGCAATTGGAAACATGTTTTACGCCTTATTGAAAATAATTCTTATGATAATGTTTGTTATTCACATAAGAAATTAAGGATAGTTTTGTACAGAAATTGCCAAATCTATAAGTTCTTGAAATTGAAATCTGTCAAAATAAAGACGGTTAATAAGAATAGCAATGTGCTCTAGATGTTGATGTATTTAAGTATATTTCTTTTTTGTACTATGTTGCTTGCTTCATAAGCATTCAACTGTTATTTTATATTGAATGATATAAATGAGACACAATAGGGCCATACTATAGCACAATAGTTATGAAGAAGAATTAACAAATTAAGATAATCTTAATCTGTTATTTTTCGCGCAGATTTATGATTGATTGAAATTCCTTCAAAAAGAGTGCCGTTTCAGGAGTCAAATGAGAATACCAAACAACTTAAAACTATTACCCGACAAATTACTGTAAACTGTATCGTCCATTCAAAAGACTTTTCGGTATATGCTCGAGTAGTATAGTAAATTAATTGTACTGACTCCTGTAAATGTAACTAAAATTTACGGTTAAATTTACAGAGTTTTAAAGGGAAGATCAGCGCTAATTGGCATTAGCACTGATATTCTGCTTAAATCTCTCTTAGATTTAACAGTAAAATTTAATTACATTAATCAAGAGATCAGTACAACTAACTTACTATACTACTCTAGCTGGAAAAAACAGAGTAGATTAGAACGGTTTCTTTTTCTTCACTAAACATTGTTTTAAGCCACATTTCCCTGGCAAGTATAAATGATACAATAATCAGTTGGTTAATCTGTTTTTAATATCAGTTTTAAATGTTTTGTTTTTCTCAGTACACCGCTTAGTTTATCTCGGGTGTCCGCATCAGGAATAACATTATTTTCTCGCGAGCAATTTTGAAATGAATATCTGTCTTTACAACATAATAGACAAGCCAGTTTTATTGGATCTCTGAAATCTTTCAGAACTGAATTGTACGTTTGTGAAAGAATCCAAACATTTTGGTTTGTATGCCGGCTGCTAATAGCTAATTCACTAGGCCTAATCATGTATTTTTCAAGACTCCCCAAAGCAGCTCTTTTCAAGTCTTTTATTGCGAAACAATCATCAATGATAAACAAAGTTTCAACTCCCATAAACCCTTAAAAGCTTCTATTGCTGCATGTAAAGAAACATTTTCCATATTACAAAGGTCCACTTCATTATCCCACCAAATCCATTTTAATATGCTCGATACCATTTAATTGTCGGGAAAATTATAATAATATGTTCAAAAAAGTGTTAATATTCCCCCTCCTCCTAAGGAGTTACTAATAAATCTAAAATAAATTATGAATGTGGAAACATTAAAAACAGTTTACGAGGAGAATCAACTTTTTTACCTAAAAATCTTCCACTTTCTATATTCAGTTGCGCATCTATAATAACATAGATGTAACATATTAATTCTCCTGCTGTTTCGGCAATTTTCTCAAGTTGAATCATGATTCTTTCTGAGCCGTTTTCAACTCGCCTTCCGCTTCCATGCAACTTTTATCGTCAGTGCTTCTCATATCTAACCAAAGGGCATATTTTCTTGTTTAAAGGTCTTGTAATTTACCATTTGGTATATTCAGAGCTTTTGTCACATGCATTTCTTGTCCGGTAGTCGAATCGCCAAAATATTTGTTTATTTTATCCCAATGTTGGTATCTGTGAAGCCCATGGGCGTAAAGTTGATTTGGTTTATCTTCTATAGAAATTGTTGCTTTCCTAATTTTGCGGTTATAACATTTTTAGGTGTCATTCTTCTAAGCGGCACCGCCATCACCGTCAGAGGGATCTATAAAGATAAACAGGATGCCTTTCATACTTCTGGCAGTAGTATTAAGATTGATATTCCAAATAGTGTCGCTTTTATTTAGCGTCATTTGCCTATGGCTTGTAAGGCGAAGAACACGCTCATGATATATATAACAATTGGTAATTCATATTGGTTTCTTATCATTCGGGTTAACTACGGATTGGTAACCATTTCGTATTCCAAACTAATTCCACCTATTACATAGGATGTATTAGTATCTGTCTTCTTTATCACTCTGAAGTAATTCTTGAATGTTAATTCATAACTCAATCGATCACCCAAATCTGATTGATAAAATGGCATAAGATCTCGAAGCATTTCTAAATCCAAAGGAATACAGAATCAGTTGTCATAAGCTAGAGCAATAGCTTGATCTTTCCCGTCGTTTAAACCTGCCATTGTATCACCAGCATTCACTCTTAGCTTCCCAATATTATCCGCTACATTCCCATCTTTATTGAGGTGATATCCTGATATGGCATATCATCAGTTGTTCTTGAGGTAACCACATATCTTTATAACAATGGAAAACATCTACTTCATCAAGTAAATAAATTTCGTTACCTTCAAATCATATTGCAATTTTTTAAACAATAGCTCTTCCTATATGTTTGACAATGGTTCTATAATCATCTTCTGAGGTTAACCATAAAGAGAATGATAATTTTGTGGTTCTCTGTACTATGACATCATCAGAGCCTAATTTGGAAACTGCACCGTTAATAATTGATTCTTATCAATTGTACTTGAATTATTTGTGATTACAACAATTTGCCTTGTACCGTTAATGGCCAAAAGATTTTCTATTTTACGATAAAGATTCAATTTGTGTCCATAAGCCTCAGACATTTTTATTTGTAAAAAATATAAAAAAAAAGGAAATTATGCCAGAAGGAATCGAATTAGAAGACTTTAATTATTCTACAACTCCAGAGTTGGAAGATTTTGAGGACTACTATCCAGAAGACACCACCTTTGATAAAGGAAGCGAGCTTAGTAGGCTACTAAATACTTCAAGAGAATATCAAGAACGACTTGATATGCAGAGTTCAAGTGATCTGAGTTTTATCACGACAACAAAAGGAATGATTAAAAACCAAAACAGACGCATCTTATAATGCTACTGAAGAAAATTATAAACTCAAACATAACTTTTATTGAATGTGGAAATTTAAATATACTGGAAAACTTTATATCAACGATAAGGAACTTACTTATACGAATAGATTCTTCAAATTTGTTATCATTACCAACGTTGAATGGAAAATACAATGCTGGCTTCATAAAAAATGATCTAAATCTTATCGATTACACACCACCCCCACCAAGATGAATCCCAAGGTTCGAGAGGAGACTAACAACATAAGCCAAACATTAGTCAACATACAACCAGAAGAAATAACAATGCAAGATTTACCACCAACTGCTCTTAATGTTGAACAGGTAATATAAAAATTAAATGAACTTATAGGTGTAAAAGAAACATCAATTCAAACTGAAGGGCTTCCCCTTCGTGAGCTTTTAGCATTAAATGCAGCTTTAACTCGGACAAGAGGAAAACTAGTAAATAATCTAGGTATGTTGACTTGCTTAGATAACGAAATTCTTGAAGAGCGTAGAAATCTCGCTAACTTTATGAAAGGACTGGGAATGAAGAGCAAGATAAAGAGATAAGAGATAGACTGCAAAACCGAAAAGCTGAGAGGGAGAGAGAGGCAAGACTGGACATTTTAGTCAAAACAGTGAAGCTTTATGAAATCAAATAATTCAAATAAAAGAAACTATTAACAGAAAAACACAAGATGATACCACATTGAGAGAAAAATAACGTTATTTAGAGAACAAGGCACCACCATTATTAGTATTTATCTGCTTTGGCTTTAGGTATAAGCACTAGTGTCGCATGTATCATTGCTGGCATTCACGGTACACCTACACCCAAACCTAAATCAGAGCTCGGTCCAGAGCCCAGTCCAGAGCCCAGCCCAGATAAAAGTATAAAACAATGGATACAAGATACAAAAAAAAATACAAATAAGGGCACTAGAAGCGCTTCCGGGTATCATCGAATCCGCAGCATCTTCCTAGTACCTAATGAAGCATATAACCAATTTCATCGATGGTTAGAATTTCAACAACTATGGCCCCTTTTTTATTTTCATGATTTAATACATCTGTGGGTAAAACTGAGACTGGAGCCTGTCGACTCATGGGCGGTGAAAGCGGGGCTGGTATGGCTCCCCCAGTTGCAATGTCTACATTAAAGCTACCTCGGATCCCTGGGATCGCATGGCTTCTCGGGTCGCTGTTCGGAATTAACATGTGGGTTAATACAAAAACCAACCACCTTAATCTCTGATAATTCCGCTATTTAGACATTGTTATTATAGCCTTCGTATTTTCCAATGCGCAAATTCATATCCGAAGGTATAAAATACAGATCTTCCCCAAGTATGAAGTTTAAACTACTTCGTGCATATTGCAAAGAATCTTGATAGCAATCTATGCTGCCTTGTAAATCAACAGGTAAGTAAATACAATCCTCAAAAATTGTCGTCGCGCATCAGTTCAGGTCCCTGGAGCGAGCATGCTTGTTTTTGTCTGAACTTAGGCTCCTATTATAGCATAGAAATATGTTCGAATATAATTATTGATCCTTTCTACACCGATATCTGTAAATCCATCAGGTCCTCCGATGGCATGTACATCTCCTCATCGTATATTTCTGTACCTTTATCGACAATAAACCCTTTCCAAGCATTAATTACACAATTACTCTGAGCTATATATGCAACAAAACTCATCTCTGTAGCAGTCGAATAAACATTCCATTTATCATACGGGTTGTTTAAGCTAGAATTATTATAATCATTGTCAGGCACTGGAATACGCTTGCCACCATCATGATAGTATGCAGTTCCCAACCCATTACTGTAATTATCTTCGTGTTGTTTCCACATGAAACGGGGTGAAACATAAAACTGTCCACAAATATTTTCATAGGCAGACATAACTATGTTGTTCTCGAAAGCCGACCAACAATTTTGAAATGGAGCAGACAGCCCATTTCTTTTGATAATCTTCCGACCTAATAATACATGTGAAATCTATAGAAAGTTTTATTTATAGGATTTAATGATTTAGATGTAGGCCTACATATGATATCCCACAACCCGTGGTCGCCATCCAAATAACACACTTGAATTGATTTTGCCAAAAACCCATAGGCTGACTACTCCACAAATTAACAATTTTATCAGATGTAAAATGAGGAAACTTGTATTTCTAAAAAAATATTTGGAAAACTAGCGTGGAAACTCTTATTATCAGATATGTATATATGCTGTTGTGTAAAATCTGTTTCGCCGGTTACGGCTTCGCCGACTCCTAGTTTATATACACTACTTACTTTATATCTTTTTGAAAAATTACTTCGAAATGCAATTGGTAATGTTGCCATTTATCTTTTTTCATTTGAAATAAAAATGCATCATACATTTCAAATAATTAAAAAAATAAATCAATAATATTAGAGTTACCTATTGGCAATCGGAATTCCAAAGAGGTTTCTATAATCGTAAAATCAGTCATATATTAGGTAGGTACTATAATGTTCCAAAGGGAGAAAGAATACAAATTAGAAACAATAATATATTAACGGAAATACCATTAAAAACCGGCCTTTATAACTTTCTGCAGCTGTATGACATAATAACCAGAAAAGTTCCATAGTTGAAAATTAGAATAAACAGAAAAACAGGACGAGCAACCATCGTAATTCCACCAGAGAAGTCTCTTAAATTGTCTGGAAAGCTTGCAGATTTATTCAGTATGGATTGTGGATGGTTGTTAGACGGAGAACACATTGCAATAAAAGCTTGCAGATTTATTCAGTATGGATTGTGGATGGTTGTTAGATGAAGAACACATTGCAAGGATAAATTGTCAACCATTCAAAGCTATTTATTTGTACTGTGATCAAATTTCCGCAAGTGATAATTTTTTTCAATGGAAAACCCTCAAAACTTTTAGAAATTATTCCCGTTGGCGATAAACCTTTTAGGAGTAGTATGCACATTGATTACTGTGGCAGCGTTAGCAAAGGAAAACCTTTGATACCAGGCCCAATCAGTGAATTTAAGTTGAGTATAAACGATTCCTAAGGACAAGAAATCAACAACCATGGCCTACCCGTAATATCAACTTTGGAAACAAATATATAAATAAAATGAGCATCTTTCGTCCAGAATTTGGAAATGACAAACTGGCTGAATTAGAAACATATGTATACACTGAAATACTTAAGACAACAAAATATGGAGAGATAAGAACAGGAATAATATCTAACTCCGAAAATAATGTAACTAATTTATATGAAGATGATTATATAGCTAATGAATGGAATTGAGCATATGAGCAACCAAGATTCATGCAGAAACGTGTCTTGGTTAGCGGAGGAAGTATTATTACTTTTAGATTTAGAATTAAGGGAACTAATCGTATGGGCAGTACGGGGGCTGGAAATTATGAATTAAATCAATGGTGTTTTTTTAGTGATGATGGAACAAAACATAAAGAATATGACTTTAATAATCCTATGTACTTTGAATGCGGTCTTTGTGCTAAAAAAATGTTTTTTTGCAAATTTATTGGAGGCACAGAATATATTTGTTACGAAATTAAGATATATTGAGAAAATAAAATATGGAAGAAAAACAAGCGTTTAAGGCCTACAGCATAAACGCATACAGGTTGCAAAAAATGATAACATTCAAAAGGAGATTGAAAAAAAAAATTAAGACGAGAGTCATTACATAAACAGATTAAAAAGATTATTAATATATTAGACTATACATAATCTGCTGCAAAAGTGGCAGCCATTGCTACCGGTAAGTTGAAATTGCCTCTTTATCTGGTGTTGTAACAGCGCCCATAATAACATTTTGAAGGGTCATGCAGTTGGTTGTGGTATCGGAGTACTAATCACTAAACATTTTTCACGAAAATTAGTAGAGAAACCTAAAAAGCATAATGAGATTAGAGTTTTTGCTACTTCTAAACTGAATACTATATCAAGTTATATTCCAAAAGCCTTACAAGATAGTGTTATAAGTCAAGAAGAATTCGAATTAATTTTGAGAGAATCTGAAAGCCTTCTGCAATGAAGGAAGAGATGAGGCATAACTTAGCTACCAAAAAAAGGTACCACTCAATTACAACAGGCAGAAAAAGACAAAATAATTGAGGAGACCAAAAATACAACAAAAAAACAAACAGGAAATTCTACAAAAACATACAAGCTGAGATTTCATGCAGAGATTGTTATAGAAAACATAAAGATGTCTCCTCCATATGTATACTCGGAACAAAAGATATGTTTGCAAAAAGTAAAAGGAATGGAACACAGAACCACGGACAAAATACGAAACATTTACCATAGCAGTACTGGAATGTTGAAAGGAGATGCCGCAATAAAGAAACTAGCTAAACAAGCAAGAGCTACGGATAAAGGCGCTAAGGAATATTTAACAAAACAAGCTCTTGGGAAATTTATTGGGCTCCTCCAAAATATATTCCACGGCCAACGAGTGTGAATAATAAGAGCGCAAAACCTAATGACTTGCATGAAGCCGATCTATTATTTTTGCCACATGATAAAACTGGTAGAAAGGCTACAAATATGCACTTACAGTCGTCGATGTGGCGAGCAGGTACAAGGAAGCTGAACCCCTTACTGATAAAACAGCAGTTCACGTAGCTAATGCTTTGAAAAATCTACAAAAGGGGGCTGTTGGGCTTTCCAAAAGTAATCAAGGTCGACCCGAGGAAATAATGTATGGCTAGTGTGTACACCTTAATGAAAAACCACTGACAATGCTATTATTCAGAGAGGTGAATTTGGGAATCATAGAGCGCAAGCGATTGTAGAGCGATTTAGTAGAACTTCAGCTGAACGGTTATTCTCTCATCAGTATGCTAAGGAAATGGCGAGCCATTTGACTCAAGGGAGCCGACAGGTGACTCAGAGAAGCCAACATGTGACTCAGTGGAGGTCAACAGAGTGGGATAAAAGGCTACCTGAAGTTGTAAAGGCATTACACATCGAAGAAACTAGATTATTTGACTCTAAACTCAAAGATGCAATTAAAATGAAATCAGCGAATCAAAGCCCATCGCTACTCCCTCATAAAGTTGGTTATGAAGAAGGAATGATCTCAGCAACAGCTTTAGTAAGATATTTATATGCTCCGGGGGAAGCTGAAAACGATACGAGAAAAAAAAGCCACAGATCCTATTTGGTCTTTCAAGACTTACGATATCAGAACATATACTATTTGGGGAAATTAACCTGTAATGTATTATTTAGATTGTCCAGGAAATGGTTGTCAAAAAGATCATTTGTTAGAGAGGAGCTACAAATTGTGCCCTTTGATACTGAGTTGCCTAAGTAACCTACAAGTAATCTGCAAGTAACCTGCAAGTAACCTGTAATTGCACTCTGTGGTTCCCACGTATATTATAAAGATCTTCACAATGGAAATCATTATGCCATTACATACTTTAAGTTTTGTTATTATTATTTTCTTAGGCGGGAATACATTGTACGGTTATTACCAGTATAGGATAGAAAATAAATTCGAAGTTGAAAAACAAACAAAAACAAACATGGAACAGATGATTGAAATTCCTAAAAAAACAGGGGTCATCCACGGAACCGACAAGTGACTGATGGAAGCCTAGCATTGAGTCGAAACCAACAACAAGCTCCCTTGAGTCGGAGCCGTGAGGCGACTCAATGCATGACTCCCCTTGAGTCGCATGGCTCAGAAAAATGTGATTCCTCGTTCATGATAGAAACGATAAGATGTAGAATCGCCGGCGTGATAGCTGGTGGTGACTCTAAGAAATATCTTAGTAAACTTTACACTATTGAGGGAATTGAGAAGTTAAAAAATGAGGATATCAAATTGTATGCAAGATATGAAGCAAGGTTAGACCAAGATGTAACCAAATCCTTAGGTTCGTGTGTACTTCGCTATATGTCAGTATGTCAAGTTCGTGAAACATATATATGAAGTCGACGATGAAATGGTTTATTCAAGGATTTAAAAGAGGATCCTTTTATCACAAATGCTTTGAATTCTATCTTATGTGGTATGTATTATAACTTTGGCAACTGTTACGGCCGCCGCGCTTATAACAACAAAACACGTAAAATCAAAAAAATAAATAATAAAAAATACATTTAATAAAACAGATGATGCAGGCGATACAAAGGGAGCCCAGGGAGACATGCGACTCGAGGGAGTTGACAGGCAACCCGAGACAATACAAACAAAACCAAAAAAGCAAAATCTTTTTGCTATGAATTATTTTTTTCCCATATAGATAAAAATGGATACAAATAATATTGTGAATACCGCATATCATGGCGCTGTTATTGGTGAAATAAGTGTAGCATATAGCATGCTTTCCAAGAAGTTACTTAAAATGAAAACTTCAGATCTCGGAAAATTTGATGTTGAAGATGGCATTAGGTTGGCCCTTATAACTGCTTCTGCCTCAATGACACGGTGCTGGCTTGTTAATCAAGAAATTTTACAGCCAGCCACAGTAAATAATAAATAAGTGGAGCCATGCATTGATTCGCCTCGCGGTTCCAACTCAAGGAAGCCATGCGACTCAATGAGGAAAAACAATTTTAAAGAACTTTTATTTTATGCTATAAAAGACAATGGCAACGGCAATAGCTATGGTGGTAGGAGGTGCACTTATCAATGCACTTCCCTTAACTAATTCTAATTATATATTTAGTAGTTTACGTTCAAAACAAGCAGATGAGGAAAAATAGAGACATGAATTTTTAGCATTAGAACAGTAAACCAAAGCAAGAAATAAATGGAGTAGAAAAATAACAAGATATTTCCAATATTTAAATGATAGATTGTAAAAAGAAGCCGATGCAAAAGAAACTTTTGCTGAAATTGATACTGCCCTAAATGAATATTATATAATGACTGGTAATCAATTTGATTTTCCACCTCAACTTCCAACAAAGAATAAGCCAAAACTAAGTGACTTTTATACTTTGAGCGATGACCAAAGAATTTGAGAAATTATTTTATATTTTATGAGGTTTAGGTATAATTACATTTGTGGTGATGCACCACTGAATGGTAGTGTAGTTATTTTGTCTTCGCAAATATAGCGTTTATTATCAAAAGGGTTGAGGGACTTTATGAACTTCTACTGTCTGATGATTATGATTTTATTTGTTTATGAATTATTTCAAATTAAAGATACAATCTTTGTACATTTCATGCGCCTTATCAGGCTATATCGACTACCCATTTTTAAAACTCCTTTTGCTTTCTTGAGGTTATCTGTTCCCTTGAGTCGCGAGGCTCCAACAAAAACACTATGCATCTTACTTCTGATGCCCACAAATTTCTGAATAGGTCTGCCATTCATTTTACAGAGTACTTTTTTATCTAAATAGAGAAAATGTTCTGGGGGATAATCACTTGTGTCATATATATTGGGGATGCCGTCCTTTTTAGTGAGGTCAGAAGCATATCGTGATAAATATCTTGTGTAGACATTCATGATAAAAGAATCCGTGTCGGTGTATACTAACTAGTTGACAACTACGTGACTGACCGATTGGGTTGGGGTTCATTTTTTTGCATATATCATAACATTACCAATACATATACTCTTTAGAGAGATCAAGTATACTCATTGCCACATAAATTGGTGTGTTCATAAACAGTTTTTGCTTGTACATCTCGATTCCGCAATGATTTTCATTAAATCTTTTGATACCAGCAAAGTTGGGTTTAATAAAAAGTTTGGAAGCTCTTTTTTTTACCAGCTTCTGTTTTTGTTTCAACGAATCGTATATCTCTCCTATTACGAATGTTTTCCATTGTTTTACCAATTACATAATTACACAAATCCTTTTTCAAATTTGTTCTTTGCTTGAGCCCTTCTTGCGATATTACTTTTGATATATGATTTTATCCAAAATTTTATGTATTTCAGTGACTTTAAAACCCAAGTACTTGTATCTATATGAAGTTTGTTTATGGATAATGTATTTTTCACTCTTCATTAGATGAGAAACTAATTTATGTGCGTTAGTACCAGGAATGTTTTTTTTCTTCTATCAATTTGTTCTGATAATCTGATAACCATTCTTCTTTAACTTTGATCTTTTCTGGAGCTAGGGGATAGTAATTGAGTTTTCCGCTTTTAAGAACCTCCTCAGAAGGTTTCAGGTACACGTAAAATATGCACCCAGTGTGAAAATCATTACAACTACCCCGTTTACAACATCTATCTAGAAACTCTCCTTTTTCGTCATCGCTTGATAGTACTGCCCACCTCAAATCGCCAACAGGTAATTTGCGGGTCATAACAGTTGGGTGTAGACTGTTCACTTGATAGTATTGTGTATAGTTTGACATGCCCACTTTTTCATCTAAATACTTGTTCTTTGCCTCACAGTACCGAGAAACACACACTGTACTGATACCACCTTGAATTTTCGTTCAATGAAATGATACATATCTAATTTGATTTTCTGTGAAGAATACAAATTCTACTTCCGATGTTTTAAGCAATGAATCCCATGATAAACTTGGAGCTGTAAAGCAATGAGCAGAATCAAGTTCATAATCTTTCCTTGACTGTCTTGAAATTTTTAAACACACATATCAGAAGATCAACATGTCTTAGGTATAGATCGTGATAATCTTTCAGTTACACATTGGAATGTTTCCAATACCTTTTTTTTGCATGCTTATTTACCTGGTTTACATCCTTTATTTAAACCGTCATAAAATTCTTCGATTATTGGCAGGTAGTGTTCGTTTAATTTTTCGAAAGAATCCATACATTCATAAGGGTATACACCTTAACGGTACAATACATTCGACTTCTTAGTCAGACTGATCAAGAAAAATGGAACTTCTTACCTAAGAGTCTTTGAATACCAGTGCACCATTTAAACTGTACATTTTAAATCCTAGATATTTTTCGTAGTTGTGAGCAATGCAGGTTACTTCTTCTCCATTTTGCAAAGAAATGTGAGAATCATAACCTTTTAGGTTGTGAAAAAATACTGGTATATTTATCTTTCTCCATACGACGTTTTTATTACATCTATCATGTACTACACCACGTAACTTGCCAGTAAAGTGATTATGATATCTCACTTTACGGTGGGGGCTGTCTTGTTCTAATTTACCTCCAAAGAAGTTTTTCTTACATATCCAACAAGCTATTGCTTTGTTGAATATTCTTTCATCTTATAGAGTCATTACTAATTCTTTTTCATTTGCTGTTATGTGGTTTATTACGAGTTTTGTGGATAATTGTAAAAACTTTGATATAAGATTTTCCGAATCCTCTTCTGTTGTAGCTGTGAATGATTCCTGATAGAATATCTAACCATTAAACACAACTATATCAAACAAAAATAAGTACAAACCTTGTGCACCTGGGTTATTTTAGTTTTGGCACTGGAGCCTCGCGACTCAAGGAAGCCTGTCATTGAGTCGCTTGCTGGCTCCGGGGGCAACGTTCAAGAATGCATTCAAAATCTGCATGAATGACAAAGGTGCTTTTTCCATATTTCTGTAGTTTGAAAATTTAAGTATGTTTCCTGGTATACCAGTATTTGAGCTCTTCTTGGTTGGGTAACATTCTTTGTAAGCTGGAGTTGTTATGTTTATACAGTTCTCACGATGATGATCTTGTATTCTTTCAGAACTGAAATGTTGATTACATAAATCGCAAAAGTATTTTTGTTGACCAGCTTTAGAAATGGAATGAAATAAACTATTAAATTTAGTTATGAAAATATAGTGACCATCTCGGGATGCAACCTTGTTGTATAAAAACAATAGCATAATTCGTTTGATACTAGGATCTTGCTTACTGTAATATACGGGATGTATATCAGTCAATGATTTTATACTAGTTGGACATTGATACACATTTACAGCAATATTATCATCCCTTTCTATCTTTGAAATATCCCTTAGTGTCACAGGCAACATGGATATTTTTGATTTTGTGTTCATGTTTCCTGTAATTTCTCCTAGATAAAGATGTGCAAGAATTGACCAAAAACATCTATTAGCAATATTATTATCCCTTTCCATCATTAGAATATTCCTTAGCGTCACGGGAAACTTGGATATTTTCATTTTGTGTTCATGTTTCCTGTAGTTAATCTCTACCGGATAAAGATGTGCAAGGATTGACCAAAGAAAACATCTATTATCTTTATTTTGGATATTTAATGCACATTTTGTATTATATCAAAAAATTGAGTTTTTGGCATAAATTTTAAACCATATATTGGTTTAAATTGTACAATATCTATAGATATTTTTGATATCAAGAATTATACTGCCAGACTTGTTTAAAAATATATATTCATATTTTTCTTCAACATCTTTATAAGTTTAATCATTGTTTTAGAAGTTAATTCTTTAGTAAGTATTTTCACTAACTTTGTTCCGATACAGTAATCTTTTTTTCTGAATGTGTTGATTTCTATCTGTCTACAATCTTTTTTCCTTCTACAATTTTGAATGTAAATTGTTTTAAATGCTCCTCATTCATCATACTGCTTAAACAAAGCGCCTTCAAACTTTTGCCTATTCTCTCTAAAAAATGTCTCAATGGTTTTGGGAAAAACCAATTTGCCCTCTTTATTTTGGACAAATTCACCCAATATTTTTGGATAGCTATAAGAAAAAACTAATCCTCTATAATTTTTATTCCTCCATTTAATTTCAACCAAAGTTAGTCTATCTTTTCAAACCTTGGCAGCCTTCACCTCTGCGAATAAAGGCTCACAAATATCTTCAGGGGTCGTGAGGTTTTATTAATTCTCTTATATTTTTCTAAAGCTTTTTTTCTTATCTGTAGTAAGCTTGATTATCTTTTCACGTAACTGACTTGATGCTGATTTTCTTGTTTATAAAATCTTGTGTAACATCATTTATACATTTATCATAAATACTATCATTTTTTGAACTGTATTTGATCCAGACATTTATCTTTATTAGAAAAAAACAATTCTTTAGATCATTATTTAGAATACTGAATTACACCCTCGACCTTTGGACTCAAGCTATTTCACAACATCGAATCAAGGTATTAAACCAACAATTGCTATGTGCGAAATTCAAATGATCATTATTTAGGCGTAAAAATATATTTCATATATATATGGGGTATCTACAATACCATTTTAAGATTTACTTTGAAGATAAGTTCACATTTTAGTGTAAAAAAAACCTAAACAATTTCTGAAGTATGAAAAAAATGGTTAAAGTTATAATGGTGTTTCTGAATAGCCGCAAATGTGTCCACCACTATTATTATTAGTATTGTATAATAGTATGATATAAATATGAATCTTTAAACAATAATAATTACCCCGTGGTGTGGCGCGTATGCGAGATATCAGCACTGGTGTGTAGAAGGGCTAAGTGCGTTTGATTGTCAATGGTGACTTGAGAACTTAATTCCACGTGGCAAAGGTTACTTAGTGTGTTAGAGAGTAATATATATAGGTGCACCTAAATATAAGATAGGCCGGTGACAGGAAATGTGAATAAAAAAAGGCAGTAGCAAACAGAGGTTGAAGTTAAGAAGTTAAGAGTGGCTCCTGCCTTTCTCCCACGGAAGTTTTGCTTAAAATGTAAAATGAAAAAAAAAAACAAATTGTCTCCCAATTTCAGAGACAAAACTGCTTGCGAGAAAATGATGTTACTTCTGATGGACACCCGAGATAAAAAAACAACACATTTCAAAATTGATTTTAAAAACAGATCAACCAACTGATCATTTTATTATTTATACTTGCCAGGAAAATGTGGCTTAAAACAATGTTTAGTGAAGAAAAAGCCTTGCTAATCTACTGTTTTTTCCAGCCACAGTAGTATAGTAAGTTTGTTGTACTGATCTCTTGATTAATGTAACTAAATTTACTGTCAAATTTAAGGAAGATCTAAACAGAAGATCAGTGCTAATGCCAATTAGTGCTGATCTTCCCTTCAAAACTCTCTGTAAATTTTAGTTACATTAACAGGAGTCAGTACAACTAACTATACTACTGCTCGAGAAACCTAGCATAGAGTGTGTGTTCACATTCCGCATTTGACCGCACAATCGGGGTCACACTTTTTCAACCAGCAAAACAAAAATGCGTGCAGGATAGTGAAAACCAAACCTTTTTGTGTATAGCAAATCTAAATCAAACCGGGTAAACGTGAACTAAGGATCACAATAGTACGGAAACTTGTGGGGGCCAAAATAAAAACATAAACATCAGGAATTTAATGAAAAACAAACCGTGTATGTCCACGGCTGTCGGTGTGTCCACGTTTAGGTGTGTATCCAGACTTTAGTCCACGGATTCCACCAGATACACACACACACACCATCATGACCGCATAAGTTCCTGATGCTATCGCATCAGAACCAAAAACATAATTTGCCGACCCAATTCATCATCTGTTTACCACAAGTAGAGGCACAAGTGCCAGCTGGATGGACTTTGTACATTCAAACATCTTTATATAAAATTACTTAATCATTTTATTATTTCTGGTTGATGACCAGTTTTGCTTCTGATTGATACTTTTTTGTTATTCAATTATTTTTTACATTTCCATAGAATAGTTGAATATATTTTACAATTCTTGAAAACCTATTCTGTATTAAGAAACACTCAATAAATCAATATTGCACAGCATTACCTTCTTTCAAAGTAATTCTATAAATTTAATCTTTAAACTTTTGAAAGAAAATACAATTTATTTGAGCACAGATATAAGAAGCTTATGGTAATGTATACATGCTTCTAAACAACTTTCAATGAATACAAATGGGAAAACTTGATAATATGATGATTGAGTTCCTGCTGATGTGTGGTGCATAGCATGAAACTGCAAGGTAATATAGGTGGGTTTATTAACCATTCAACAGCCTACTGAGGTCCAATCAATGACGAAAGTAATGTGATCCATTAATGGATCAGTTTGGAGTTCAGGAAAGTGTTCAAAAATCTTATTCCTTTGTATGATTGAAATCAGGGCCAAGTGTGACAATCTTTTCTGGGTAAAGCAGCGTATACATATTATATCAAGTGTCCACTGATGATCAAAGTCGAGTCACACATCACATCCTATAGGAATTATTGATATATTTTACAGATTAAATACATCCTTTTCAAACTTTTTACCAATTATTCATCAATTACTTACTGTAACTAATAATTTTGTCAATAAAATCTCCCAAAATAAAAATCCATTCCATGTAGTACCTCTGACAAACAACTATGCACAAATCACAAACAAGCAGCTAGCTAGCAGACAAAAGCCTGCAAAATATGTGTGATTACAATTGTAGCTAATAGATGTCACTACTTCTGTAAGATAGCCTCTATTTCTGCTGTGTTACATAACTACAACCAATGACTTTTAAGAAAGATCTTAACAAGTTTATGAATATTGGATGCAAGATTAATAAGGGAAAAGTCTGGGTACTCACACACTGCAGTGAATCATTTGCATGTGGTACACAAAGTGAAAGAGCTTAAACCTGTCTGGGAAACAGACATGTATGAACAAATCCTTTTATGTAATCTTACAAATGTAACTTTGCATTCCCTTTAACCCTATTATTTAAAGCTCACAATATAATGGCAGTACTGTTACTTTTAATGACTTATTTAAACGGCTACAATAACAATCTCCGAAATCACAAGATTTGAATAATAACCATTCTTTACTTTAATCCTTAGTTACATTAGGGATTACTAAAGTAAGATATCCCAGGTTACATCAAACATTCAATGATGGTAACAAACTTGTTTTACAGCTTATTTAATGTTGAAGATATGTGCCAGTTCTTATGTAGATATGAGATGGCAAGGTACAACTTACACCCTGAATGGCTGATCTGAACCATACCCGAGCTCTTATGTAGATCTGTGATGGTAAGGTACACCTGAATGGCTGATCTTAATTACCAATACCCGAGCTCTTATGTAGAACTGTGATGGCAAGGTACACCTGAATGGCTGATCTTAACCATACCCAAGCTCTTATGTAGAACTGTGATGGCAAGGTACACCCTAATGGCTGATCTTAACCATACCCAAGCTCTTATGTAGAACTGTGTTGGCAAGGTACACCCTAATGGCTGATCTTAACCATACCCAAGCTCTTATGTAGAACTGTGATGGCAAGGTACACCTAAATGGCTGATCTTAACCATACCCAAGCTCTTATGTAGAATTGTGATGGCAAGGTACACCTGAATGGCTGATCTTAATTACCAATACCCGAGCTCTTATGAAGACCTGTGATGGCAAGGTACACCCAAATGGCTGATCTTAACCATACCCAAGCTCTTATGTAGAACTGTGATGGCAAGGTACACCTAAATGGCTGATCTTAATTACCAATACCCGAGCTCTTATGAAGACCTGTGATGGCAAGGTACACCTAAATAGCTGATCTTAACCATACCAGAGCTCTTATGTAGAACTGTGATGGCAAGATACACCTGAATGGCTGATCTTAACCATTCCCGAAGTTCTTATGTAAATCTGTGATGGCAAGGTACACCTAAATGGCTGATTTTAAGCATACCCAAGCTCTTATGTAAATCTGTGATGGCAAGGTACACCTAAATGGGTGATCTTAACCATATTCGGTTTAACATTAAGATTTTCAGCCCCCATATTAGGCAATTATAACGAACTTTGATCAAGTAACCATACCCCTATCAGCATGTACATGTATCAGACATTGTCAGGAAAACATTAAGATTTTCAGCCCCATTTGAGGAAATTATAAAGAACTTGGTGTTTTATTGACTACTTCAAGGAATGCTCTTAACGAGGAGAACATTACAAAAACAAAAAAACCTCCTGAAATTGTCCATAAATCAGGTCATTGTTTCCTTACCAAATGCCTACAACATGAAAGCTAGTTACTGATAGCCATATAAATCTAATCTGATAGCCACATCTAAACTGATAGCCATATGAATCTAATCATAAATCATACAACTCTTACCCTAACCTCTCACCAAAAAAATAAATAGCTGCACTAGATTGCTGCACTAAACTGCTGCACTAGATTGCTGCACTAGATTGCTGCACTAGATTGCTGCACTAGATTGCTGCACTAGATTGCTGCACTAGATTGCAGCACTAGATTGCTGCACTAGATTGCTGCACTAGATTGCTGCACAGTGCGCTGCGCTCATGTTCAAGTGCAGCAGACAAGGGAATATAAAACGTGTGGATAGGTAGAGGTTAACCTTATTGCTTTAATCCTTACTCTACCACGCAGCGATAATATTGCCGTTTTAGGTGCCCCATCTTTGGCCCTGCCTCCCGGGCGCATTTAAAAAAAAGTGCTGGTAGAGTAAGAGTAACTTAACCCGCGACAAATGCGCCAACCCGCGACAAATGCCTCAACCCGAAAATATAGGCAGCATGGTCCTGGTGGGCGGCCCAGCGGGTCTTGGAAGCGGAAGGGGCCTGACTCTGCTGCCTGGAAGACAGAGGACCCTTCAATAATCATGCCTTGATTAACCCTTACTCTACCACGCAGCAATATTATCGCCATTTTAAGTGCCCCGTCTTTAACCCGCCTCCCAGGCGCATTTTCAAAAAAAGTGCTGTTAGAGTAAGGGTTAAAGACATCAAAAACATACTAATTCAAAAGCTCCAATCAAAATGAGTAAAATATTGGCCACTCTACAGTTTTTCTTCTTCTTCAGTTTGTAATATACATATGTTTATGCAATGAATGAATGGGCATGCATATCATTGTTTAACCATAGTTAAGTAGCTGAGGTTTTAAGTGCTCCATCTTGAAAGACTTGAGATGGTCAGCTGACCTCTTCACAAGTTTTGCATCAAAAAGTCTTCAAATTTCATGAGTCATACTCAGTAACTGATTATAAAGACTGTTCTACTTCTTACTCTTTTCATAAGGAACTTTAATGCAGCTGTCAATGTACCTATGATCCCCATATTAAAGCTATAGCAATCATTGGTTTTATAATTCATTGTCAAAAGAAGTGACATACAATCTGCTGAAAACTTTTTTCAAATAAGCAAGAATATCAAATGAGATTCATATTTTGTGATGGAGAGAAAACTTTATATGATTCACATCGCCGTCTTGATATAATGTCCAGCACTGGATACTTTCATGTTGTTAAAACCTTGCTAAGCTATGCTACAATGGATACAAAGTGAAAAGCAAAGATTTTAGCCTATTAAGATATATCTTGCTACATAACAAATTATATATACAATTTCAAGCACAAAAACCTGAATGGAAATATGAAGGTTCCTAGTAGTGAGGGACTCCATCTGTAGGTTCCTGTAACAGTACTGAGGGACTCCTTCTGTAGGTTCCTGTAACAGTACTGAGGGACTCCTTCTGTAGGTTCCTGTAACAGTACTGGGGGACTCCTTCTGTAGGTTCCAGCAACAGTACTGAGGGACTCCTTCTGTAAGTTCCTGTTACAGTACTGGGGGACTCCTTCTGTAGGTTCCTGTA
This sequence comes from Chiridota heheva, assembly GCA_020152595.1. Taxonomy (NCBI): domain Eukaryota; kingdom Metazoa; phylum Echinodermata; class Holothuroidea; order Apodida; family Chiridotidae; genus Chiridota; species Chiridota heheva. The sequence continues at coordinate 2,519,281 of JAIGNY010001856.1, forward strand.
ACAGTTAGGACTCCTTTTGTGGGTGCCTGTAACAGTACTGAGGGACTCCCTCTGTAGGTTCCTGTAACAGTACTGAGAGACTCCTTCTGTAGGTTCCTGTAACAGTACTGGGGGACTCCTTCTGTAGGTTCCAGTAACAATACTGAGGGACTCCTTCTGTAGGTTCCAGTAACAGTACTGAGGGACTCCTTCTGTAAGTTCCTGTAACAGTACTGGGGGACTCCTTCTGTAGGTTCCTGTAACAGTTAGGACTCCTTTTGTGGGTGCCTGTAACAGTACTGAGGGACTCCCTCTGTAGGTTCCTGTAACAGTACTGAGGGACTCCCTCTGTAGGTTCCTGTAACAGTACTGAGAGACTCCTTCTGTAGGTTCCTGTAACAGTACTGAGGGACTCCTTCTGTAGGTTCCTGTAACAGTACTGAGGGACTCCTTCTGTAGGTTCCTGTAACAGTACTGGGGGACTCCTTCTGTAGGTTCCAGTAACAATACTGAGGGACTCCTTCTGTAGGTTCCAGTAACAGTACGGAGGGACTCCTTCTGTAGGTTCCTGTAACAGTACTGGGGGACTCCTTCTGTAGGTTCCTGTAACAGTAAGGACTCCTTTTGTGGGTTCCTGTAACAGTACTGAGGGACTCCCTCTGTAGGTTCCTGTAACAGTACTGAGGGACTCCCTCTGTAGGTTCCTGTAACAGTACTGAGAGACTCCTTCTATAGGTTCCTGTAACAGTAGTGAAGGACTCCTTCTGTAGGCTTCCTGTAACAGTACTGATGGACTCCTTCTGTAGGTTCCTGTAACAGTATTGAAGGATTCCTTCTGTAGGTTCCTGTAACAGTACTGGGGGACTCCTTCTGTAGGTTCCTGTAACAGTACTGGGGGACTCCATCTGTAGGTTCCTGTAATAGTACTGAGAGACTCCTTCTGTAGGTTCCAGTAACAGTAGGGACTCCTTCTGTAGGTTCCTGTTACAGTAGTGAGGGACTCCTTCTGTAGGTTCCTGTAACAGTGCTGAGGGACTCCCTCTGTAGCTTGCTGTGACAGTACTGAGTGAATCCTTCTGTAGGTTCCAGTAAGAGTAGGGACTCGTTTTGTAGGTTCCTGTAACAGTACTGAGGGACTCCTTCTGTAGGTTGCTGCGACAGTACTGAGTAACTCCTTCTGTAGGTTCCTGTAACAGTAGTGAGAGACTCCTTCTGTAGGTTGCTGCGACAGTACTGAGTGACTCCTTCTGTAGGTTCCTGTAACAGTACTGAGGGACTCCTTCTGTAGGTTGCTGTAACAGTAGTGAGGGACTCCTTCTGTGGGTTCCTGTAACAGTACTGAGAGACTCCTTCTGTAGGTTCGTGTAACAGAACTGAGGGACTCCTTCTGTGGGTTCCTGTAACAGTATTAAAGGACTCCATCTGTGGGTTCCTGTAACAGTACTGAGGTCTCCCTCTGTTGGTTCCTGTTACAGTACTGAGTGACGACTCCTTCTGTAGGTTCTGTAGGTTCCTCTAACAGTAGTGAGGGACTCCTTCAGTGGGTTCCTGTAACAGTACTGAGAGACTCCTTTTGTAGGTTCCGAGGGACTCCTTCTGTGGGTTCCTGTAACAGTATTGAAGGACTCTATCTGTAGGTTCCTGTAACAGTACTGAGGGACTCCTTCTGTACGCTTCCTGTAACAGTACTGAGGGACTCCTTCTGTAGGTTCCTGTAACAGTACTGAGGGACTCCTTCTGTAGGTTCCTGTAACAGTACTGCGAGACTCCTTCTGTAGGTTCCAGTAACAGTAAGGACTCCTTTTGTGGGTTCCTGTAACAGTACTGAGGGACTCATTCTGTAGGTTGCTGTGACAGTACTGAGTGACTCCTTCTGTAGGTTCCTGTAACAGTAGTGAGAGACTCCTTCTGTAGGTTGCTGCGACAGTACTGAGTGACTCCTTCTGTAGGTTCCTGTAGCGGAACTGAGGGACTCCTTCTGTAGGTTACTGTAACAGTACGGAGGGACTCCTTCTGTGGGTTCCTGTAACAGTACTGAGGGACTCCTTCTGTAGGTTCCTGTAACAGTACTAAGGTCTCCCTCTGTGGGTTCCTGTAACAGTACTGAAGGACTCCTTCTGTAGGTTCCTGTAACAGTACTGAGGTCTCCCTCTGTAGGCTTCCTGTAACAGTACTGAGAGACTCCTTCTGTAGGTTCCTGTAACAGTACTGAGGGACTCCTTCTGTAGGTTCCTGTAACAGTATTGAAGGACTCCATCTGTAGGTTCCTGTAACAGTACTGAGGGACTCCTTCTGTAGGTTCCTGTAACAGTATTGAAGGACTCCATCTGTAGGTTCCTGTAACAGTACTGAGGGACTCCTTCTGTAGGTTCCCGTAACAGTATTGAAGGACTCCATCTGTAGGTTCCTGTAACAGTACTGAGGGACTCCTTCTGTAGGTTCCTGTAACAGTACTGAGGGACTCCTTCTGTAGGTTCCTGTAACAGTACTGAGGGACTCCTTCTGTAGGTTCCTGTAACAGTACTGAGGGACTCCTTCTGTAGGTTCCTGTAACAGTACTGAGAGACTCCTTCTGTAGGTTCCAGTAACAGTAGGGACTCCTTTTGTGGGTTCCTGTAACAGTACTAAGGGACTCCTTCTGTAGGTTGCTGCGACAGTACTGAGTGACTCCTTCTGTAGGTTCCTGTAACAGTAGTGAGAGACTCCTTCTGTAGGTTGCTGAGAGACTCCTTCTGTAGGACAGTACTGAGGGACTCCTTCTGTAGGTTCCTGTAACAGTACTGAGGACTCCTTCTGTAGGTTGCTGCAACAGTACTGAGGGACTCCTTCTGTAGGTTCATGTAACAGTACTGAGGGACTCCTTCTGTAGGTTCCTGTAACAGTACTGAGGTCTCCCTCTGTAGGTTCCTGTAACAGTATTGAAGGACTCCATCTGTAGGTTCCTGTAACAGTACTGAGGGACTCCTTCTGTAGGTTCCTGTAACAGTATTGAAGGACTCCATCTGTAGGTTCCTGTAACAGTACTGAGGGACTCCTTCTGTAGGTTCCTGTAACAGTACTGAGGGACTCCTTCTGTAGGTTCCTGTAACAGTACTGAGGGACTCCTTCTGTAGGTTCCTGTAACAGTACTGAGGGACTCCTTCTGTAGGTTCCTGTAACAGTACTGAGAGACTCCTTCTGTAGGTTCCAGTAACAGTAGGGACTCCTTTTGTGGGTTCCTGTAACAGTACTGAGGGACTCCTTCTGTAGGTTGCTGCAACAGTACTGAGTGACTCCTTCTGTAGGTTCCTGTAACAGTAGTGAGGACTCCTTCTGTAGGTTGCTGCGACAGTACTGAGTGACTCCTTCTGTAGGTTCCTGTAACAGTACTGAGGGACTCCTTCTGTAGGTTACTGTAACAGTATGGAGGGACTCCTTCTGTAGGTTCATGTAACAGTACTGAGGGACTCCTTCTGTAGGTTCCTGTAACAGTACTGAGGTCTCCCTCTGTTGGTTCCTGTTACAGTACTGAGGGACTCCTTCTGTAGGTTCCTGTAACAGTACTGAGGTCTCCATCTGTTGGTTCCTGTTACAGTACTGAGTGACGACTCCTTCTGTAAGTTCTGTAGGTTCCTGTAACAGTAGTGAGAGACTCCTTCTGTGGAGTTCCTGTAACAGTACTGAGGGACTCCTTCTGTAGGTTCCTGTAACAGTACTGAGAGACTCCTTCTGTAGGTTCCTGTAACAGTACTGAGGGACTCCTTCTGTAGGTTCCTGTAACAGTACTGAGAGACTCCTTCTGTAGGTTCCTGTAACAGTACTGAGGTCTCCTTCGGTAGGTTCCAGCAACAGAAGGGGGCTCCTCCTGTAGGTTTCTGTGACAGTGTTGAGGGACTCCTTCTATAGGTTCCTGTAGCAGTACTGAGGGACTCCTTCTGTAGGTTCCTGTAACAGTACTGAGGGACTCCTTCTGTAGGTTCCAGCAACAGAAGGGGGCTCCTCCTGTAGGTTTCTGTGACAGTGTTGAGGGACTCCTTCTATAGGTTCCTGTAACAGTACTGAGTGACTCCTTCTGAGGTTCCTGTAACAGTACTGAGGGACAACTTCGGTTAGCACTCACCAAACTGTCTGTCCTCAATAACTAAAATAATATTGTATTTTTTCTATTCCAATAGCAAATGACCAATATAACAAATTTACTGACACATTACTGACTGCCAGGGCACAATACAAACTGCCAGGGCACATTACTGACTGCCAGAGTGAATGTCACATTTGGTAGTACTGGCAAAGACCTCACATATTTTCTTCAAATGAGTACTGAGGTGTATGATCAGGTGGCACTAAATCCACCCATTGCATACAATTTTTTTTTATAGTCAGTCAAATTTTCTCTCTGTATAGAATTATCCAATGTTTAATGTCTAAATCCACATTTAGTCCGCAGAAAATAGCTTCAAATGCAGTAAAATGTTTGATTTCACATGTATTAACAACTGTATACTGTCGACCGAGTCTGCTCATACATAGTTCCAGCAATCAACAGCCCCCTTCATTAGTTCATCCCCTGACTTTGTCGGCTCCTACATGGTTCCAGCAACCAACAGCCCTGTTCCATTAGTACAACATCTGACTAAGTCAGTTCATACATGGTTCCAGCAATCAACAGCACTATTCCATTTGAACAACATCTGACTGAGCCAGTTCATACATGGTTTCAGCAACCAACAGCCCTGTTCCATTAGTACAACCTCTGACTGGGTCTGCTCATACATGGTTCCAACAATCAACAGCCCTGTTCCATTAGTACAACCTCTGACTGAGTCTGCTCATACATGGTTCCAGCAATCAACAGCCCTGTTCTATTAGTACAACCTCTGACTAAGTCAATTCATACATGGTTCCAGCAATCAACAGCCCTGTTCCATTAGTACAAACTCTGACTGAGTTTGCTCATACATGGTTCCAAGAATCAACAGCCCTGTTCCATTAGTAAAACCTCTGACTGATTCGGTTCATACATGGTTCCAGCAACCAACAGCCGTTCCATTAGTACAAACTCTGACTGAGTCTGTTCATACATGGTTCCAGCAACCAACAGCGCTGTCCCATTAGTACAACCTCTGACTGAGTCTGTTCATACATGGTTCCAACAATCAACAGCCCTGTTCAATTAGTACAACCTCTGACTGAGTCGGTTCATACATGGTTCCAGCAATAAACAGCCCTGTTCCATTAGTACGACATTTGACTGAGTCTGCTCATACATGGTTCCAGCAATCAACAGACCTGTTCCATTAGTACAACTTCTGACTTAGTCGGTTCATACATGATTCCAGCAATCAACAGCCGTTCCATTAGTACAACTTCTAACTGAGTCAGCTCATACATGGTCCCAGCAATCGACAGCCCTGTTCCGTTAGTACAACTTACTTCTGACAAAGTCAGCTCATACATGGTTCCAGCAATCGACAGCCTTGTTACATTACTACCTCTGACTTGAGTCAGCTCATACATGGTTCCAGCAATCAACAGCCCTGTTCCATTAGTACAACCTCTGAGTCAGCGCATACATGGTTCAACAGCACTATTCCACTAGTAACCTTGCATCTCACCAATCTTGCATGCTCTGGTGAAGGAAACTACTTATATCATTGCCAAGTGGAAGGTATTCACTCTGGTCAAAGGATAACATGTGGGAGTTACTATTACCCTCTGTTTGTAGAAGCTCAGGAGGCACTTGACCATTCTCCGCCTCTATGCTTGGTGCTTCGAGCTGGTGGATGAAAGAGAATTGGGGGTATGAATGTATTAATGAAAGTTCAGGAGAGAGATTTACCTTAAAGAAAAGAGATAGAGAGATAAGGATACAGCAAGGAAGACAACTACACATTCTACAACCACAGGAAAACATGCCATGAACATTAGGAGGAATAGTAAGAAATAGGTATGCATGACGATTCTTATGATAGAAGACAATACAACTAAGAAAATGATGAAAGATTTATTCAAAAATTAAAATTCCATTATTGAAAATTCCATTAGATTTGTGATTATCATACAAAACATTGTTCATTACATTTCCTTAAAATTCTATTTCTGAATGCTTCCATATACCAACAGTTTGAGTTAAAATCATTGGTTTTATTAGCAGCTTAGGAAATCAGAAGCAGTAAATGGCCATTATACGAGTTTTATGAAAATGTTTTTAATTTGGTAAAAATAACTAGTTTAAGAATAATTTGACAATTAACTAAAAAATGTGTGTGTGACATAAATAACAGCTTCTTCACAATACACCCTGTGGAATGGACAACAATTTTTCCTTAACAATGCAGTGCTTCACACATGACTAACATGTCAGACCACAAACATAGACATGACAGGTTTAAAGGCCAGACATGAGTACCAAAGAAATAAGTAAAGGGGGATTGCTAAGCTCCTATTGGCCACTGTGATTGATAGCGAGTGCAGCCACCAGTGAAAGCCACCAGTGAAAGCCACCAGTGAAAGCCACCAGTGAAAGCCACCAGTGAAAGCCACCAGTGAAAGCCACCAGTGAAAGCCACCAGTGAAAGCCACCAGTGAAAGCCACCAGTGAAAGCCACCAGTGAAAGCCACCAGTGAAAGCCACCAGTGAAAGCCACCAGTGAAAGCCACCAGTGAAAGCCACCAGTGAAAGCCACCAGTGAAAGCCACCAGTGAAAGCCACCAGTGAAAGCCACCAGTGAAAGCCACCAGTGAAAGCCACCAGTGAAAGCCACCAGTGAAAGCCACCAGTGAAAGCCACCAGTGAAAGCCACCAGTGAAAGCCACCAGTGAAAGCCACCAGTGAAAGCCACCAGTGAAAGCCACCAGTGAAAGCCACCAGTGAAAGCCACCAGTGAAAGCCACCAGTGAAAGCCACCAGTGAAAGCCACCAGTGAAAGCCACCAGTGAAAGCCACCAGTGAAAGCCACCAGTGAAAGCCACCAGTGAAAGCCACCAGTGAAAGCCACCAGTGAAAGCCACCAGTGAAAGCCACCAGTGAAAGCCACCAGTGAAAGCCACCAGTGAAAGCCACCAGTGAAAGCCACCAGTGAAAGCCACCAGTGAAAGCCACCAGTGAAAGCCACCAGTGAAAGCCACCAGTGAAAGCCACCAGTGAAAGCCACCAGTGAAAGCCACCAGTGAAAGCCACCAGTGAAAGCCACCAGTGAAAGCCACCAGTGAAAGCCACCAGTGAAAGCCACCAGTGAAAGCCACCAGTGAAAGCCACCAGTGAAAGCCACCAGAATTGCTGACCTGTAGGATTGTAATATTCACTTTAGCTTTTAAACTGCCACTTCTGTTGCATCAAATGTGTTCTATTTCTTTTTATATATTAAAATATCAAAACTTGGGTTACCATTTTGCTCTTTTTAATCATCCTCTATAATGAAGATGCATGACCACATTATTATTTCTAAATGAGACTTTTGCAGCCAATGTTTCTAACTCCAATTATTGTTGAAAATTAGAATGTGTGTAAGATTGCTACAATCTCATATTTCACCATGATTTGAATCTTTTGAAATGATGACATTTTTATTAATATAATACAAGCATAAAATAGCACTAATGAAATTATTTAAAAGAATAAATCAAAATACATTACAATTTCAAAGTAAAAATATTGATCCAGGAGTAACTGATACATATAAATCAACTACACAGTTTAAGCTGTCAATCACCCAGTCATATAAACCAACTACAGAGTTTAACCTGTCAATCACCCAGTCATATAAATTAACTACAGAGTTCAACCTGTCAATCACCCAGTCATATAAATCAAACACAGAGTTCAACCTGTCAATCACCCATCATGTAAATCAAGTACAGAGTTTAACCTGTCAATCACCCAGTCATACAAATTAGGTACAGAGTTTAACCTGTAAATTATCCAGTCATATAAATCAACTACAGAGTTTAACCTGTTAACCATCCAGTCATAACAATTTCTTTCATTTCATAATTGGTTGTTGAAAAGATTTAGGACAGACAGAAAGGCTACAACTATGGCTGCACAAGACATTCAATCTTATTACAGCATGGAAGAAAGAAGAAGCTATTTCTTGAAAACATGCATACTATAAGGGAAGAAACCATCAATGTAGCAATGTTAACCTTCAACCTTCAATGCTATGTAAACATAACACTTAAGGAAGTTATTTAAATATTAACTGTAAAGGATGCTATTTCAAACATAAATAACTACAGATAATAATTAAACATTGCCATTAAGAATTTCAAGATTTCTGGCAGGTAGAAATGAAAATTTTAAATCAAAAAAGATAAAGTACTGTATTCTCTTACTTCACTTTATTCCAGAGTTTCAGCTGATGTCAATCACTTTATTACATAAGTTCGGGGGATTTCAATCACTTTATTAAATAGGTTCAGGGATATTAATCACTTTATCACATAGATTCAGCTGATATCAATCACATTATTACCTACATTCAGGGATGTCAATCACTTTATTACGTAGGTTCAGAATATCAATCACTTTATTACATAGATTTAGGGTATATCAATCACTTTATTACATATGCTCAGGGGATATTAATTGCTCTACTGCATTCACACATGATACTAACTGGTCAAATTTTGATGGAATTTTATGCTCATTTGATCTCTACACACTTTGTGCTAATTCCAATTTTGATTTTGTATGTCTGTGTTGATTGAGCTTTAATCACAATTTAATCTACAATCAGGGTAAAATGTCTTAGCACTTTTTCCCCTTCAACCCCTATATGATGTTGGTTTTGCGATTTGTTCAATATTGGTATGCGATTTGCAAGAGGTTTTTGTTATATATCTGCAACATTGAATGGTGGTATAAGGGGAAGAAAAAATCTTTTATCTGGGGTCTGGGATTGTAGATTGTGTTATCAATTTTTACCTAGATTGTTGTATGCATTTCAACCTAGATTGTGTTACCCATTTAAAACTAGATTGCATTACCCATTTTAACCTAGATTGTGTTACCTATTTTAACCTAGATTGTGCCACCCATTTTAACCCTTACTCTACAATGGGCTTCAAAAAATGTGAGCTCGATTTCTGTAAATGTTTTTACATGCATTTTTGACAACCTTCCTTTCAAGTTTAGTTGGAATGGAAGCTATTTATCTTTTGAGTAATGAAAGCCAAATTAGGAAATGTTTGACAAAAATATTCAAATTAGGCAATGTTTGACTAAATTTTGTTAAACAAATATTTGAACAAATATAACTTCTTTTCAATAGTGAAAACAGAAATTTGTGTTACATATTTAAATTCTTTATAAAATTTCCTATCCAATGATGCTAATCTTTTTTAGAAAGTAAAAATGAAAAACAACACAAATGTCGAATTACCTCTGAAAACTGCAGCAGAAAAATTAAAACATGGTGAGACTCGAACCTGGTGCACTTGCATGCTGGCTGCTTTCAAATCCATTACACCAGATAATCATTGAAAATGCTGTAGTGAAATTTAATCATTAAGGGAGGGGTCCAAAAGAGGGTGGTATGTCTGTATTTTATATCAAATGAAAGGAAATTGCAAGCACTTTCAAATGGCTGTTCAACAATGCATGTGCTATGTACGGTTTTAGTACCCCATTTCTTGAAGAAAAAAAACATTTGTCAAAAATTCATACAATTTTGAAAAAATTCCTCCAGAACAAAAAATTGCAGATAGGGATTATACAAAATTAGACCAGAAATCACTAATATTATGTCTAAGGATAGGATTTACATGTTTGATTTTGAAGCAAAAATGTGATCTTGAAGTTATTGTAAGATTGAAAGAAAAAAAAACACATTTTTTGCCTATCTTTATTTTACCATTTTTCAAGCTACTTTTCCTCAAAATTTTGTCCTATCAGTTTGTGAAAGAAATATTACTTTAAAATGATACCGAGATTACTCCTATAAAATTTGGTGGTTTGAAAACCGCCATGTGGTAGAGTAATGGTTAACCTAGATTGAGCTACCCATTTTAACCTAGATTATATAACCCATTTTAACCTACACTGTGTTCATGAGCAATATCTTTTCTTAGAAGAAATGGTCCTTCAATCATTCACAGTTAATGCACATTATTACCTCAGGCATTATGATACACAGCTATTTTTATCACCAGTTTGAAAACAAACTCCTCCCACTTAAATACCTAACACGGATGAATGATTTCAGTCACAAAAGTGCCTTGATTATTCAGCTCTAGCTTTGTGTAATCTTATACACACAAATAGCCTTGGGCTACTTGGCTGTAGTGTGCATGGTTGGCATATAAGCTATCATTGTTTAGAGTGGAAACACAATACACTGAACAGGAAATCGGGTTGGTAATTGCCATACCTGAGTTTTCAGGATTAACTCAGGTGTTGGGTGCAAGTAGGCTTAAAGAGAAACTTTTCAGCATGTTACCCATTTCAACCTAGATTGTGTGACCCATCTTCACTGATTCACTGAAGAAACCATTTCAATCAGTTTTGGCTATCTTCGTGTATTGATCATTCTGGACTATAAAGTGTGTCAAACAAAAATTTGTATTATCATTATCAGTACATAATAGATGTCTTACCACACACCACTTATGCATATCATCAAAGATCTCATCAAAATTGTAATTTGGAGGTAAAGCTACTTGTCAAGTTGTCTGGTTCCCGAGTTAGCAAAATTGCTAACCTCTGGATGTGAAAGAGCCTTCTTCTTCTTTCTAGAACTGTATCACTCACTCCTCAATCCTGTTAGAACACCTTAATCCTAACCAAAGTATCTCACTCAATGCTCACCTCTACATGTGAAAACTGTAACACTCTTCTTCTTTCTATAAGTGTATCACTGTTACCCCTCAATCCCGTTAGATTACCCTAATCCTAACCAACGTATCTAACTTAATACTCACTTCTACATGTGAAAATTATACACTCTTCTCCTTTCTATAACTGTATCACTGTCACCCCTCAAATCCTGTTAGAATACAATAATCCTAAGCAAAGTATCTCACTCAATGCTCACCTCTAATGCGAAAAAGATTTCTTCTCCTTTCTATAACTGTATTACTATCATCGCTCTATCTGGTTAGAATACCCTAATCCTAACCAAGGTATCTCACTCAATGCTCACCTCTACATGTGAAAGAGCCTTCTTCTCCTCCTCATAACTTTATCACTCTTACCCCTCAATCCTGTTAGAATACCCTAATCCTAACCAAAGTATCTCACTTGATGCTCACCTCTACATGTGAAAACTTTAATTCTTCTCCTTTCTAGAACTGTATCACTGTCACCCCTCAATTCTGTTAGAATACCCTAATCCTAACCAAAGTATCCCACTCAATGCTCACCTCTACATGTGAGAACTGTACCACTCTTCTCCTTTCTAGAACTGTATCACTGTCCCCTCAATCCTTTTACAATACCCTGATCCTGACCAAAGTATCTCACTTGATACTCACCTCTAAATGTGAAAACTGTACCCCTCTTCTCCTTCCTGGAACTCTACCACTGTCACCCCTAGACCCAGGGAGAGTACCAGGAAAGGAGAACCTCTGGGACTGCATGGCTTCCATTGGCACCTCTTGTTGGTGAGGTTTGATATTGGATTGTGACAATAACGTTGTTGAGGAGCCCATGTGGAGAGGCAAGGTTGCAGTGAATGGGTGAGACTGAATTGTTGGCAACATCACACACAAGCTATGGAGGAAACAGTACAAAGCCACGGGTTAAGCAGTAACTCATCTTATTTCCTAATAAACCCTTTAACCCTCATGGGTTAAGCAATAACTCATCTTATTTCCTAATAAACTCTTTAACCCTTCTCTTTGTGTCCAACTTGATATAACAACAATATTATCCAGTGCCCTAGCGTTGCTGTTTCAGAGGGGTGGCCTGCCTGCCCCTCTGTTGGCATGCCCCACCCCTACCCACCCTTTGTAGTCTGCCCCACCCCTCTCAGAAATACATTTTGATTTAAAAAAAAAAAAAAAAAAAAAAATGAAACTCAGAAAAGAAATGCTTTACATGGATACATATCACACAATGATTGCATAGTACAACATTTTTCTAGTTTCGCTCATAAATGGTACTTGATCTCAGACAAATAACATTTGGTTCTGTAACTTAATTTCATAATTTAAAAAAAGAAAATGCCAACAATCAGTGTGAACAGTTTAAAAGCTGTTTATACTCCTAAAGCTGTGATATATGGCTGTGTGAGCAGTTCAAAAGCTGTTTATACTCCCTAAGTTGTGATATATGGCTGTGTTCAAAAGCTGTTTATACTCCCTAAGTTGTGATATATGGCTGTGTGAACAGTTCAAAAGCTGTTTATACTCCCAAAGCTGTGATATATGGCTGTGTGAACAGTTCAAAAGCTGTTTATACTCCCAAAGCTGTGATATATGGCTGTGTGAACAGTTCAAAAGCTGTTTATACTCCCAAAGTTGTTATATATCGGTACATGTGAACAGCTTAAAAGCTGTTTATACTCCCAAAGTTGTGATATATCGGTACATGTGAACAGTTCGAAAGCTGTTTATACTCCCAAAGTTGTGATATATCGGTACATGTAAACACTTCAAAAGCTGTTTATACTCCCAAAGTTGTGATATATCAGTACATGTAAACAGCTCAAAAGCTGTTTATACTCCCAAAGCTGTGATATATGGCTGTGTGAACAGTTTAAAAGCTGTTCATACTCCCAAAGCTGTGATATATCGGTACATGTGAACAGCTCAAAAGCTGTTTATACTCCCAAAGCTGTGATATATGGCTGTGTGAACAGTTTAAAAGCTGTTCATACTCCCAAAGCTGTGATATATGGCTGTGTGAACAGTTCAAAAGCTGTTTATACTCCCAAAGTTGTGATATATCGGTACATGTGAACAGCTCAAAAGCTGTTTATACTCCCTAAGTTGTGATATATGGCTGCGTGAACAGTTCAAAAACTGTTTATACTCCCAAAGTTGTGATATATGGCTGTGTGAACAGCTCAAAAGCTGTTTATACTCCCAAATTTGTGATACATGGCTGTGTGAACAGTTCAAAAGCTGTTTATACTCCCAAAGCTGTGATACATGGCTGTGTGAACAGCTCAAAAGCTGTTTATACTCTCAAAGTTGTGATATATGGCTGTGTGAACAGTTCAAAAGCTGTTTATACTCCCAAAGTTGTGATATATGGCTGTGTGAACAGCTCAAAAGCTGTTTATACTCCCAAATTTGAGATACATGGCTGTGTGAACAGCTCAAAAGCTGTTTATACTCCCAAAGCTGTGATATATGGCTGTGTGAACAGTTCAAAAGCTGTTTATACTCCTTAAGCTGTGATACATGGCTCTGTGAACAGTTCAAAAACTGTTTATACTCCCAAAGTTGTGATATGTGGCTGTGTGAACAGCTCAAAAGCTGTTTATACTCCCAAAGTTGTGATATATGGCTGTGTGAACAGCCCAAAAGCTGTTTATACTCCCAAAGTTGTGATATATGGCTGTGTGAACAGTTCAAAAACTGTTTATACTCCCAAAGTTGTGATATATGGCTGTGTGAACAGTTCAAAAGCTGTTTATACTCCCAAAGTTGTGATATATCGGTACATGTGAACAGTTCAAAAGCTGTTTATACTCCCAAAGCTGTGATACATGGCTGTGTGAACAGCTCAAAAGCTGTTTATACTCCCAAAGTTGAGATATGTGGCTGTGTGAACAGTTCAAAAGCTGTTTATACTCCCAAAGTTGTGATATATGGCTGTGTGAACAGTTCAAAAGCTGTTTATACTCCCAAAGTTGTGATATATCGGTACATGTGAACAGCTCAAAAGCTGTTTATACTCCCTAAGTTGTGATATATGGCTGTGTGAACAGCTCAAAAGCTGTTTATACTCCCAAAGTTGTGATATATGGCTGTGTGAACAGTTCAAAAGCTGTTAATACTCCCAAAGTTGTGATATATGGCTGTGTGAACAGTTCAAAAGCTGTTTATACTCCCAAAGTTGTGATATATGGCTGTGTGAACAGTTCAAAAACTGTTTATACTCCCAAAGTTGTGATATATGGCTGTGTGAACAGCTCAAAAGCTCTTTATACTCCTAAATTTGTGATACATGGCTGTTTGAACAGTTCAAAAGCTGTTTATACTCCCAAAGCTGTGATACATGGCTGTGTGAACAGCTCAAAAGCTGTTTATACTCTCAAAGTTGTGATATATGGCTGTGTGAACAGTTCAAAAGCTGTTTACACTCCCAAAGTTGTGATATATCGGTACATGTGAACAGCTCAAAAGCTGTTTATACTCCCTAAGTTGTGATATATGGCTGTGTGAACAGTTCAAAAACTGTTTATACTCCCAAAGTTGTGATATATGGCTGTGTGAACAGCTCAAAAGCTGTTTATACTCCCAAATTTGTGATACATGGCTGTGTGAACAGTTCAAAAGCTGTTTATACTCCCAAAGCTGTGATACATGGCTGTGTGAACAGCTCAAAAGCTGTTTATACTCCCAAAGTTGTGATATATGGCTGTGTGAACAGCTCAAAAGCTGTTTATACTCCCAAAGCTGTGATATATGGCTGTGTGAACAGTTCAAAAGCTGTTTATACTCCTTAAGCTGTGATACATGGCTGTGTGAACAGCTCAAAAGCTGTTTATACTCCCAAAGTTGAGATATGTGGCTGTGTGAACAGTTCAAAAGCTGTTTATACTCCCAAAGTTGTGATATATGGCTGTGTGAACAGTTCAAAAGCTGTTTATACTCCCAAAGTTGTGATATATCGGTACATGTGAACAGCTCAAAAGCTGTTTATACTGCCTAAGTTGTGATATATGGCTGTGTGAACAGCTCAAAAGCTGTTTATACTCCCAAAGTTGTGATATATGGCTGTGTGAACAGCTCAAAAGCTGTTTATACTCCCAAAGTTGTGATATATGGCTGTGTGAACAGTTCAAAAGCTGTTTATACTCCCAAAGTTGTGATATATGGCTGTGTGAACAGTTCAAAAGCTGTTTATACTCCCAAAGTTGTGATATATGGCTGTGTGAACAGTTCAAAAACTGTTTATACTCCCAAAGTTGTGATATATGGCTGTGTGAACAACTCAAAAGCTGTTTATACTCCCAAATTTGTGATACATGGCTGTGTGAACAGTTCAAAAGCTGTTTATACTCCCAAAGCTGTGATACATGGCTGTGTGAACAGCTCAAAAGCTGTTTATACTCTCAAAGTTGTGATATATGGCTGTGTGAACAGTTCAAAAGCTGTTTATACTCCCAAAGTTGTGATATATGGCTGTGTGAACAGCTCAAAAGCTGTTTATACTCCCAAATTTGTGATACATGGCTGTGTGAACAGCTCAAAAGCTGTTTATACTCCCAAAGCTGTGATATATGGCTGTGTGAACAGTTCAAAAGCTGTTTATACTCCTTAAGCTGTGATACATGGTTGTGTGAACAGCTCAAAAGCTGTTTATACTCCCAAAGTTGTGATATGTGGATGTGTGAACAGCTCAAAAGCTGTTTATACTCCCAAAGTTGTGATATGTGGCTGTGTGAACAGTTCAAAAGCTGTTTATACTCCCAAAGTTGTGATATATGGCTGTGTGAACAGTTCAAAAGCTGTTTATACTCCCAAAGTTGTGATATATCGGTACATGTGAACAGCTCAAAAGCTGTTTATACTTCCTAAGTTGTGATATATGGCTGTGTGAACAGCTCAAAAGCTGTTTATACTCCCAAAGTTGTGATATATGGCTGTGTGAACAGTTCAAAAGCTGTTTATACTCCCAAAGTTGTGATATATGGCTGTGTGAACAGTTCAAAAGCTGTTTATACTCCCAAAGTTGTGATATATGGCTGTGTGAACAGTTTAAAAGCTGTTTATACTCCCAAAGTTGTAGTATATGGCTGTGTGAACAGTTTAAAAGCTGTTTATACTCCCAAAGTTGTGATATATGGCTGTGTGAACAGTTCAAAAGCTGTTTATACTCCCAAAGTTGTGATATATGGCTGTGTGAACAGTTCAAAAGCTGTTTATACTCCTAAAGTTGTGACATATGGGTGTCTCAACAGCTGAAAAGCTGATAGTTACTATCTCTTAAATGTCTGTTGAGCAGAGGAAAACCCTCTGGTCTTATATATAATGCACACAGGTGTTTACTAAGAATCTTATGTTAAATTGTGAAGAACAAAATGAAATTAATTCGATGATGTCCTCTTATCACTTCTACTGTCAACCAATTAGGGAACACATTTAACACCTACATTCAATTGTGGAAACAAAATGATTCCCCCAATTTCTAATTCTTGCCATCACTAAATAAAGCTTTTATTTCAATCTGCCTACTTGAACTCGATAACACAAGGATCCAAATGAACAAGCCCAGACTTACTCCAATTATAACCTATAACAATTAAGCACATGTTGGAAAGCATGATTAGCAACCATGCTCTTAATCACTTGCTGATTCCATACTAACCAGTTTTAAATAGATTTTATACAATAAGACACATGCAAATGGTGTATGAATACAATAACACCCACACAAATGGTGTGTATACAATAATACACACACACATGGTGTATGTATACAATAACACACACACATAGTGTATGTATACAATAATACACACACACACATGGTGTATGTATACAAAAACACACACACAAATGGTGTATGTATACACCAACACACACACACACACATGGTGTATGTATACAATAACACACACACAAATGATGTAGGTATACAATAACACACACACACACACAAGAGGTGTATGCATACACACACACACAAACGGTGTATGTATACAATAACACACACACACACAAGCGGTGTATATATACAATAACACACACACAAATGGTGTATGTATACAATAACACACACACAAGCGGTGTATGTATACAATAAACACACACAAATGGTGTATAATAACACACACACAAATGGTGTATGAATATAATAGTACACACACTTGCATGGTCTACTGGTTCTAATGCCAGTTTTGAGAAACAACGGTTTTGGTCTGATTCATATTTTATGAAAAACTGAAGTACCGAAAATAACCAAAACACTAAAAAAAAGAGCCAGAAGATAATGAATGTTTTATTTTAATGAAAAGAAACTTCATGCTTTGTGTCAACATGTATTTTGTAGTATCTTTTAATATCTTTGTAAGAATATGTGATATTTATGCAAATTCAATCAATAAATACAATTGAGAATGTTTGGAAATAAATATTTATAATGTACCTGCAGATAACAGGTTCAATGATGCTATGTATTTGTGTCTTCTTTCCGGGCTAATTTCCTGACCACAACAAATGTACCTTCATAATCCTCAAGTCACTTTATAGCAAGTCCTTGTATCTTTTAAAATACTTAGTAATCCATTAGAAGTCCAGACAAATATATCGCATATTGCAAGCCAAGTATTTATTACGAGATTATTTACAAATTCACACCCAACCACGCTCTACTGTCAGACTACTGACTGACCCTACATGCATGCACTGTACTTAAGCAAGTACAACTTGCAACACATGTTTATGGGCTCCAGATCCGATTAACAGCCCTTAGATACAAAGGAAACTTTTGAGTGCATGACCCATGATTCAAGTGTTGCCATAGTAACATGTTTAATGAATGGGTTTTCAAAGGTTGTTGTATTATATTTTGGAAGTTTGTTTGAGTTTGGATACAGCTTCTGCTAGGAAAAAGTGTCGCTATAAATATTTGTAGCCTGGTTTAGAGGAGGGTGAATTGATTGCATGATTGTTATGGAAAAACAATGTACTGTAATTATTTAAGATAAATTATCCCAATGTTATCACCAACTTGGTTTGTGAATCAAACCAAGCTGGTATGATTAAAAATGTGAAAATGATCATTCATTCACTCAAAAAGTAGTTTGTATTCCTTCCCCTCATCTCATTTTCATGTGTTTAATACACTTTTGAAGAACAGTCCTGTTCAAATTCTTTAGATTGAAAAAGAACGAAAGATTTCATGCATTTTGTTATTAACAATTTCTTCCGTTTTCCCGTTAATATGTTTACTTCTAGTAGCTTAGGTAGCATTTTACAAGTAGAAAGTACAAGCTGAATGTTCAAATACAAATGTGTTTGCCGTTTAAAACGATTCTGAGTGACCAAAAATATTGTTTATCATTGTTAAATGTTTCAAATCAATGTTGAACTAAAGCTTATCTTTAGAGTGCTGAAGTATTGTTTTTGCTTGGGTGCGTGGCCTGTGTTAAAAAAAGAAAATGTTTTCATAGCTCCTGGCTGAAACAAGTTCCTGTTTAGAAAGGAATACGATGTAATTCAGTTTAATTTTTAATCCTGATGTATTCGAATCATGTAACATATTATCTGTATAGAGATTGCAGGTATACACTTTTATTCATTCTTCACATTTTGATAAGGAAACTGTGAATTTGGTGGGGAGTAAGACACTACTTTTCATAGCACGCATTTTTTTTTCTGCCTTACTACACACAGTTTTGTAGCACATTGAAGAAGGCGAATACCATATAAGGCCATGGGTGGGAATCCTTGGTAGCTTAAGTATAATAGAAAATACCACCGTAATGCACAAACAGGTCATACTTATAAAAGTAAAGGCTGCCACCGTAATGCACAAACAGGTCATACTTATAAAAGTAAAGGCTGCCACCGTAATGCACAAACAGGTCATACTTAAAGTAAAAGCTGCCACCATAATGCACAAACAGGTCATACTTATTCAAAGCAAAAGCTGCCACCGTAATGCTTTAACAGGTCATACCTAAAGTAAAAGCTGCCACCGTAATGCACAAACAGGTCATACTTAAAGTAAAAGCTGCCACCATAATGCACAAACAGGTCATACCTAAAGTAAAAGCTGCCAACGTAATGCACAAACAGGTCATACTTAAAGTAAAAGCTGCCAACGTAATGCACAAACAGGTCATACTTAAAGTAAAAGCTGCCACCATAATGCACAAACAGGTCATACTTAAAGTAGAAGCTGCCAACGTAATGCACAAACAGGTCATACTTAAAGTAAAAGCTGCCACCATAATGCACAAACAGGTCATACTTAAAGTAAAAGCTGCCACCGTAATGCACAAACAGGTCATACCTAAAGTTAAAGCTGCCATTGCAATGCACAAACAGGTCATACTTAAAGTAAAAGCTGCCACCATAATGCACAAACAGGTCATACCTAAAGTTAAAGCTGCCAACGTAATGCACAAACAGGTCATACTTAAAGTAAAAGCTGCCACCATAATGCACAAACAGGTCATACTTAAAGTAAAAGCTGCCACCATAATGCACAAACAGGTCATACTCAAAGTAAAAGCTGCCACCGTAATGCACAAACAGGTCATACTTAGAGTAAAAGCTGCCACCATAATGCACAAACAGGTCATACCTAAAGTAAAAGCTGCCAACGTAATGCACAAACAGGTCATACTTAAAGTAAAAGCTGCCAACGTAATGCACAAACAGGTCATACTTAAAGTAAAAGCTGCCACCATAATGCACAAACAGGTCATACTTAAAGTAGAAGCTGCCAACGTAATGCACAAACAGGTCATACTTAAAGTAAAAGCTGCCACCATAATGCACAAACAGGTCATACTTAAAGTAAAAGCTGCCACCGTAATGCACAAACAGGTCATACCTAAAGTTAAAGCTGCCATTGTAATGCACAAACAGGTCATACTTAAAGTAAAAGCTGCCACCATAATGCACAAACAGGTCATACCTAAAGTAAAAGCTGCCAACGTAATGCACAAACAGGTCATACTTAAAGTAAAAGCTGCCACCATAATGCACAAACAGGTCATACTTAAAGTAAAAGCTGCCACCATAATGCACAAACAGGTCATACTTAAAGTAAAAGCTGCCACCATAATGCACAAACAGGTCATACTCAAAGTAAAAGCTGCCACCATAATGCACAAACAGGTCATACCTAAAGTTAAAGCTGCCAACATAATGCACAAACAGGTCATACTTAAAGTAAAAGCTGCCACCGTAATGCACAAACAGGTCATACCTAAAGTTAAAGCTGCCAACGTAATGCACAAACAGGTCATACTTAAAGTAAAAGCTGCCACCATAATGCACAAACAGGTCATACTTAAAGTAGAAGCTGCCAACGTAATGCACAAACAGGTCATACTTAAAGTAAAAGCTGCCACCATAATGCACAAACAGGTCATACTTAAAGTAAAAGCTGCCACCGTAATGCACAAACAGGTCATACCTAAAGTAAAAGCTGCCAACGTAATGCACAAACAGGTCATACTCAAAGTAAAAGCTGCCACTGTAATGCACAAACAGGTCATACTCAAAGTAAAAGCTGCCACCATAATGCACAAACAGGTCATACCTAAAGTAAAAGCTGCCACCGTAATGCACAAACAGGTCATACCTAAAGTTAAAGCTGCCATTGTAATGCACAAACAGGTCATACTCAAAGTAAAAGCTGCCACCGTAATGCACAAACAGGTCATACTTAAAGTAGAAGCTGCCACTGTAATGCACAAACAGGTCATACTTAAAGTAAAAGCTGCCACTGTAATGCACGAACAGGTCATACTCAAAGTAGAAGCTGCCACCATAATGCACAAACAGGTCATACTTAAAGTAAAAGCTGCCACCGTAATGCACAAACAGGTCATACCTAAAGCTAAAGCTGCCATTGTAATGCACAAACAGGTCATACCTAAAGTAAAAGCTGCCATTGTAATGCACAAACAGGTCATACCTAAAGTAAAAGCTGCCACTGTAATGCACAAACAGGTCATGCCTAAAGTAAAAGCTGCCACTGTAATGCACAAACAGGTCATACTCAAAGTAAAAGCTGCCACCATAATGCACAAACAGGTCATACCTAAAGTAAAAGCTGCCACTGTAATGCACAAACAGGTCATACTTAAAGTAAAAGCTGCCACTGTAATGCACAAACAGGTCATACTCAAAGTAGAAGCTGCCACCATAATGCACAAACAGGTCATACTTAAAGTAAAAGCTGCCACTATAATGCACAAACAGGTCATACCTAAAGTAAAAGCTGCCACTGTAATGCACGAACAGGTCATACTCAAAGTAGAAGCTGCCACCGTAATGCACGAACAGGTCATACTCAAAGTAGAAGCTGCCACCGTAATGCACAAACAGGTCATACTCAAAGTAAAAGCTGCCACCATAATGCACAAACAGGTCATACCTAAAGTAAAAGCTGCCACCATAATGCACAAACAGGTCATACTCAAAGTAAAAGCTGCCACCATAATGCACAAACAGGTCATACCTAAAGTAAAAGCTGCCACCGTAATGCACAAACAGGTCATACCTAAAGTAAAAGCTGCCACCATAATGCACAAACAGGTCATACCTAAAGTAAAAGCTGCCACCATAATGCACAAACAGGTCATACCTAAAGTAAAAGCTGCCAACGTAATGCACAAACAGGTCATACCTAAAGTTAAAGCTGCCACCATAATGCACAAACAGGTCATACTTAAAGTAAAAGCTGCCACTGTAATGCACAAACAGGTCATACTTAAAGTTAAAGCTGCCACCGTAATGCACAAACAGGTCATACCTAAAGTTAAAGCTGCCATTGTAATGCACAAACAGGTCATACTTAAAGTAAAAGCTGCCACCATAATGCACAAAGAGGTCATACTTAAAGTAGAAGCTGCAACTGTAATGCACGAACAGGTCATACTTAAAGTAAAAGCTGCCACCATAATGCACAAAGAGGTCATACTTAAAGTAGAAGCTGCCACCGTAATGCACAAACAGGTCATACCTAAAGTTAAAGCTGCCATTGTAATGCACAAACAGGTCATACTTAAAGTAAAAGCTGCCACCGTAATGCACAAACAGGTCATACTTAAAGTAAAAGCTGCCATTGTAATGCACAAACAGGTCATACCTAAAGTTAAAGCTGCCACCATAATGCACAAACAGGTCATACTTAAAGTAAAAGCTGCCAACGTAATGCACAAACAGGTCATACCTAAAGTTAAAGCTGCCACCATAATGCACAAACAGGTCATACTTAAAGTAAAAGCTGCCACCGTAATGCACAAACAGGTCATACCTAAAGTAAAAGCTGCCACCATAATGCACAAACAGGTCATACTTAAAGTAGAAGCTGCCACCG
Organism: Chiridota heheva; assembly: GCA_020152595.1. NCBI lineage: Eukaryota > Metazoa > Echinodermata > Holothuroidea > Apodida > Chiridotidae > Chiridota > Chiridota heheva. Next base: position 2,541,419 of record JAIGNY010001856.1, read on the forward strand.
TAATGCACAAACAGGTCATACTTAAAGTAAAAGCTGCCAACGTAATGCACAAACAGGTCATACCTAAAGTTAAAGCTGCCACCATAATGCACAAACAGGTCATACTTAAAGTAAAAGCTGCCACCGTAATGCACAAACAGGTCATACCTAAAGTAAAAGCTGCCAACGTAATGCACAAACAGGTCATACCTAAAGTTAAAGCTGCCACCATAATGCACAAACAGGTCATACCTAAAGTAAAAGCTGCCACCATAATGCACAAAGAGGTCATACTTAAAGTAGAAGCTGCCACTGTAATGCACAAAGAGGTCATACTTAAAGTAAAAGCTGCCACCGTAATGCACAAACAGGTCATACTTAAAGTAAAAGCTGCCACCATAATGCACAAACAGGTCATACTTAAAGTAAAAGCTGCCACCATAATGCACAAACAGGTCATACTTAAAGTAAAAGCTGCCACCATAATGCACAAACAGGTCATACTTAAAGTAAAAGCTGCCACCGTAATGCACAAACAGGTCATACTTAAAGTAAAAGCTGCCACCGTAATGCACAAACAGGTCATACTTAAAGTAAAAGCTGCCACCGTAATGCACAAACAGGTCATACCTAAAGTAAAAGCTGCCAACGTAATGCACAAACAGGTCATACCTAAAGTTAAAGCTGCCACCATAATGCACAAACAGGTCATACCTAAAGTAAAAGCTGCCACCATAATGCACAAACAGGTCATACTTAAAGTAGAAGCTGCCACTGTAATGCACAAAGAGGTCATACTTAAAGTAAAAGCTGCCACCATAATGCACGAACAGGTCATACTTAAAGTAAAAGCTGCCACCGTAATGCACAAACAGGCCATACTTAAAGTAAAAGCTGCCACCGTAATGCACAAACAGGCCATACTTAAAGTAAAAGCTGCCACCGTAATGCACAAACAGGCCATACTTAAAGTAGAAGCTGCCACCGTAAAGCACAAAGGGGGCCTACTTAAAGTAAAAGCTGCCACCGTAATGCACTAATTTAACATTCTTTAAATACGAGGAAACTTTTATTTGCTTCTTCATTAATGGCAAGACAAACATTTTGATTGCTCTTCATGTCAGGAATGTCAATATCATAACAAAACTAGAAATGTGAAGTTAGTAAGTCATAAGCCATATATTTTTGATCTCAGCTTAAACATATTGCAGGAAATGCACACTATTTCTCACCATTAAGTGTGAACAATGCTCTTCACATATACTGTATGATCATTTGTTTAAGCAAAATCATCATACCTACTTTAATTCAAGAGATACCACATATATAAATATTTCCATTGCTATGCAAATAGGCTAATTACTATGCACACACAATCCCCCAATCATGCCCAACTGAAGAGTACCAATGCCCTCTACCACTAAACCAAATAGCTTAAGTATCTCAGTTAAAATGTTTTGTATGCAAGTCCAAGTTATGCAAATAACCTACTTAATATACACACTACACCTCACCATTGAGTATAGACAATGCTCTTCACATCTATGTCATTTCTGCAAACAAAATCACCACATCAACTTTAATTTAAGAGATATCATAAATACAAATATTTTAAATGTTATGCAAATAAACTAACATTAGCAGTTCTGCTCCTTAAAGTTTCAAACAGTCAGACCCGACCTGATAAATAAGCAGATCAGGTCAGACTTTTCCTCTCTATTTTCTTCATTCTGAAAACCACAAGTACTTAGGATCAAATTTCCCTTATCAATGGCTCCATTGTACTAGTTCCCCATTTGGTCTGGGTTGTTGTGGAAGTTGGTGTTAAGTATCAAACTAGCTCACTATTTGCTATAGTAAAGTTGTGGTTATGATTTGCTGGAACAAATTTGTAGGGAGAAGGACAAGTCATGATTAGTATGCACACACAACCCCTAATCATAATCACTTAAACAGTACCCCTACGCCAAATTACATGAATTTACACCATTCATAACTTAACTTAAGAACATTTTAACCAAAACTTTTACCTGACAAATATTTTCATTGTTATGCAAATAAGCTAATTAGTATCCCCCTTCCTTCCCCTCCCAACCCCACCTTCACAACAAAGATAATAAGACATTTAAGCCCCACCTCAACAACAGAGAGAATGATATTAAGCAATATCTTTCCTTAGGTGAAATGGTCTGTCAATCATTCACAGTTAGCGCACATTATTACCTCAGGCGTTATGATACACAGCTATTTTTTTATCACAGTTGAAAACAAACTACTCCCACTAAGACACCTAACACGGATGAGTGATTTCAATCACAAAGGTTGTTTGAAGTGGAAACACAATACACTGAACAGGAAGTCAGGTTGGTAATTGCCATACCTAATACTTCAGGATTAACTCAGGCTTAAAGAAAAACTTTTTGGCATGGAGGCATAGAGCCCCCACCTCAACAACAAGGAGAACAAGGCATTAAGCCCCCACCTCAACAACAAAGAGAATGAAGCAATAAGCCCCCACCTCAACAACAAAGAAAATGAGGCATTAAGCCCCCACCTCAACAACAAAGAAAATGAGGCATTAAGCCCCCACCTCAACAACAAAGAGAATGAGGCATTAAACCCCCACCTCAACAACGAAGAGAATGAGGCATTAAGCCCCCACCTCGACAACAAAGAGAATGAGGCATTAAGCCCCCACCTCAACAACAAAGAGAATGAGGCATTGAGCCCCCACCTCAACAACAAAGAGAATGAGGCATTAAGCCCTTACCTCAACAACAAAGAGACTGAGGCATTAAGCCCCCACCTCAACAACAAAGAGAATGAGGCATTAAGCCCCTACCTCAACAACAAAGAGAATGAGGTATTAAGCCCCACCTTTTCAACGAAGAGAATGAGGCATTACGCCCCCACCTCAACAACAAAGAAAATGAGGCATTAAACCCCACCTTAACAACAAAGAGAATGAGGCGTTTAAGCCTCCACCTCTACAGCAAAGAGAACGAGTAGCCCCCACCTAAACAACAAAGAGAATGAGAAGCCCCCACCTCAAGAACAAAGAGAATGAGGCATTAAGGTTTATGTTAGCAAGAAGAGCTTTGTCCAAAATTCATTTACAAATCATTCATGTGTTTCAGCTTTAAATTTAGATGAGACAAATACAGTTTTATGTTTGTCTTATAGATATAATTTGAGTCCCTTTTCAAGGTAACTTAGTCAAAGTTTAGCAAATCTTTTCCTTTCCATTATCAGAATACTTTGGGAAAAATCTGAAAATGGTCAATCATAAATAATTTTGAAAAAGTAAAGATCCCAATTCAAAAAATTTGATGTTTTGCTGCATCATATGCTTACCTCTCACATGGGCTTCCTACTGTAACAGACCTCTCGCATGGGCTTCCTACTGCGACAGACCTCTCGCCTGGGCTTCCTACTGCGACAGACCTCTCGCCTGGGCTTCCTACTGTGACAGACCTTTCAAGTGGGCTTCCTACTGCGACAGACCTCTCGGGTGGGCTTTCTACTGCGACAGACCTCTCACGTGGACTTCCTACTGCAACAGACCTCTCACGTGGGCTTCCTACGGCGACAGATCTTTCACGTAGGCTTCCTACTGCAACAGACCTCTCACGTGGGCTTCCTATTGCAACACACCTCGCACGTGGGCTTCCTTCTGTAACAGACCTCTCGCGTGGGCTATCTACTGCGACACACCTCTCGGGTGGGCTTCCTACTGCAACAGACCTCTCATGTGGGCTTCCTACTGCAACAGACCACTCAAGTGGGCTTCCTACTGAAAGAGACCTCTCTTGTGGGCTTCCTACTGGGACAGACTTCTCTTGTGGGCTTCCTACTGGGACAAACCTCTCATGTGGGCTTCCTACTGGGATACTTGGTCCTGGTATATCCTCTCTGAATCTGGTGGCTTGTTCTGGCATCTCCTTCCTCTTCCTCTCTCCCTGCAGAAGACCTAGCAAGGGAGTTTGCCGGAACATGAGCTGGTGAGCTGTCAATAACTGGCGCTGCACTTGTTGAAGCTCCCTCTGCTGCCGAACTATATCATCTTGAAGTTTTTGATGTCGAGCTACTAGCTGTTTCTGTAACTTCAACTGAATGATGGCCATTTGGTCAGGACTCGCAACATCAAATAGCTGCAGATACAGGAGATAAAATACAATGCGATTTACTTGATTCTGCAATTTTTTAAATCATAAGTCACAGCTAACGATACAAGAACTTTGCATTACTTTATAAGAACAGGTAGAGCCAACATTTACCTGAATTGCTACAAATCTGATCGAATCCACCAAAACAACATTTTTCAATACAACTGACCATTTTAATATTTTTCTTCTTTAATTTTTGGATCATAATATTTAAATTTACTCATAAAATTCCTTAAGTTTTTTAATCATGTACTACAATTGTTTGAATAACCCAGACATTTGTTTGCAACACATCCAACTACTTGAAAACACTGAGCATTTGGAGCAAAACTCTGAAATTTAGGGGCTAATTCAAATGTTAGGAAAAAAAATCTTTAAATTTAAAACTTTGTCTAAAAAAATGTTTGCTTACTGGGCTTTCAGCACTTTGTGATCTAGATGAGGCTCGAGGCATGCTCACGCTGCTAAGTGAAAACGAGGCTTCATCTTGGACACTACTATCACTGACACTGCCCTGGCTGCTACTACCTGCAGTGCATTCAATGAAAACAAAACAACAAATTGCATATACACAAAAACAACAATACACAATTATTATGAGTTTTTTACCTAAGGAAAAGGTATTCAATCTAATATAAGCCCTACAATAGTAGTCAAGAGTGTTGGGACAAAACTACCGACATAATCTCAGACACATTCCCTCTTTACAAAAAAGCTGGGAAAATGCCACTTACAATATTGATGGAAGGGAGTAAAGGACAGTGTATAAAAAGCTTACAGTATAGCAATGAAGTAAAGTAAGAGGTCTGCAATGTGTGATAAGTGTGTGAACTGTTAGTTGATAGGGCTGTTTATTATCGTTTAATATGCTAAACATTTAAACTGCCCCCTCCCTCCTCCCATCACAAAAAAATTAAATTAAAGTATAATTTATGGAAATTTTTTGAGGAACTGGTTCTAGCCCTACCAATAACCAATAGAAAATCATCACAATGGCCGGTCCAAAAATAAGCAGGGAATGTCACAACACTTGGGTAGGGGACTTATTATAATAAGTCTTAAAATTACCCCTAAGGCTAAACAAAAAATAGATGCAGAAAATATCAGTAAGTAAATTTACTATGTCTTGCAAGCATTTTGATATATTTTTAACACTTTTAACCATGCCATACCATACAAGTTCAAGAAGTGCACCACCAGATAGCATGAAAAAAATGGCCCAACCCAGACTGATTCCCAACTATGCTGTATTTGATGCAACCCTGAAAAATGGCTGTGATGTTTGCGAAACAAGCTGAAATCTCAGCAATTTGAAACATTTTTGTTTGTTTATTTCGCAATCTTTTTTCTATGTTGCAAACTTGATTTAACTCATCAGGTAATCTTTGCATTTATTTGTGATGAAAATTACAAACAAAGCTTTCTTGTCCATGTATTTCTGGGTCAATTTTACAGTTTGTAAAACAGGTGTTGACCTCTGCAGATTTAATATGCCTAACAATAGTAATGTAGCGTTGTTAATCGATCCTAAGCCTCTACATCAAGTAGCTGTAAATTGAGCCAATCAAAGCCATATATAGCCCCATTAACAGCTAAGTAGTGCAAATTTCAACTCCTGCCTTTAAAGGGATTAGATCCTTTTGTTCATCATCTGTTAAAAGTTTGAGTTGTAAAAGTCATTTAAATAAAAGTAGGGTTTTTGTTTGGATGGTATTGATTTTCAATGGCAAGTGTGAATCAGAAATGTTTAACATTTAAAGGATTATACTAAATGTTTAATCAAAGGTTTGTTCGCTCAAACGTCTACATGTGTAATCATTAGGATGTTATGAGTAATGTCCTGGTGAGTGGGTAAACTGCTAGTTGAGCAAAGTTGTTATGAGTCTTGTCATGGTGGGTGGGTGAACTGCTAGTTGAGCAAGGTTGTTATGAGTGCATGGTGTCATGGTGGGTGGGTGAACTGCTAGTTGAGCAAGGTTGTTATGAGTGCATGGTGGGTGGGTGAACTGCTAGTTGAGCAAGGTTGTTATGAGTCTTGTCATGGTGGGTGGGTGAACTGCTAGTTGAGCAAGGTTGTTATAAGTCTTGTCATGGTGGGTGGGTAAACTGCTAGCTGAGCAAGGTTGTTATGAGTGATGTCGTGGTGAGTGGGTGAACTGCTAGTTAAGCAAGGTTGCTATGAGTGCATGGTGTCATGGTGAGTGGGTGAACTGCTAGTTGAGCAAGGTTGTTATGAGTCTTGTCATGGTGGGTGGGTGAACTGCTAGCTGAGCAAGGTTGTTATGAGTGATGTTGTGGTGAGTGGGTGAACTGCTAGTTGAGCAAGGTTGCTATGAGTGATGTGTGGTGAGTGGGTGAACTGCTAGTTGAGCAAGGTTGTTATGAGTGCATGGTGTCATGGTGGGTGGGTGAACTGCTAGCTGAGCAAGGTTGTTATGAGCCTTGTCATGGTGGGTGGGTGAACTGCTAGCTGAGCAAGGTTGTTATGAGCCTTGTCATGGTGGGTGGGTGAACTGCTAGTTGAGCAAGGTTGTTATGAGCCTTGTCATGGTGGGTGGGTAAACTTCTAGTTGAGCAAGGTTGTTATGAGTGCATGGTGTCATGGTGGGTGGGTGAACTGCTAGTTGAGCAAGGTTGTTATGAGCCTTGTCATGGTGGGTGGGTAAACTGCTAGTTGAGCAACTTTGCTATGAGTGGTGTCGTGATGAGTGGGTGAACTGCTAGTTGAGCAAGGTTGTTATGAGCCTTGTCATGGTGGGTGGGTGAACTGCTAGTTGAGCAAGGTTGTTATGAGCCTTGTCATGGTGGGTGGGTGAACTGCTAGTTGAGCAAGGTTGTTATGAGTGGTGTCGTGATGAGTGGGTGAACTGCTAGTTGAGCAAAGTTGTTATGAGCCTTGTCATGGTGGGTGGGTGAACTGCTAGTTGAGCAAGGTTGCTATGAGCCTTGTCATGGTGGGTGGGTGAATTGCTAGTTGAGCAAGGTTGTTATGAGCCTTGTCATGGTGGGTGGGTGAACTGCTAGTTGAGCAAGGTTGTTATGAGTGCATGGTATCATGGTGGGTGGGTGAATTGCTAGCTGAGCAAGGTTGTTATGAGCCTTGTCATGGTGGGTGGGTAAACTTCTAGTTGAGCAAGGTTGTTATGAGTGCATGGTGTCATGGTGGGTGGGTGAACTGCTAGTTGAGCAAGGTTGTTATGAGTGCATGGTGTCATGGTGGGTGGGTGAACTGCTAGCTGAGCAAGGTTGTTATGAGCCTTGTCATGGTGGGTGGGTAAACTGCTAGTTGAGCAAAGTTGTTATGAGTGCATGGTGTCATGGTGGGTGAGCTGCTAGTTGAGCAACTTTGTTATGAGTGACGTCGTGATGAGTGGGTGAACTGCTAGTTGAGCAAGGTTGTTATGAGCCTTGTCATGGTGGGTGGGTGAACTGCTAGTTGAGCAAGGTTGTTATGAGCCTTGTCATGGTGGGTGGGTGAATTGCTAGTTGAGCAAGGTTGTTATGAGCCTTGTCATGGTGGGTGGGTGAACTGCTAGTTGAGCAAGATTGTTATGAGTGAATGGTATCATGGTGGGTGGGTGAACTGCTAGTTGAGCAAGGTTGTTATGAGCCTTGTCATGGTGGGTGTGTGAACTGCTAGTTGAGGAAGGTTGTTATGAGCCTTGTCATGGTGGGTGGGTGAACTGCTAGTTGAGCAAGGTTGTTATGAGTGCATGGTGTCATGGTGGGTGGGTGAAGTGCTAGTAGAGCTGTGAACGTTTAGGAATTTTGGTAAACGTGTACACGCCAAAAAAAGCGAGCGTGCATCATGTACACGAATTTAGTACCGTAATTTTCGGAAATACACCAAAATTGCTCCAAAACTACGAGGCGAAGTGAAAAAAATAGTGCAATCAGTATAGCAAAAGTACTGACTGCATTGCCCAAATAGACGCTGAGTTTTGCTTTCTAAATCATAAAAAGTTTACTTCTACAGTATAAATCATCATTTTAATGGAAAATATGCATGGAAATTCAGTTTAGAATGAAGAGATAACTTCCTTTCAATGTCATTCAAACTCTACATCGCGTAACTTTTTGTCATATATTCGCTACGGCTTTCTAAGTTTTGTGAAAATCTTGCACACTGAGGCCTATGATATACCCCGCCGTAAAACATTTCAAAACTACGCCACCACCGCGAGGAAGTTCTGAAACATCAGTCCTCTCGAAAAAATGGCCGCCATCTTTGCGAAGCATACAGAATTTCAGCTCTGTTAAAACCTTTTTCTGTTTATTTATTATGCAATATTTTTTCTTTCTTGCAAAATTTATTTGACTCATCAGGTAATATTTACATGTAAATGTACTGATTGTGACCAATCAAGTGTTTTTTGGTCGATAAAACGGGCCTTGATTGCGTGGGATATAAAGCCTTATGGCCTAATGTTAGGCCTATTGTTAGTTTCACTGTTTTTGCACATTCGCGTACATTTTACCAGTTAGATTACTCAGATTTCGTCGAAATCAAAGTGCATAATATCCCCATTCATTGGTGATTACTGCGCATTTGTGATTCGCACATCAAAGGATTATGCTAATCGGGTTTACAGTTTGTAAAAAGTCATTGATTGGAATTTTGTCAGCCGAATGTGTGTGTGATTTGAATCATGAATATTGATTTTCAACGGCAAAACACTATGAGGTATGAAAAACGATAACTCGCAATGAAGTACTTAGTAAACGTTTACAAGATTTGCGAGCGTGAAGCGTGTACACGCTAAACGGTCACAGCTCTAACTGCTAGCTGAGCAAGGTTGTTATGAGTGCATGGTATCATGGTGGGTGGGTGAACTGCTAGTTGAGCAAGGTTGCTATGAGTGCATGGTGTCATGGTGGGTGGGTGAACTGCTAGTTAAGCAAGGTTGTTATGAGTGCATGGTGTCATGGTGGGTGGGTGAACTGCTAGTTGAGCAACGTTGTTATGAGTGATGTCGTGGTGAGTGGGTGAACTGCTAGTTGAGCAAGGTTGTTATGAACCTTATAATAGTGGAAAAGTGAACTACTAGTTGAGCAAGGTTGTTATGAGCCTTGTCATGGTGGGTGGGTGAACTGCTAGTTGAGCAAGGTTGCTATGAATGCATGGTGTCATGGTGGGTGGGTGAACTGCTAGTTGAGCAACTTTGTTATGAGTGATGTCGTGGTGAGTGGGTGAACTGCTAGTTGAGCAAGGCTGTTATGAGTGCATGGTGTCATGTTGGGTGGGTGAACTGCTAGTTAAGCAAGGTTGTTAGGAGTAATGTCTGGTGAGTGTGTGAACTGCTAGTTAAGCAAGCTTGCTACGAGTAATGTCATGCTGGGTGTGTGAAGTGCTAGTTAAGAAAGGTTGTTAGGAGTGATGGCGTGGTGAGTGGGTGAACTGCTAGTTGAGCAAGGTTGCTAGGAGTGATGGCGTGGTGAGTGGGTGAACTGCTAGTTGAGCAAGGTTGTTACGAGTGATGTCATGGCGAGTGGGTGAACTGCTAGTTAAGCAAGGTTGTTATGAGTGGTGTCATGATGAGTGGGTGAACTGGTAGTTGAACATAGGAGTGATGTCATGGTGGTTGTGTGAACACACTGCCAGTTGACCAAGGTTGTTATGAGTGATGTCATAGTGGGTGTGTGAACTGCTAGTTGAGCAAAGTTGTTTTGAGTGATGTCATAGTGGGTGTGTGAACTGCTAGTTGAGCAAAGTTGTTATGAGTGATGTCATAGTGGGTGTGTGGACTGCTAGTTGAGCAAAGTTGTTATGAGTGATGTCATAGTGGGTGTGTGAACTGCTAGTTGAGCAAAGTTGTTATGAGTGATGTCAGTTGAGCAAAAGTTTCATAGTGGGTGTGTGAACTGCTAGTTGAGCAAAGTTGTTATGAGTGATGTCATAGTGGGTGTGTGAACTGCTAGTTGAGCAAAGTTTCATAGTGGGTGTGTGAACTGCTAGTTGAGCAAAGTTGTTATGAGTGATGTCATAGTGGGTGTGTGAACTGCTAGTTGAGCAAAGTTGTTTTGAGTGATGTCATAGTGGGTGTGTGAACTGCTAGTTGAGCAAAGTTGTTATGAGTGATGATATAGTGGGTGTGTGAACTGCTAGTTGAGCAAAGTTGTTTTGAGTGATGTCATGGTGAGTGTGAGAGGGTACTGATTGCACTTACTGCTACTGTGAGAATGGAATTCTGTGCTTCCAGCTCGTGTTTTTAAGATGGGTTTGCTCCTAGATGATTGAACAACTGATACATAAGTCACAGGTAGCCTGTTAGACTTCCCAGAATCAGATTCTGTGTTGTCTGAACTCTCCATCATTGATACATCAGATGACTTGTTGAAATCCCTTCTTACTTCTGCATAGCTGTTTAAACAAAACATGTAAGAGATACTACTTACAACTAGGAAAACATGTCTTTATTGCCTACAAATAAAACCATATTTCAATTATGAACACCAACATAATTTAAAATTAAATAAAATAATTCACATTCCCCACTTTATGACAGCTCAATTTTTGAGAATTTTTTAAGGTTTGCACCAATTAGTAGTAGAACAAAGACGGCTCAAAATAATATGAAACAGTTTTGTTTAAAATACATAGATAAGTCGTGAACTTCCAATTACACACTGTTTAAAGTGCACACCACTAACACTTCAAGTTGTTTGTTTGATAAGAGCTTCATGGCACCACGACAATGAAGGTCAAATTTTGCATGAGAGGTCAGATCATTCTAGAAGTAGGAAGAAAACAGGAGGAGGAGAAAAATGAGAAAAGTCAGAAAGTTGTGATCGAGAAAGGAGGTGCATGGCTGGGTGAAAAAAAAAAAGTAGAGAGAGGGGGTGGAAGAGGAGAATTAAATATGGTTGTAGAGGGAAGCATGAAGAAGGAAGGAGATGATTTTATCCGGAGGGTTTTTCTGGAAGAATTTAGCAATTGAGTTGTGGGGAGCGAGGGAAGCTCTGGGCAGGTTGTACAGCTAGGGGCAAGCAAGGAGAACGTGATGGACTGAGAGGGTGCAATGGCAATTGTTGCAGAGGGGATGGTGGGAGCCAATAAGGAGATGGGAGTGAGTGAGGTGTGACATCAGTATTCCAAGACAGGTAATATAAACGTTAATCGATACGAGAGAGGTTGTTGATGATGGGTTTGATCGAAATGGTGGGCTGGATGACTTGGAGTTTGTTATCAAGTTGGGAGTTCCATGAGGTTTGCCAGCGGTCACGAACAAGGGAAGCGATAAGCGGTTTGATGTCAGAAAGGGTTTTGGAAAAAGGGGTGGGGGGGGGGGGGAGGTTGAGGGCAAGCTTAGTGGCTGCATCAGCCCTGTCATTGCCAGGGATGCCAACATCGCTGGGTATCAGAAGAAATTAATACTTTTTCTGCAGAGGGTGGGCGAAAGGAGTTTCCGGAGGAGGAGTTGGGATGTGAAGTTATCCTATTTAAGATTGAGTAAAAAAGAACAGCCTTTGAGTCGGAGAAAATGGCAAAGTGGCTGAGCAGAGAGTACTCAATAAAGTTGACGGCAAGGAGAATGGCCTTTGCTTTGGCTGAAAGATGGACAAGTAGTCGGGAAGTCTGCTACTGAGAGTGATGTCTTGGATGACGGCAGCAACAGCTGTCTTGTTGCCTTCCTTGGACCCATCAGTATAGATGGAGGTATAGTTAGAGAGTTGGTCTTTGATTTGGTCATGGAGATTGATAAAGAGGTTAGGGTGGGTTTGGGTTTTGTGATGAGTGGAGAGGCCCAGGTGGATAGAAGGGAGGGGGTGGCCCACGGAGGAAAAGTGTGCCAGAAGAAGGTGCTGAGCGTGGCGGGGTTGATGCCGAGATGGAAGAGGTCTGATTTATTGCGTAAGCTGAAGGGAGGGGATAGGGTTTCAGTCCTATCAAAGAGGGTGGAGAAATTGGGGTACCTAATGAGGTTGTAAACAGGGTTCTGGGTGTTGGTGACACTTAAGCACACAAAATAAAAATAGAACTAATGGCATAACACATATGCAAACTTTCTTAAATCAAAGACTAAAAAATTCAAAACCGTTTGACAAATTTTCAACTTAAATTAAAAGAATGCAATATAATAGAAATGCCAAAGCTACTGACAACATGCCATACCTACAGGCTTGCACCCCACTCACTTTGGAAGCAGCCATTCCTCCATCTTTAATCAATAATGTCATCTTCTTTCTACCCAACATTTCTTTAAACTCCCATCCCCTACTCATACACCACCAAACTTCTCTACCATCTACACCACTATAATCTCCCTCCCATCACGCATGTACTCTCCCCTCCAGGACAAAAAATACTCTTCTAAACAAATACCCTTCTCAACCCACTCATTCCTTCCTTGCCCTATTTATCTACCATCCATCAGTCACCTGCCATCCATCGATCCACCTGCCATGCATCGTTCCACCCGCCATCCATCGATCCACCCAACATCCATCAATCCACTTGCCATCCATTGATCCACCTGCCATTCATCGATCCACCTGCCATCCATCGATCCACCTGCCATCCATCGATCCACCTGCCATCCATCGATCCAACTGCCATCGATCAATCCACCTGCCATCCATCGATCCACCTGCCATCCATCGATCCACCAAACATCCATCGATCCACTTGCCATCCATCGATCCACCTGCCATCCATCGATCCACCTGCCATCCATCGATCCACCTGCCATCCATCGATCCACCTGCCATCCATCCATCCACCTGCCATCCATCGATCCACCTGCCATCCATCGATCCACCTGCCATCCATCGATCCACCTGCCATCCATCGATCCACCTGCCATCCATCAATCCACCTGCCATCCATCGATCCAACTGCCATCCACCGATCCATCTGCCATCCATCGATCCAACTGCCATCCATCGATCCAACTGCCATCCATTGATCCACCTGCCATCCATCAATCCACCTGCCATCCATCAATCCACCTGCCATCTACCGATCCACCTGCCATTCATTGATCCAATTGCCATCCATCAATCCACCTGCCAGCCATCCATCCAACTGCCACCCTAATCCACCTGCCATCCCAATCCACCTACCATCCCCAATGCACCTACCATCCTCAATATAGTACACTTGCCATCCCTGATACACCAAGTATCCCTCCACCTATTATGTCCTTCTTAAGACTGAAAGCACAAAATCTGGTTTGAGAAAAACCAAACAGAATATTTAAAGAAATATGAAATTACAAAAAACAAAATAACTGTATTCCCAAGCTCTATTGTGGTTGATATCAAGCTAAATTTCACAAGAAAAATATCAAACTTACTTCACGACTCTATGAGTACAAACGATGAACTCTGGTTTGGAGTTCCACTGGTTGTACGTAATGAAGTAGCGAGTTTGTAACCAAATCCAAACTTGACCCTTGGTAAGAAATCTGTAATAACAGGACATGCCTTCCCCTGTCTGCATTACTACAATAGAACAAACATAAAAACTTCATTGATCCTATGCCAGCCTATTTGATATTGAAAGCCACTATAAAAAATCAACTATAACTGTCAGAAGGACAGCATAAGTGTTTATAGGGAAACCCAAAACATCCCGATACCCAGCTGATTGTGTTGTTACCCGGCGATTCTGAAAATACAACCTGGGTATGGATTTTCATAAAATCACACACATTTGACTCTTTACTGTTGTTGTGCCATTAAACATCAATAAACCATCATAACATCACCAACTGCAGACCGTTTCTGTTTCAGATTTGTATGTTAAAAGAATAAATCTTAATTTACAAGAATAAAGAAAGTGTTTGTTTCCTTTCTATTCCAACGCAATACAATAAAACGATCACAAAATAGTGTCACAGATCCCAGAAATAATGTTCAATGAGTGATGTTGCTAGGAACATATGTAGGCTAGTAATACTACATGTACTAGTAGAGCAAAACTTACTCTCTAAACTTTGCTGTAAAAAAAAAAAAATCCAAACCAGCACGCAACAAGCAGTGTATGTAGTATGCAATAGAAAAATTATATTGCGGTTGTACATTACCAAACTATTTTGAAATTGTGCCTGCAATTTGCTGAAAGAAAATGTAACACCTATTACGAACCAATCACAAGTTGTCTTCAAATAAAATTGTTACATGTTACTGAGCATGCACATAACGGAAGCGTGCTATCGTGTATTATTTCAGAATACCACGTGACTTGTCCCATGAATTTTTGAGGAAGTGAGTATATTATTATTTTTATGGTATTTTATGATGAAGCTAAATAAAAGAAACAAGAAATATTTGTATTCTATTTCTTTATGCACAAAAGGAAATATAACAAGATCTGACAGGGTACACTGTTAGATTTTAACACATACTACTCTCATGAATAATATTGAAAAGGCCTTGTCGGCACGTCGGATACCCAACCGATAATGCAGGTCGCGTACCTGGTCTGATTTTTGGATCCGGTGGAAATGCTAGACAGCATGCTCAACTAATCAAAACTAGCATAATAAGCTATATTGTGTGGGATGTTTATGCAGTAATGGGGATAGTTGGAGTAGTTGATTTCAAATTATTGGAACTTTGAAGGATACACAATACCTTTTTCTTTTCCCGATATTCAAGTTTGTTTGACAGTTTAACGGCATCCTGACAACAAGGGTCAAATTGTGCCCAGATATTTTAAGAAAGAAAGAAAGGTCACCCCTGCAGTAACTCGAAAAATATATGAAAGCACTCTTTATAACTGAAACACCTCAATCACTTATATCCATTGAATCACTAAGAAAGGAGAGGTACTGACGTGCCTATGTCGATGAAAGGTTAAAATATTAAGAACCATCTTCGTGGTGTGATGCAATTAATTCTTAGTCATTTACTAACCAAACTACCCTCTATTCATCATAAACCATTCTTGAAGTGATTTTTTTAGTCATTTACTAACCATGCTACCCTCTATTCATCTTAAAGCATTCTTGAAGTCATTTTCTTAGTCATTTACTAACCAACCTACCCTCTATTCATCTTATAGCATTTTCTAAGTCATTTTCCTAGTCATTTACTAACCAACCTACCCTCTATTCATCTTAAAGCATTTAAAGTCATTTTCTTAGTCATTTACTAACCAACCTACCCTCTATTCATCTTAAGCATTTTTAAAGTCATTTTCTTAGTCATTTACAAACCAACCTACCCTCTATTCATCTTAAAGCATTTTTAAAGTCATTTTCTTAGTCATTTACTAACCAACCTACCCTCTATTCATCTTAAAGCATTTTTAAAGTCGTTTTCTTAGTCATTTTACTAACCACTAATCATTTACTATTCATCTTAAAGCATTCTTGAAGTTATTTTCTTAGTCATTTACTAACCATGCTACCCTCTATTCATCTTAAAGCATTTTTAAAGTCGTTTTCTTAGTCATTTACTAACCATGCTACCCTCTATTCATCTTAAAGCATTTTTAAAGTCGTTTTCTTAGTCATTTACTAACCATGCTACCCTCTATTCATCTTAAAGCATTTAAAGTCATTTTCTTAGTCATTTACTAACCATGCTATCCTCTATTCATCTTAAAGCATTCTTGAAGTCATTTTCTTAGTCATTTACAAACCATGCTACCCTATATTCATCGTATAGCATTCTGGAAATCATTTTGTTAATCATCTTAAAGTATTCTTGATAGTGGAAGAAATTTAATCTCATAGTTTGTATTGTATAAATCAGTCATTACTCAGGATCCCCTCACATGCCTTTGTCAATGTGAGATTAAAATATTACATTACATCATTGTGGAATAATGTAAATATTTTCTTTGTCACTGAGCCTACATCATTCATGTTACTTAACAACCTACAGTACACTATATTCATCTTAAACCACTCTTGCTAGAAATTGAAGAAATGTCTGTTAATTCCATTGTATTTCATTAAGTATTTCAACATCAACCCTAGCCTTCACCTCCACCACATAATCATTACGAACTTATTATGGTATTGCTTTTACCCCACAAGTCCCAACTGTTTTCTACATTCTGATCAGGAGATTATATTTCCCCCTCCCCCTCCTCATTTCATTAAGTATTTCAACATCAACCCTACCCATCACCTCCACCACATAATCATTACAAACTTATCATGGTATTGCTTTTACCCCACAAGTCCCAACTGTTTTCTACATTCTGATCAGGAGATCATATTTCCAACCCCCTTCCCCCTCCTCCCTCATATATGATATCCTTTTTGTTAAATCAGTAATACAAAACCACAACTGCTCCAGTGACAGGTCATACAGTACACAAAGCCACAGTGTTATGTGAATTGACCACTTACCAACTTATCCTACTGCATACATGGAGCTTTTGTGTAAAAAGTGCACTCAAGCAAAGTGAGGACAAGATTGTGCTGAATTCATGCAATGCATATGATTTGTAACTAAATCTTAAGTGGATTTGAGGGGTGTTCATTTTAAATTGTGGTTTCATGAGAAGGGGTTGGAAGACCAGTTCTTAATAGCTTTAGAAGTCAATCATGATGTACACGTAGACTCCAAGGGCCATAAACTTGATTATATAAAAATATGCTTAACTTGATATTTTCCCATATACATCAGATACCAAATCAAAGTCTTGTATGTTTGTATTCAAGACATTTATTGTTAAGAATATTTTCAAAACACTTTATCAAATTCTTTTGAGGCGAAAGGCTTATAAAAGTTTGTTGTTTTTTATTATTGGATTGTGTTCACCAGATAAATGTTGAATTTGTCAATGTTGCTTGAGTAGACCTTTGTTTATGCCTTGAGTTATATAAGCCATGTAAAAGATATCGACTTTGTTGAATTTTTTAATTGTTGCTCCAAATTATGTGGATATTTTTCGCTATACAAAGTGAGCATGTAAGATACAGCATAAGAATGTTGACAACATTCTTTAGCATTGCTAGCAACACTCATGTTTATATAGCACGCTGTGTATTGTCACAATTTTTTATTTCTTCACTGTAAAGTCATTGGAAAGGATAAACAAAGTGTTAAGTGGTTGTAATATGCTAAATGGTTTGAATCAAAATTCTTAGGCCAAACTTTTGAGTAAACAAAACGATCATTTTTGCAGTGTTAAATGATTGTAATGATCTTCTGCAGAGAAAATGGGGAGAACTTAACAAATGAAGACAACACAAATTCTAGAAATAAGACTTGAAAAGTGATCATTTTTGTAAGAATTTGAAGGGATTTACCGCTACTTTCAAACAATCTTTTTAAAGACACATAATCCTAGATGCATTCTTTAACATACTATTATCGCTGCATATTGCACTGTCTATGTATACTCTCATCTTAAAGGGAAAACATAATCTTCATTCTTTGGTCTATTTTTAGGTAGATGATAAACATGTAAGGCGGTCATCTATTTTGTGTGCATGCCAAACACAGAGCGCATGCCAAACACAGAGCGCATGCCAAACACAGTGCGCATGCCAAACACTATGCAGGTCCCAAACACAGTGCGTGTGGCAAACACAGTGTGCATGACAAACACTGTGCTCGTGAAAAACACAGTGCGCGTGGCAAAAACAGTGTGCGTGACAAACACTGTGCACGTGACAAACACAGTGCGTGTAGCAAACACAGTGTGCATGACAAACACTATGCATGTGACAAACAGTGTGTGTGGAAAACACAGTGCGCGTAACAAACACTGTGCATGTGCAAACACAGTGTGCGTGGCAAACACTGTGCATGTGACAAACACTGTGCACATGGCATAGATAGTGCACATGACAAACACTGTGCACATGGCAAAGATAGTGCACATGACAAAGACAGTGCACATGGCAAAGACAGTGTGTGCATGTCAAAGACAGTGTGTGCATGGCAAAGACAGAGCACATGACAAAGACAGTGCGCATGGCAAAGAGTGTACATGACAAAGACAGGGCACATGACAAACACAGGGCACATGATAAACACAGGGCACATGACACACATGGTGCATGACAAACACAGTGCACATGACAAACACAGTGTGCATGACAAACAGTGCACATGACAAAGACAGTGTGCATGACAAAGACAGTGTGCATGACAAACTCTGTGTGCATGACAAACACTGTGCGCATGACAAAGACAGTGCGCATGACAAAGACAGTGCACATGACAAAGACAGTGGGCATGACAAACACTATGCACATGACAAACACTGCGCATGACAAACACTGTGCGCATAACAAACACTGTGGGCATGACAAACACTGTGCGTATGACAAACACATTGCTCATAACAAAGACAGTGCACATGACAAAGACAGTGGGCATGACACATACTGTGCGCATGACAAACAGTGCACATGAAAAACACATTGCGCATATGACAAAGACAGTGCGCATGACAAAGACTGTGTGTATGACAACAAAATATATGATATCAAGTTTTTTAATTATTTTATCTTTGTTTTATACTTACAAGCTTCGTGGCATTTTGTGAGTCTGTCAAGGTCATCCTGATGATAATAATCATAAACTGATGTTCCTAAAACTTCAAATGGAAGATATCCTAAAATTGGAGGCCCTCTGGATAAGACAAAGAACAAACAAGTATTTCTTAGCAGAAGAGGTTCTCAAATGGGTTGATTTGCAACTTTGACTAATAAATACAATCTGCAGTTGAAATAAGAAATTTAACACAACGCTAAAAAGCCTATCAAGGGTGTCTTAAGCTATATTTCCACCATTACCAAAAATCACTGAAGCGTTTATTTATCACTTTTCTATTATTATCCCCCCAAAAACCGAATAGTTAACTCTTTAGCTGGTGCTGTGATCTCCATGGAATGAAAAAAAGCTATTGTATCTATAGTGTAAAGGAAAACAAATGATTATTTTTAGTTAATGCCTATATATGTTCTAATTTATTGCTCACTGCAGTGTGCAACTGACCAAAGTACATCTTATGACCTAAAAAGTCTCTTCAGACAATTTTATTAAGCAATTATGGAGAAATACCACCCAGTGGTGTACAGTATTGCACACCAGAAAACCAAAGGTTTTGAGGTTCTGATGCGTAAAGTTGATATTAATTGTCCATCCTGGCACCAGGTCAAATCTATGTGTAAAAAAAAAAGTATGCCTCCTTTTAAATTCTCCATAAATATGATATGTGAATAAGATGGCAATGCTATATGAGGCTTGTTCATTAGGGACAGGTAGCATCAATTTGATCATAGTTGGAAGATAATAGGATATAAACCATGAAAATTGGAAATGCTCAGTTCAAAATTGACCATTTTCCAGCATTTTTTAATATGATTATTTTATCATTATAAAGACACAGAAAAACCTAGAATTGCCTTTTGTTTATTAAACTTTTCAATCCTTGCTATTTAAATGGGAGATTGAATATGATACAGAGGTTTTGAATCTCCATCATACCCTTAGTAGCAGGATTTTCTGTGACTGAAATTAAGAACAGAAATTGAATGAATTGTACATTAATGATTTGAGCTGTTATCTCTTTCATACATCACTTCCTTTAAAACTTATCAAAAATTCCTCCAACTTTGATAAACCATTACTAGCAAATTACAGGTTTCTAATAATTTAAAGACTATTCTGTACCATTACTAGCAACTTGTTATAATTTAAAGACTATTCTGTACCATTACTAGCAACTTGTTATAATATAAAGGCTATACTGTACCATTACTAGCAACTTGTTATAATTTAAAGACTATTCTGTACCATTACCAGCAACTTGTTATAATTTAAAGACTATTCTGTACCATTATTAGCAAATTGTTATAATTTAAAGACTATTCTGTACCATTTCTAGCAACTTCTTATAATTTAAAGACTATTCTGTACCATTACTAGCAACTTGTTATAATTTAAAGACTATTCTGTACCATTACTAGCAACTTTTATAATCTAAAGACTATTCTGTACCATTACTACCAACTTGTTATAATTTGAAGACTATTCTGTAACATTACTAGCAACTTGTTACAATTTAAAGACTATTCTGTACCATTACTAGCAACTTGTTATAATTTAAAGACTATTCTGTACCATTACTAGCAACTTGTTATAATTTAAAGACTATTCTGTACCATTACTAGCAACTTCTTATAATTTAAAGACTATTTAAAGACTATTCTGTACCATTACTAGCAACTTCTTATAAAAGACTATTCTGTACCATTACCAGCAACTTGCTGTAATTTAAAGACTATTCTGTACCATTACTAGCAACTTGTTATAATTTGAAGAATATTCTGTACCATTACCAGCAACTTGTTATAATTTAAAGACTATTCTGTACCATTACCAGCAACTTGTTATAATTTGAAGACTATTCTGTACCATTACCAGAAACTTGTTATAATTTAAAGACTATTCTGTACCATTACCAGCAACTTGTTATAATCTAAAGACTATTCTGTACCATTACCAGCAGCTTGTTATAATTTGAAGACTATTCTGTACCATTACCAGCAAGTTGTTATAATTTAAAGACTATTCTGTACCATTACTAGCAACTTGTTATAATTTGAAGACTATTCTGTACCATTACCAGCAACTTGTTATAATTTGAAAACTATTCTGTACCATTACCAGCAACTTGTTACAATTTAAAGACTATTCTGTACCATTACCAGCAACTTGTTATAATTTGAAGACTATTCTGTACCATTACCAGCAACTTGTTATAATTTAAAGACTATTCTGTACCATTACTAGCAACTTGTTATAATTTGAAGACTATTCTGTACCATTACCAGCAACTTGTTATAATTTAAAGACTATTCTGTACCATTACCAGCAACTTGTTATAATTTGAAGACTATTCTGTACCATTACCAGCAACTTGTTATAATTTAAAGACTATTCTGTACCATTACCAGCAACTTGTTATAATTTGAAAACTATTCTGTACCATTACCAGCAACTTGTTACAATTTAAAGACTATTCTGTACCATTACCAGCAACTTGTTATAATTTGAAGACTATTCTGTACCATTACCAGCAACTTGTTATAATTTAAAGACTATTCTGTACCATTACTAGCAACTTGTTTAGACTATTCTGTTCAGACTTTTCATACTGTAGTTCTACCTGTCCATATACTTTTAATTGTAATGAATGTGGTGCATTATACACTTTATATGACCAAATACAAGGAGTGGTGTATACCCCAGTTCATGCCCAATGGCTTCATAGGAGCTGAGATATACATCTTCAATGTAGCCATTGACGGCTGATATTCGTTTATTTTTTTAATAAAAGAGAAAGTGGTAACTTGGAACCTGACATAAAGTGGTTACATTACAAAATTAAACAAGTCATAACAGGCAACATAAACAAGCAATTTCATAAATAGGTTTCCAAGTATATTATCATTTACACAAATACATTCTAAACAAGTATATTACCATTTACACAAATACAGTCTAAACAAGTATATTATCAATTACACAAATACATTCAAAGCTAAGACAGCATTTCTTCTTGAATTATACTGGAATGTGATCAACATGGCATGAAGTTTTAATAAGTTTAAGAAAGATGTACAGACCATGTAGGCCTATCAATGTTCAAAACAATTTGTAAAGCACCATTATCCACAACGAAGTCATGTTCAGCTGTGCTAAAAAAAAATGCTTCTGTATAAAAATGAGTCTTAAGCCTTCGTTTAAAATCATTGGATTTGGGAGAAAGTATTAAGTGGCAAGGAATCCCATAAAGCTGGTGCAGAACATGTGAAGAGCAACAACAAAAAGAATGAAGTTTCCATTTTGGCGTGTGGAGAAGGTGCTTGTTCGATGAACATAGATTACATAAAGATGATTTGAAGTAAATGAGATCAGCCAGATATTGAGGTGCAAGTCCATGAATAGATTTGTAAGTAATTAAAAGTTTAAATTCAATTCGGTGCCAAACAGGAAGCCAGTGGACTTTCTTTAAAACAAGGTGATATGGTCAAACTTATTTGAATGGGTTACAATTCTGGCAGCAACATTTTGAGCACGTTGGAGTGGAACAAGTTGAGAGTCAGGCAGCCAAAATAGCAGAGAATTTCCATAATCTAATTTTGATGAGACAACAGCATAACCAAGTGTTTGACAAGATTCCGTGGTGAGGTATTTTCGAATATGACCTTTTTTATGAAGATAGAAGTAAATTGACCAACAAGTGTTGGAAATGTGCTGTTTAAAAGAGTATGTATTGTCGAAAGTGACCCCAATATTTCATGCAGAATCTGTTGACTTGATCCCATGTTATTAGTTGAAAGAAATTGAGAGCGATCATATTTGGAATGAATGAATGAATGGACTTCGGTTTTTAAATCATTAAGTTGAAGCTTGTTTTGAATCATCAAGTTCTTCATATCAATGACACATTTATCAATGGAAGTTGATTGCTGAAGATGAGTCTAATTTGGTAAAAGACAAATAAGTTATCAGCATATTGGTGGAACTTCAAATATTCACAAATGAGGTTATTAAGTGCAGAAATGTAAATGGTAAACAACAAAGGGCCTAGAACTGAACCCTGGGGTACACCATAATTTGGAAGTTTTGAAAGTGAGTTGTGATCATTTTTACTGCAATAACTTGGAACCTGTTCGTTAGATATGACTGTAACCATTTGAAGACATTTCCTTTGTTACCAAGATTAGATAATCTCTGAAGTAAGATGCTATGATCAATGGTGTCAAAGGCAGCAGATAGGTCCAACAAAATAAGGAGAACATATTGATCAGAATCAAGGGACTGTTGAATTTCATTGTGAACAGCAGTAGGGCAGTTTCTGTAATACAATATTTCTTGTAGGCAGATTGCAAGGGTTTCAGTCAAAAAATCTGAATAAGATAATTGTTAAGTTGAATGGCAACGATCTTGGATGTGAAAGGAAAGTTTGTTAGTGTTTGAAACAGTCTTTGAAATAATCACAATACGGTTTGAATCAGCTTTGAATTCTGTAGTAATCCAGGCTGTCCAAAGACAATCCTAAACATCTACTTGCAGACAATGGTTACCCATGATTGCTGAGATACATGAAACTTAATCAAGTAATTTGCAGGTGAAGCAGCTGTCCAAGCTTCTTTATATCCATGCAGAAGTGTTTCTTAGTCATTACAGCCATTTCCAAGGTTAGTTCATGTCATGGTGCTGCTGGATACTGTAAAGAAAAAAAAAAGAAATGCTGGTTGCGAGATGATTCTTAAACATAAATCTATTATTGTCAGGAATTTATTGTTTAAGGAACATTCTGTTAAACATTTGTGATGTTATATGGTAACTGTAGTCTGATTTAATACAGATTAAGATGGGTTAATTTGATACTTATCAAAGATTTTACATCATTTTTGATGTTTTGTAAAAGCTTTTTTTTTTTTTTTTTGGGGGCTAATGATAATGATACTTTATGAAATTAATAATTGATTTGGCATTAAACTAGTTCATATGGTAAACAAAAAAACATGTATTGAAAGGCTAAAAACAACTGATACGAAAATGTGATAGATAGATATGCCTTTTGATATATATATAATATATATATATATATATACATACATACATACACACATGTATGCATGCATGTATACATACATACATACATACATACATACATACATACATATATACCAAAGAAATAATAGCAACATGATGCATTTAATCCAAGGAAGAGTGCTCAATGTAAAACAGAGCATAATAATAACGAATTGGGACGAACAAGCTTCTACTACATAATTTCCACACGACAAATTTGTTTCATAAGAGTACAATAGTACCTCACTCATCGGGTGTATGTGATCAACTGAAGACAAAGATTATAGGATACAGGTTACAATAGCTATGGAGGTCAATGAGGCGTGCCTTAATATCAGTTTATCTTTGTGTTTCTTTTTTGAAATTTTATAAGAATTTGGTAGAGTGTCTACAAGTGGACATTAATTCAGATCTCGTATTAAGCGAAGAATCACAGGGTTTGTATATTAGGTAAAGTTTTTCAATTAAACATAAATTGTAACGTTTAGTTGCAATACTATATGGTCTAGCACGTTTTAAAACTTTCCATTTGATATCAAATTCCTTGTTGTTACCCTTGAGTGACCAGATATATTTGCTGAGTTCTGTATCTTTTCTTTGTGTTAGTGGACAAAAAACTTTTATGATTAGCATATCAAGTTTTAAAATCTGTTGCACAAAGCCCGACATAGGTCTCAGTTTCGCCGCTATATTCTTTTTTGTGACGATTGCTTGGTAGACTAAGCCTTCTTCCTTGCATCTACCTTTCACTGGGCATTGCTCTTTTTTCGTACACTTGCATTCTTTAGGTGAGGGTTTCACTTGGATGGTAATTATTGATTTGTTAAGGGCGTCAATCATGTTTTTCATGCTTAGCATACAACTGTAACTAAGTTTAACTGTGTTTCTGTTGAAAATTTTATGCAGTAAATTAGATGGTGGAAATTCCTCGCCTAAGATTTCAAAAGACTGCCTCCCAATATTGGTTTCTATACTCTTACGGTACGGGGGGGAGGGAAGGGGGGAAGTTTTACCAAATTATATTTCTACTGCGGTTTCTCTTTTTCCTCTCGGGTACTGGTGTTTCCTTGTACTCAAGTTTGTGTTTGTATCCACTCTTGTCGAGGGCGTGTTGGTATGCTGGGGATGCATCGTCGAATATTTTACTGTTGGATGATATTTCCGAGTGTCTTTTGTTGATGGCCATAGGAATGTTTTCAACTTAACAAAATGTATGGACTTCTCTTTACATCCTTTTCATGTTTATAGATATGCACTTTACTTAAAAGATACCCAGATTGGCTTGTGATCAGTATAGAAAGATTCTAAAATACCCCTTGACACAATATCACTTGCAGAAATATTTGTAAAGATATGGTTGAGGCATGACTTATTATCTGAAGTTGTTCTATCAATGATTTGGACAATCGGTAGCTTCAGATGGCAGAGCGCATGGCTGAGATGCTGGAGGTCCAGGGTCCAAGCCTCGGTCATGTCCAACTCAATTTTTTCACAGCTATGCAGACAGATACGCCGAACATCAAAGTGAAGTATTTCATCTACAGCTCCTACTTCTCATTCAGCTGTTGAGAAAAGTGACAAAGGTTAAATGGAACACACCGTCCTTTGGAGGGGACGTTAAGCTGTTGCTTCCAAGCAGGAGTCACCACTGCCTGGTTCTCTAAACACTATTCGAGAAAAGCGTGAAAACACGGTGTTCATACACTTTCCATTTCAAGTACTAAGTTCATGTGCACCCATAGGCAGCCGGAGAACTGGTCTGTTAGTTGTAGAGCGCATTTGAATCGTTCTTTCAACTAGAAAATGCGCCATATGAATTCCATATATAATTTGTCTGTAGTGCAGGGGTCAAAATTCCCGCTGTTCAATAACAGTACTTTTTAAGCGGGAAGAGTGAATTTTCAAACATCACTGTTCCATAGAACAGTGTTTTTTTTTCTCAGCTCAAACATATAACATCAAGACCCTGCATTATATTGTTTTCTGTTCATAAAAAGTGTTTTAAGGGTAAAATCCCTCCTAACAAATATTTTTAAAGCATGAAAAACCTTTCTTTTCTTTCAATTACCGGCGCAATCAATCACAGATGGACCGCTGAAACTAACAATAACATAACGCTAGGTTTGGATCTCACTCTGTCAACACCTGTTCTACAGGCTGTAAAATTGACCACAAAATACACTGAAAATTGTTTACTGGTGGCGATCAGTACATTTACATGTAAACATTACTTGTTGAGTCAAATAAATTTTGCAAGAAAGAAAAAAATATTGCAAAATATATAATAAAAGAAAAAAAAGGTTTCAGCAGAGCTGAAATTTTGCAGCTTCACGAAGATCGCAGCCATTTTATAGCAGGACTGAATAACTGTATTTCCGGGGTGATAGCATAGTTTTAAAAGCTGGCTCAGGATTTAACTATCAGCTTATTAAAATTTTAAAAACAGCTTACTGGTCGGCTTTACTTTAAGCCGGTACGGGTTTAACTTTGAATATTAGTATAAATATCAACCCTTTCAAGCTGATTTACAAACCAGCATGACTGTACTTTTATCTATATATAGTAACCCAGGAACGGTTCTCAAATTGAACCAACATGGGTTTAGATAACTGAGAATTGTTGCCTGCAAGGCTTGTGATAAAGCTGGCATGGCGTTTGTAGAACCAGCCCGGGTTTCCGTAAAACCGGCACAGGTTATAAACTGTTTATGACCTAATTGAATTTACCTCGCACGGTTTCCCTGAGAAACCAGCATGGGTACTAACTCGTTCGTGAACGGAAGCTCGAATGGGAAACCTGCAATAAGATTGAGCAGCTGAGGGAACCACAGTTGGCCGAGCCAGTTGGAAGCTACCAAAAGAAACATGTGACACTGATCGTACATCACCTTGCCCAGCACTCTCGTTACTAGTGCGAACGGTGGGAAGGCGTGGCCCATGAAGTGAGTCCACCTGATCGTGAACGCGTCGAATCTCCAGACTCTCGGGTTGGTTGTGGTTGTCCACGGACGCGAACAGATCTACGTCTAAAGACCAAAGGTCAACCAGATCATCTCGGCCACCCGTGGGAGCAGGGCCCATTCTGTGGGGGCTCGTTGGAGGCGTGATAACAGATCCACGATCATGTTCTTCTTGCCTGGCAGGTGGACCGCCCGGAGTGTGACCTTGTTCGTCATGCACCAAGACAGAAGGGACTTGGCTAGGATCCAAAGTCTTCTGAATCTTGTGCCTCCCTGTCTGTTAATAAACGCCACTACCGTGGTGTTGTCGGTGCATATGAAAACAGTCTTGTTCCATACCCAAGGTAGGAAATGAACAAGAGCCCGGCGTATTGCCTCTATTTCCAACAAATTGATGTGCTGACCGCACCAGGTGTCCGTCCAAAATCCTGCAACTTGGAACCATGCTAAATGCGCTCCCCACCCCGTCGGAGACGCATTGGTCACCACTGACACAGGTCTGACGGGTGGAAAAATCGCTCCCTGTAACAGATGAGAGTAGACCCACCACCACCAAATGTGGGGACCACTGCCTGTGCACGGAGGACGAGGAGACTGAGGTCCCTCCTAGATGGGACGAAATGATCCAGTAGAAGAAATTGTAGATCCCACATGTAAAACCTACACATGGGGACTACATCGACTGAGCTGGCTAGGTATCCTAGGAATACCAGCCACGCTTTCGCCGGCAACACCGGTTATGAGAGGACGTCGGCTCCCGCCCTTAATTACAGCTAGGATCCACTCCTCCGTCGGTCGTATACAACCTTGTGTAAAATCCAGGACTGCTCCCAAAAAGGTGGGAGTCTGAGAAAGAACTAGAGTGGACTTGGCGAGATTGATCCCCACCCTAAGTCCTAAGCCACACTTATGACTATACGTTCGTTTGTTCTGCAGAGTGGCTCATCTACTGCGACGATCAGCCAGTCGTCTAGGTACATAAAGACTCTAATGCCTTGCTTTCGCTAAAAGGCTGCTAGAACCCTTGTAATCCGGGTGAAGACCCTGGGGGAAGTTGATAGCCCAAAGGGTAACATCCTGAATGTGTACGTAACTTCCTCGAATTGGAACAACAGAAAACGCCTGTCTTCCTCGAGCATCGGCACTAAGAGATATGCATCCGCGAGGTCGATAGAGGTGGCCCACAGGCCCATCGTCAACTGAGGGAGGATAGAGTGAAGAGTCTCCATCCTGAACTTCAACGGACGAATGAATCTGTAGAGTATTCTCAGAGTGATGATTGGGCACCACTTGTTCCCCTTCTTGGGGCCAGGAAAACGTGGATGTTACGAGGTTCCTGGGAGGATTCAAGATGGGGGTGACAGCTTTCTTCCCCAGCAGCTCTCCGATCTCTGTCCTCAGCAAATTGGCGTGGTCACTCAAACGAGGTGTGGGGGTGGGGCGAAAGACCCCCCCCTCAATGGGCGAGGGAGTCGTGAACTCTAGACGGTAACCCTGCCGAATGGTTCGTAGCACCCATTTGTCTGTAGTGACTCTCCCATGTCTCTGGACATTTCCCCAAATTCCCCCCGACTGGACCAACCGTCAACAGGGGCATCAGGGGTGGGTCAAAAGGGCTGCTCCTTGCCCTTCCCCTACCCCCGGGAGGAGGAGGAACCCGTTCTACGTGCAGAGGAGAAGAAGCGTAGACCGTTCTCTGCCACATTCACTCTGCCACTCCATGAAACGGACTCTTGTGAGAAGAGAAGGAAGAAGCTGTATAGGGCCCCATTAATGCATTACGGCAACAATGGGCCCGTCGCTGGGTAGACGTACCCCGGCCTCTTACAGGGGCAGAAGGATGGCGACATGCGGGAGGAGAAGAAAAAGTCTTCATCCTCGCTAACAGCTCCTTAGTCTTCCGAAGATCATCCTGTCGGCCAGCTTGGCGTAACAGGACATCTCGGAAGTGACGTGCAAACAGGTCCGGGCCTTCTGTTGGTAAGTGCCGAAGGTCCGTCAGAGTGACTTCAGAGAGTCCAAGGAGAGGGAGAAAATTCTCGCGCCTCTCTATGACTACCTTTGCGGAGACTCGAGCGAGTTGGTCGACTGCGCGTCGAGCAAATCCGAGTCCGGTTAACAAAGGGTGCGGTTGTTTTAAGTACGTCGGTTGGCAGATGTCTACACAGAACCGAGTCTAACCCCTCTGTAACCCAGACGGCGAGAGCTTGGGTATTTAAAGCCCCACCGTATGGCCTGGTCAACAGCTGTTAGGAAATTTTCCCTTTACTGGACTGCAGGATCAAGAAATTTCTTGGTTCTGCCCACGGAGCTGGACACCACTGTGGTGCCGCTTGCGGGCTGGCGGAGGAGTTGCCACACTCCTTCCAGGATCGAAGGGGTGCCTATGAGTGCCTAATAGGCAGCTGGTTGGACACGCGTGGCCTTGTCAACCTCTATGTTGTAGGCCGTCCAGTCCCTGTCTGGGGTCCTGGTCCAATGCTGAACCATCAATGGGAAAGTGTCAGCCAGTTGGCTCAGTTTCCCTCTGGGCTGAGCTGAGCAGTCTATGCTGAGACTATTGGCCCGCTTCTACGAGAGGTGCTTCTACAACATCCAGCTTAATTTCCCATTCTAGGAAATCAAGAAGCTGGGAGCTGTACGGAGCCGTGTACATGGGCTGTGGAGCCAATCACCAGAGCCGTGAAAGTAATGTAATGGCTCAACAACGAGCTGTAAAATTACTTATAACTCACTTATTACCTCTTTGGGCGCCTCCTTTTAGTGGCCCTATCGGTCCCTACATGGAACCGTGGTCCACAGCGTTGGACAAAGGAGTTACCCACTAAGAATATACGCCTCACCAATTTAGTACGTCGAGGAGGGGGCGCTAGTGGTTTATTTAAGTGACGTCTAGGCGACACTTAGCTGATCAAAATAGACTCAGGTAACTTAGGCCCGATAGACCGCACCTATGGCCCTGCCAGCTCAGTAGCGTCGAGTCAGAGGCATCCAGGTGAATCAGATAAAAGTTAACAAAGTAAACTACAAACACAGACCTCCACTGCTCAGTAGCATCGAGTCGGTGGTCATGGCGTAAGTAGAAACTCTGAGACTATAATGATTTATATCACCTCTTGGCAATTAGACCTTCTCAAGGTCACTGCAACGCCCAAAACTCTTGTCTTAATTATATGCGAGAAAAACGAACACACAACAGGTACTGGTAACGTTAAATAAAATATAGGCTCTCTTGTAACAAGTGTAGCTCCTTGGAGATGTATGAAGCCGACTCCTCAAACACCTTGTGGTGATGTCGACCAAATACTATACGCCAACATCGATTGAGTTAATTGGCCTAATGCATACAAGAATATGTACTGAAGATATCCTGACATGGAAATACACTGCATAATATAACGCTAGGCTCTCCTCGTGGAAGGGCAGTGCCGAGGGTGAAAAACACTTAAACCCAGGGAAAGAGGTCCACTAGACAGGCACCCTGAGTGTTCTAGGGCCTAAAAACACCCGCCGCGAGAGTGGGACTCTTTCAAAATAGCCACCCTTTTTGTACGGATGGAGACAAAAACCCTCTATCCTAAATGTCGGCTTAATGGGAAAGTCCTGTGAGTAGGACCGAAGAATTCCCAGTTCCATGGCTACCTTGTCTTTCCTCAGAAGACTTGAAAAGGCAAACAGAACAAGACCGAACAGCATAAAAACCTGCCTGGTAGAAGCTGCGAGGGAGAAAATTGTTAGAAAGGTTAAAATTATTAAAAGAAAATTTGACCAGTTCCATGCAGCGATGTTGTGATAGCAACGCGCTGAAAATGTTTGTTTGTTTGATGATGGCTTAACGGCACCACAACAACTAAGGTCAAATTGTGCCTGAGAGGTCAGATCATTCAAGAGGTAGGAAGTAAAGGAAATAGGGGGAGAATGAGAGAAATTAAGGACAAAAGGTCAGAAAGCTGTGATCGTGAGGGGAGGTGCATGGTTGAAACAAAAACAAAGTAGAGAGGGGGTGGAAGAGGAGAATTAAATATGGTCGTAGAGGGAGGCATGATGAAGGAAGGAGATAATTTTATCCGGAGGATTTTTCTGGAAGAACTCAGCAATTGAGTTGTAGGGAGCGAGGGAAGCTCTGGGAAGGTTGTACAGCTAGGGGGCAAGGAAGGAGAACGTGATGGATTGTGACGGTGCAATGGCAATTGTTGCAGAGGGGTTGGGGGGAGCCAATAGGGAGGTGGGAGTGGGTGAGATGAGTGTGACCAATTCTAAGACGGGTAATATAAACGTTGTCAATACAAGAGAGGTTGTTGATGGTGGCTTTGATCAGAATTGTGGGCTGGATGACATGGAGTTTGTTATCAATTTGGGACTTCCATGAGGTTTGCCAGGTCCCGAACAAGAGAAGCGATAAGCAGTTTGATGTCAGAGAGGGTTTTGGGAAAAGGGGCAGGGAGGAGGGTGAGGGCAAGCTTAGCGGCTGCATCAGCCCTGTCATTACCCAGGATGCCAACATGGCTGGGTACCCAGAAGAAAAAATACTTTTCCTGCAGAGGGTGGGAGAAAGGAGTTTGCGGAGGAGGAGGTGGCATGTAAGGTTATCCCATTTAAGGTTGAGTAAAGAAGTAAGAACAGCTTTTGAGCCGGAGAAAATAACAAAGTGGCTGAGCGGGGAGTACTCAATAAAGTTGAGGGCAAGGAGAATGGCCTTAGCCTCGGCTGAAAAGATGGATGAGTAGTCAGGAAGTCTGCTACTGGGGGTGATGTCTTGGATGACCGCAGCAGCAGCTGTCTTGTTGCCCTCCTTGGACCCATCAGTATAGATGGAGGTGTAATTTGAGAGTTGGTCTTTGACTTGCTTGTGGAGATTTATGAAGAGGTTAGGATGGGTTTGAGCTTTGTGATGAGTGGAGAGGCCCAGGTGGACTGAAGGGAGGGGGGTGGCTCAAGGAGGAAAAGTGGGCCAGAAGAAGGTGCCGAGAGTGGTGGGGTTGATGCCGAGATGGAAGAGGTCTGATTTAATGCGTAAGCTAAAGGGAGGGGATAGTTTTTTAGTCCTATCAAAGAGGGTGGAGAAATTGGGGTACCTAATGAGGTTGTAAACAGGGTTCTGGGTGTTGGTGAGGACCCTAAAAGCATAGGATAGGCTGAGCTTTCTACATCTAAGTAGAAAGGGGGGTTTGTTGGCTTCAACATAAAGGCTGGTGATTGGGGAGGTCCTGTAAGCACCTAGACAAAGCCTGAGGGCTTCATTTTGGTTGGTGTTGATGTGGTTGAGGTATGAGTCGTGAGCGACACAGTAGAAAATATTGCCATAGTCAAGCTTGGCACGAATGGTGAGCCTAAAATTTTTGAGGAGAGCAAAGCGGTTCGCACCCCAAGTGGTGTTGGAGAGGAGTCTGAGGATGTTGAGGGAGCTGTTGCATTTCAGTTTCAGGTTGGTGATGTGTTGCTTGTAGGTAAGCTTAGGGTCTAGAGTTAGACCCATGCAAAAACTATGTGTGTTTAACTTTTGGGATGCGATTACCATTCAGGACAAAGTTCGGGTTGGGGTGGAGGTTGTTGAAATGACAAAAGTGCATGCAGACTGTCTTGTCTTTGGAGAATTTAAAACCGTTTTTGTTGCTCCAGTCTTGCAGCAGGTCGAGGCTGGTTTGGAGCCTACTTTCAACAATAGGAAAGCTCGGGGAGGAGTAGAAGATGGTGAAGTCATCCACATATAAGGTACGTTTGATGTTGGGGCCAAGGTTATCCGCGATGTCATTGATGCTCAGGTTGAAGAGAGTGGGAGAGAGAATGCTGCCTTGGGGGACGCCCTCTTCTTGGGGGTACGGGTTGAAAAGGGTGTGGCCAATACGAACTTGGAACCGCCTGGATGAGAGGAAGTTTTGAATAAAGATGGGGAGATGGCCTCTACGGCCGATGGTGTGAAGTTTGCGGGTAATGCCGTATTTTCAAGTAGTGTCAAATTTTCTCAAGGTCAAAAAATATGGCAATGAGGTGTTCCTTTTTTGCAAAGGATTCCCGGATAGCGGTGTTGAGCGTAATTAACTGGTCTAGGGTATTGCGACGTTTTCGGAAGCCGCTTTGGTCAGGGGAAGAGGATTCTGTTGGTCTCGAGGAACCAGTTTAGTCTCTGATTAATGATTTTTTCCATAATTGAACAGAGACAGCAAGTTAGGGCGATGGGGCGGTAGCTGGAGGGGTCAGTACCATCTTTCCTCGGTTTAAGGACGGGGATGACAATAGCTGTCCTCCATATAGGGGGAAAGGGGTGTGAGGTCCAAATGTTGTTGAAGATTGTGAGTAGGGTAGTGGTGGCCTTGATGGTGAGGTGTTTCAGGAACTGGTAGGGGATGTTATCTGGGCCCTTGGAGGTACAGCCAGCATCGTGAATGGCTAGGCTTAATTCAGAGAGGGTGAGAGGGGCGTTGTAGTTTTCGGAGTTGTCGGAAGGAAAGCTTTTTTGGTTTTGAAGGCATTGGAGTAGTTGGTCGAGGATGAGATGTTGCTGAAAGTGGCGGCGAGGTGGTTAACGATGTCCTTTTTTGCAGTGAGAAGGTCACCATTCTGAGAGAGATGGGAGATGGGAGATTTACCCACTCTGCCGTGGAAGCTGTTAACCATTCTCCAAATCTTCTTTGTGGGGGTGCTGGTGGTGAGAGAAAAGATGAAGTTGTTCCAAGTGTTAGTTTTACTGTCCTTGATAGTGCGTCTGGCCTTGGCACGGCTGATGCGAAAGAGGTTGAGGTTATGGGTGGTTGGGTTAGTTTTGAAGTTCCTGAGGGCTCTTTTCCTGTTGTTGATGGCGGTTTTGCAGTCATCAGAGAACCAGGGGTTGGGGGGATGATTTGGGAGTTTGGAGGTTTTAGAAATTGAGCAGGTGGTGATGTTGATAAGGATATTACTGAAGTTTGACATGGGTTCCTCATCCTCAAGGAGATGGGGGGAGAGGTGTGAGTCACAAAGGGTTTCGAAAAGGGGCCAGTCAGCCTTCTCGAGGTTCCAATTTGGGGTGTGGTCAGAGGGGGTTTGAAGGTTGGAGTGTATAAAAAGAGGGTAATGATCACTACCACAGAGGTCAGCAGTAACTCTCCAGCTAAAATCAGGGATGAGGTTGGGGGAACAGATAGACAGGTCAATACAGGTAAGGGAATCTGTGGCAGGGTGAAGGTAGGTCGGGGAGTTAGTGTTGAGCAAGGAGAGGCTAGTGTGCTGATGAAGAGTGTTCTCGATGAGCTTGCCTCTGGGGGTGGTGGTAACAGAGCCCCACAGAGGGTTGTGAGCGTTGAAGTCACCAAGAAGGATGAAGGGAGAGGGGAGCTGAGAGATGAGATTGTTAAGGCTGGTTGGCTAAATGTTGGTGTTGGGGGGGGGGGGGGGAGATAGATACTGCAAAGAGTGAAAGTTTTGTGGAGGGAGATAGATATACAGATGGCCTGAAAGTCGGTGTGCACTTGAACAGGGCTGTGCGGGATATCATGTCTTACGAGAATGGAGACGCCCCCACAGGCCCTGTCAGCGTCCACTTGATGTTTGTGATAGCAAGCGAAGTTGTTGAGGCAGTAATGGTCGGTGGTTTTCAAGAAAGTTTCTTGTAGGCAGAAGACGACCGGGTTGACTTGAAGGTGGTGACCAGAAGGTCAATTTCTTCAGAATTGGCCTTAAGGCTCCTTATGTTCCATTGTATGATGTTGAGAATGTTATTTCTATTGTTTATGTTGCACGCCATAAGAAGGCAAAGGGTTATCTTGAGGAGGATCTGTTTGGTCTGAGTTGCTTAATTTTCTCTTTGGATTTGTCCCTATTTTTTTGGGAACGGTTATTTTTGAAAGTTGGACGAGAAGTATGTTCGGTAACCGAACAATCCATGTTCTCTTCCGTGTCATTAGTGTGGGTTTGGATGGTGGACTGTTTGTTTACTGGTTGTTTCTTGGTTTGTTGCTTGTTGAATGGGTGACTGTTACTGTTAGCCACGTTGGCTTGAGTTTGTTGTTTGTTGGCATTAGATGTGTTGACGTAGGGGATGGCGGAAGTCTTTGAGGAGGAAGGAAAGTTAGGGGGAGAAGTGGTGGTGGTGGAGGTTGTTTGGGTAGTGGGTGTGGATTGTTTGTTGTCAATGGTGATGGGCTTAGGACTTAGTAAGAAGAGCCAGGTGAGGTCTGTTTGGGTATGCGAGTCAGTTTTTTTGTGTTAGGGGGGGCATTATTGGTGTTAGGGGAGACTACCCTCGAGTAGGAAGGTTTAGTGAGCAGTGAAGCGAGAAATTGCTTCCTGGCCTCTGGGTATGTGATGTTGGGGTTAAGGGATTTTAGTTTGGTTATTTGTTTTTCTTGGAGCCAGGTGGGGCAGTCTTTAGAGAAGGAGGGATGGTTTGCTGAATGGGTACCGCTGCAATTTGTGCAGTGTGGGGTGCTGGTGCAGGAGGTGCTGTCATGGTCTAGGGCTCCACAGTTGCCACAGCGCGCTTGGCTGCGGCAGGAGTTTTTCCCATGGCCATACCTCTGGCACTTATGGCAACGGAGGGGGTTTGGGATGTAAGGGGTGACTGGGATCCTTAAGTAGCCTGCTGTTATGTGGGAGGGGAGAGTTGGTGTGGAAAAAGTTAGGAAAATGGTGTTAGTGGGAGTTTCGGCTCCGTCTCTCTTGAGGACGAGACGACGGGCTTCTGTGACATTTTGGTTGGTTAGTTCGTTTACGAGGTCTTCATCAGTAAGGTAGGCCAAATCCCTGGATCTGACCACACCTTTACTGAAGTTTAGGGAACGGTGGGGGGTGACAGTAACGTCGATACCTGTATTTGCTAGGGTTTTAATCTTGAGGAGGGTGGTAGCTTGAGTATCTCTGGTGCAGTGCACCAGGTGATCGCCGGATCTGAGGGTGGAGACTTCAGGGAGGGTACAGACAAGGCCTTAGAGTGCCTTGTGGATTAGGAATGGGGAAACTTTCTTGAAACTATCTTCTTTATTTGTGGCCTGTATTATAAGGATTTTAGGAATTGGCGCTGAATAATGGTTGACAGTGGTAGTAGGTGGGTCACGGGGAGGGGAGGGAGGGTCAAGATCAAGGTCAAGGCAACAGCGTTTTGTCATTGTGAAAACAAAAACCCAGGGGCCGAGACCTGAGGCAGCTAGAAAAAAAGTCTCGGAACTACTATATTAGGACCGCTATACTTGTACCGAAGGCGCGAAAAGTCTGGTCAGAACGAAAGGGAAAATATAAAAGGAAACGATCTAACCGAAAACAAAAGCCCATCCACAGAGAAAAATCCGAAAATGATGATATAAAACAAAATTTGTGCAAAGTAAAGTGAAAAACGGAGCGAAATATTTAAGAAAGAAAAAATCAGATAGAAGTCATGTCGCTCTAGTTGCACACGCTGTAAAGTAGTGAGGGTTAGTGGAGGTAATATGGAAGTCAGGGCTGGGCTGGTAACTACGTTTTTAAGGTCGGTTAGAAGTGTGTTAGAATCAAGTCATGTAACCAGATTGCATATTTATAGCATGGAAGGTAAGGTACTGTACAACTAGAAGTAAATTCAAAACTTTTTACCACTGCCTTAAATGAATGGTAAATTCTGCCTAATTAACTTATCAAATGGTTTTGTTAGATTATTGGAACAAGGCCAATAGGAGGTTAAACATAATACCTCCTCCTTTGCATGCTTTGTTGTGAATTATAAAAGTAACATTACTGGGCAAAAAAAGCTTGGTGCAATATAGAAGTAACATGACTGGGCAAGAACAGCTTGGTTAATTATAGGAGTAACATGATTGGGAAAAAACAGCTTGGTGAATTATGGAAGTAACATGATTGGGCAATTGGTGAATAGAAGTAACATGACTGGGCAAAACAAGCTTGGTGAATTATAGAAGTAACATGACTGGGCAAAACAAGCTTGGTGAATTATAGAAGTAACATGACTGGACAAGAAAAGCTTGGTGCATTATAGAAGTAACATGACTGGGCAAGAACAGCTTGGTGCATTATAGAAGTAACATGACTGGGCAAGAAAAGCTTGGTGCATTATAGTAGTAACATGACTGGGCAAGAACAGCTTGGTGCATTATAGAAGTAACATGACTGGACAAGAACAGCTTGGTGCATTATAGAAGTAACATGACTGGACTAGAAAAGCTTGGTGCATTATAGGAGTAACATGACTGGGCAAGAACAGCTTGTTGAATTATAGGAGTAACATGACAGGGCAAGAACAGCTTGGTGCATTATAGAAGTAACATGGGCAAGAACAGCTTGGTGCATTATAGAAGTAACATGACTGGGCGAGAACAGCTTGGTGCATTATAGAAGTAACATGACTGGGCAAGAACAGCTTGGTGCATTATAGAAGTATCATGACTGGGCAAGAACAGCTTGGTGCATTATAGAAGTAACATGACTGGACAAGAACAGCTTGGTGCATTATAGAAGTAACATGACTGGGCAAGAACAGCTTGGTGCATTATAGAAGTATCATGACTGGGCAAGAACAGCTTGGTGAATTATAGAAGTAACATGACTGGGCAAGAACAGCTTGGTGCATTATAGAAGTATCATGACTGGGCAAGAACAGCTTGGTGAATGATTGAAGTAACATGACTGGGCAAGAACAGCTTGGTGCATTATAGAAGTAACATAACTGGACAAGAACAGCTTGGTGCATTATAGAAGTAACATGACAGGGCAAGAACAGCTTGGTGCATTATAGAAGTAACATGACTGGGCAAGAACAGCTTGGTGCATTATAGGAGTATCATGACTGGGCAAGAACAGCTTGGTGAATTATTGAAGTAACATGACTGGGCAAGAACATGTGCTTGGTGCATTATAGAAGTAACATGACTGGGCAAGAACAGCTTGGTGCATTATAGAAGTAACATGACTGGGCAAGAACAGCTTGGTGAATGATTGAAGTAACATGACTGGGCAAGAACAGCTTGGTGCATTATAGAAGTAACATGACTGGGCAAGAACAGCTTGGTGAATGATTGAAGTAATATGACTGGGCAAGAACAGCTTGGTGCATTATAGAAGTATCATGACTGGGCAAGAACAGCTTGGTGCATTATAGAAGTATCATGACTGGGCAAGAACAGCTTGGTGCATTATAGAAGTAACATGACTGGGCAAGAACAGCTTGGTGCATTATAGAAGTAACATGACTGGGCAAGAACAGCTTGGTGAATTATAGAAGTAACATGACTGGGCAAGAACAGCTTGGTGCATTATAGAAGTATCATGACTGGGCAAGAACAGCTTGGTGAATGATTGAAGTAACATGACTGGGCAAGAACAGCTTGGTGCATTATAGAAGTAACATGACTGGACAAGAACAGCTTGGTGCATTATAGAAGTATCATGACTGGGCAAGAACAGCTTGGTGAATGATTGAAGTAACATGACTGGGCAAGAACAGCTTGGTGCATTATAGAAGTAACATGACTGGGCAACAACAGCTTGGTGCATTATAGAAGTGCATTATGGGCAAGAAAAGCTTGGTGAATTATAGAAGTAACATGACTGGGCAAGAACAGCTTGGTGCATTATAGAAGTACCATGACTGGGCAAGAACAGCTTGGTGCATTATAGAAGTATCATGACTGGGCAAGAACAGCTTGGTGCATTATAGAAGTAACATGACTGGGTAAGAAAAGCTTGGTGCATTATAGAAGTATCATGACTGGGCAAGAACAGCTTGGTGAATTATAGAAGTAACATGACTGGGCAAGAACAGCTTGGTGCATTATAGAAGTAACATGACTGGGCAAGAACAGCTTGGTGCATTATAGCTTGGTGAATTATAGAAGTAACATGACTGGGCAAGAACAGCTTGGTGCATTATAGAAGTAACATGACTGGGCAAGAACAGCTTGGTGAATTATTGAAGTAACATGACTGGGCAAGAAAAGCTTGGTGAATTATTGAAGTAATATGACTGGGCAAGAACAGCTTGGTGCATTATAGAAGTAACATGACTGGGCAAGAACAGCTTGGTGAATTATAGAAGTAACATGACTGGGCAAGAACATGTGCTTGGTGCATTATAGAAGTAACATGACTGGGCAAAACAAGCTTGGTGAATTATAGAAGTATCATGACTGGGCAAGAAAAGCTTGGTGAATTATAGAAGTAACATGACTGGGCAAGAACAGCTTGGTGCATTATAGAAGTAACATGACTGGGTAAGAAAAGCTTGGTGCATTATAGAAGTAACATGACTGGGCAAGAACAGCTTGGTGCATTATAGAAGTAACATGACTGGGCAAAACAAGCTTGGTGAATTATAGAAGTATCATGACTGGGCAAGAACAGCTTGGTGAATTATAGAAGTAACATGACTGGGCAAGAACAGCTTGGTGCATTATAGAAGTAACATGATTGGGCAAGAAAAGCTTGGTGAATTATAGAAGTAACATGACTGGGCAAGAACAGCTTGTTGCATTATAAAAGTAACATGACTGAGCAAGAACAGCTTGGTGCATTATAGAAGTAACATGACTGGGCAAGAAAAGCTTGGTGAATTATAGAAGTAACATGATTGGGCAAGAAAAGCTTGGTGAATTATAGAAGTAACATGACTGGGCAAGAACAGCTTGTTGCATTATAAAAGTAACATGACTGGGCAAGAAAAGCTTGGTGCATTATAGAAGTAACATGACTGGGCAAGAAAAGCTTGGTGCATTATAGAAGTAACATGACTGGGCAAGAACAGCTTGGTGCATTATAGAAGTAACATGACTGGGCAAGAAAAGCTTGGTGAATTATTGAAGTAACATGACTGGGCAAGAAAAGCTTGGTGCATTATAGAAGTAACATGACTGGGCAAGAAAAGCTTGGTGCATTATAGTAGTAACATGACTGGGCAAGAACAGTTTGGTGCATTATAGAAGTAACATGACTGGGCAATTGGTGCATTATTGAAGTAACATGACTGGGCAAGAACAGCTTGTTGCATTATAGAAGTAACATGACTGGGCAAGAACAGCTTGGTGCATTATAGAAGTATCATGACTGGGCAAGAACAGCTTGGTGCATTATAGAAGTAACATGACTGGACAAGAACAGCTTGGTGCATTATAGAAGTAACATGACAGGGCAAGAACAGCTTGGTGAATGATTGAAGTAACATGACTGGGCAAGAAAAGCTTGGTGAATGATTGAAGTAACATGACTGGGCAAGAACAGCTTGGTGAATTATAGAAGTAACATGACTGGGCAAGAACAGCTTGGTGCATTATAGAAGTAACATGACTGGGTAAGAAAAGCTTGGTGCATTATAGAAGTAACATGAGTGGGTAAGAAAAGCTTGGTGCATTATAGAAGTAACATGGGCGAGAAATGTTTGAGTATATATTAGCTTTTTGCAGACAAAAGTGACAATAAAGATTAAAACAAAAGAAAAAATTGTTTGCATATGAGCAGAAGTTAATCGGATGTTCGATCCCGGGAAATGTGTGGTTGGGGAATCTTAACTGAAAGTCTAGTTTGCGCAAAATTAGATACGGACAAATAATTCAGGTTTCCGATAATGACTGGTAGACAACAATTACGGGGCTCACAATATTTTCAACATTTCAAGGAGCCCTTTTATCGGACTAGACTAGAACAGGAAATAAAAGGGCCGGGACTCCTTTACATATTAGGTTCCAAGTATATCAAGCCCTAAGTTCTTTTACATTTTACCTAATTTCCAACATTACAGCAACTATAGTCACTATTAAGACTGCTTTCACAACAAAAACAAAAGTGTACCTTTAGGAGGTATGTCCCGCACAATGAAGCCAGATTGGTCTTGTTTTTGACGTGCAAAATTTTTTGTTTCATCTTCTGGTCTTTTTTTTTTGTATTAGCCATACATCTACGTGACCTCCGTGATGCCCTGCATAGAGAAAAAAAAAGGCAAACATAAAATTCTAAAACAACATAGAAAATTAATTTTCGTCATGAAATTGACAGATGGGGGGGAGTCGAGGGTCACTGAAGATATGGAAGTGCCCCCTGAAGATAAAGATGAAGATAAGAGGGTTGGGGGTGGGGGGGGGACACTTCCATACGTGAGGTAAATATTCATGTACCACCCAAGCAACTGCCTTTTTTCAAAATTTTCATAGTGCGGGTATCAAAAAACAAATCTTTCATACTGCAGGTCTAAATTTGTTTGCATATTTTCATACTGCAGGTATCAAAATCATATACTGTCATACTGCAGTTACCAAAAAATCTCTCATACTGCAGTTCAATTTTGAAATCTTGGGCGGCACATACCTACTACTTTAGTATGGAAGTGCCCCCCCCCCCCCCTCCCCTTCCCTTTCCTTCCAGGAATGAACTATCAAAAATGAACCTTGCTAATAATTTCTACAGTCGGATCAGCCGCTTTAATATGTCTAACTTATAAGATTTGTAGAATAAAAATGCTGCTATCTCAGTACTGATTGCTAAACTGATTGCTAGTGATTGCTAAACTGATTGCTAGTGGAAAAGTCGGGTCCTTTGGGTCTCATTTCTTTTTAAACAAACAAATCATAGAAAAAGTATCCTGAAAAACTATAGTATGTCAAACTAATCCTGATAAACTTAGTATGTTAAACATCCTGTAAACCTATAGTATGTAAAACTAATCCTGATAAACTAGTATGTTAAACATCCTGTAAACCAATAGTATGTAAAACTAATCCTGATAAACTAGTATGTTAAACATCCTGTAAACCTATAGTATGTAAAACTAATCCTGATAAACTAGTATGTTAAACATCCTGTAAACCTATAGTATGTAAAACTAATTTTGATAAACTAGTATGTTAAACATCCTGTAAATAGCCTATAGTATGTAAAACTATTTGATAAACTAGTATGTTAAACATCCTGTAAACCTATAGTATGTAAAACTTATCCTGATAAACTAGTATGTTAAACATCCTGTAAACCTATAGTATGTAAAACTAATTCTGATAAACTAGTATGTTAAACATCCTGTAAACCTATAGTATGTAAAACTAATCCTGATAAACTAGTATGTTA
The DNA here is from genome assembly GCA_020152595.1 of Chiridota heheva. NCBI lineage: Eukaryota > Metazoa > Echinodermata > Holothuroidea > Apodida > Chiridotidae > Chiridota > Chiridota heheva. The sequence continues at coordinate 2,583,059 of JAIGNY010001856.1, forward strand.
AACATCCTGTAAACCTATAGTATGTAAAACTAATCCTGATAAACTAGTATGTTAAACATCCTGTAAACCTATAGTATGTAAAACTAATTCTGATAAACTAGTATGTTAAACATCCTGTAAACCTATAGTATGTAAAACTAATCTTGATGAACTAGTATGTTAAACATCGTGTAAACCTATAGTATGTAACACTAATCCTGATAAACTAGTATGTTAAACATCCTGTAAACCTATAATATGTAAAACTAATCCTGATAAACTAGTATGTTAAACATCCTGTAAACCTATAGTATGTAACACTAATCCTGATAAACTAGTTAAACATCCTGTAAACCTATAGTATGTAAAACTTATCCTGATAAACTAGTATGTTAAACATCCTGTAAACCTATAATATGTAAAACTAATCCTGATAAACTAGTATGTTAAACATCCTGTAAACCTATAGTATGTAACACTAATCCTGATAAACTAGTATGTTAAATATCCTGTAAACCTATAATATGTAAAACTAATCCTGATAAACTAGTATGTTAAACATCCTGTAAACCTATAGTATGTAACACTAATCCTGATCAACTAGTATGTTAAATATCCTGTAAACCTATAATATGTAAAACTAATCCTGATAAACTAGTATGTTAAACACCCTGTAAACCAATAGTATGTAAAACTAATCCTGATAAACTAGTATGTTAAACATCCTGTAAACCTATAGTATGTAAAACTAATTTTGATAAACTAGTATGTTAAACATCCTGTAAACCTATAGTATGTATATCAGTAAAACCATATCCTGCAAAAATCATCATACATTTCTAAGCAAGACAAATACCTTGATGGAAAAATGATCAAAATGAAAATAATTTGACTTTAAGAATTGTTCATCAATACCAACAGCAAAAAAAATGATAAAGTTATAAAGGCTGGAAAGTTTCCTGGTGATATTCATGAACTAATTTGTTTGAACTGTTTAGAATCACATTTAAAGAACAAATTCATTCACATTTTGACAAAAAGAAATATTAATTATCAAATTTCTCACTGACTTTCAATGAGGATAGTCCTATAAGTAAATGCACCATAGAAAAAAGGCTTAGCTGTTTTAAAGTGAATCCTCATTGTTGTAGGTTGTAGGTGTACTGTTTAGACTATGTTGAAATATATGCACTTAAAATTTTCCCCAAATCAAATTTGGTTTATTGTTTCATAATTTCCACATATAACACATCACTCAGATGTTTTACTTGAGTTGCTGAATCCTTGCACATTACACTGTATTGTGAACACACACAGCTAAAACAAAAACATAGGTCCCAAGACCAGCCAAAATTAATGGAATTTATGCTACACTAGTACCTATTTATAACTGGATAATATGGTAATTATAACTGGATAATATGGTAATTATAACTGGATAATATGGTAATTCCTTATCACAGAAATCAATACACAAAATTCCCCAATCACTCTGCAGAAATAGCATGCACAGAAAAAATAACAAAGTTTACAAGAAACTATGTATTTTCTTTTTTTCTCCACTATTAAGGCCAACATACTGTAAACCACTCACCATCTCACCAAAACATTTAGCAAGAAATACTGACCTATGATCTATAGTCTATACTCACTAACAGTAACAGAGTAGCCTACAATGAGTGCATCACTATAATGTAAGTTAATTTTCCCGTTTTGTATCATAAAAATCAAAACAAAATAGTGTCATTGATATGAAAAACATGGCAAACACATAGACAAGTAACTTAACTAGGCCCCTATAAACCTTAATTCGGTTTTTTCTATATATTGGCCAGCCCTATAAATTATCAATCAAATTTATAACCTGTCACTGAATCTATGCAAACTAAATTGTACTGCACACACAAACACACAGCTAGCGTTAATGCATGTCGGTGAATGAAGTCACCGACATCCTAAATGTGCGCGCAATGTGAAGGCAGCCCGAAGACTCAAAAATGTTATCTCATTTACTTCGTTGGTGCCATGTCACATCCGGGAGATGACGTCATTTGCTGGAGTGAAAACAAAGCTTTGCGTGACACACGTGTGCAAGTCCATATGTGTTTACTGTGTGCAGTACATACACGTGTGCAAGTCCATATGTGTTTACTGTGTGCGGTACGTTTGGCATGTAAACAAACAGCAACAGCTGATCACTTCGTTTTCACTCCAATGTGCATGGTTACTATGCGGTCTGATGACCTCGGGTCACAAAGTTCCATGATATCCAACCAAGTGAATAAGTGGTTAATGTGGTAATTTCCCATTATTTATTACAGAAATCAATGCACAATGCATTTTCCCTGCTCTCTCTGCAGTAATAGCATACACAGACAAAAATAACAAACTGGAAACCCTATAGGCCTAACATACGCCTTTATAGTACTAAACAAAATAATGGCAGCCAGTGACAGAAAATTAATCCTCAGAGTTAGGAATAGCTGTCAAAGCTTTACTTGTATTACATATCACATAAACATACCTATGTTCATTTACTAGTAACAGGTTAAGCCTAACGTTCTCATGGTCTAATGTTAGGCTTCGCCTACACTGTTAAAGTTTAACTTATAGTTAGGCCTACTGACACTGTGCATATAACTGTAGTTCCATCATTAATGAATGTAGATTTTCCCCATTTTGTATAAAGAAATTAAATCACAGTTCTCACTGTTTCCTAAGCAAAAATATCATACACAAATAAGAAAATCAGTTAATTTCCAGCGTTAATAATTACTCAAATTCAATTAATGAACTTACATGAGGAGCGATCTTGTCTTCACAACTGCACCATGCCTGCAGGTCATCCAAATTGTGCAATTAACTTTGCAAGTAAGCGTCACGTTGAGGGAAAATGGAAATGTATATAAGTGCGCCAAAGGGGGACATTTTGTGGTTGCTTGAAAGTTATGCGTTGTGGAAGTTGCTAATGAATTGCCTTCCTTGCTGCAATTCATTGTGAATATGGATGACATGTACGCAGCAATTAAAGAGATACCGGAATAAGTTGAGCGCGAAATAGGAAAGTTTTTCATTGGTCAAAAGTTAAACATAATATGGAAGCTAGTATATTAATTTAATGTGAATTGTTTCATTAATATTGATAAGCTAGGCCATGCATGGGTGGATGTGGATAACATGTATGCAGCAATTACATGAAAATACATTATACAGTGATATGGTACTATTTTCAATAGGAGGCTGCAAACTTATTGGGTGGCGTCCAGGAGCCAGGTCAAGTGCCACTGGTGGGGTCTAGAGGCAAAGCAGTGTTGGGGGCCCAGGGGCCAAACTCCAGGATGTTCTCATGTTTAATAATTTGGAGTGATAATTTAGTCAAAATAAAGATGAGCTATTCTTTTCAAAATCTTTTACAAGAATGGCTCCAAGGTAAAGGTTTGGGGGATAATTGTATACACCATCCCCCCACTCCAAAAAGTGGAGTATGTATGTATGTATGTATGTATGTATGTATGTATGTATGCATGCATATACGTACGTGACATACATATATATATATATATATATATATATATATATATATATATATATATATATATATATATATATATATATATATATATATATATATAGATATATATATAGTTCTATATATGAGATGAGAGAAAAATATATATATATATATATATATATATATATATATATATATATATATATATATATATATATATATATATATATATATATATATATATATATATATATATATATATATATATATATATATATATATATACCCCCAGGATCTACGCCTATGATGAACATATTAATACATTCCAAACAAATCAGGAGCAGTCATGCAATTATACTGTAGTCATATGGTGTGTCCATGTTAGTACTTCAGTTGCACATTTTTCACACTCTTTCCCCAAACAAAGTAAAGAAGAACATTTGCCCTATCCTTCCCACATTGTGACCAGACAAAAATATGGATAATTACAAAACAATGAGGTTCACATAAGGAGTTTTTATTTTTTCTTTATTCTAATCTAAGCTGAAATAAAATTGTAAACTGTTATCGCCTTAGATTTGGGAAAACATTGACTCTTCGCCTAAAAACAGGGAATCATATGAACTACTTTTAGATGATATGAAAATAGAAAAAAATCATACTGTCGCATTGCTAATCAAATCAGGTTGCTTATTAGTAATCAAATGAGGGAGTAATAAACGTATTGACCATTCTGAATATTCGAAAAATAGGGGAAGTATTTCCAGTGCAAATCAGGGGAACATGCTTTTAAAAATCGGAAAGCATGCTTTTGCAAATCAGGGAACATGCTTTTGCAAACTGGGGAACATGCTTTTGCAAACCAGGGAACGAGATTTTGTAAATCGAGGATAAATTTACCAGAAATCGTGGACCCCGCACCATACAATCCAATTGGGAAAACACAGAATTTTGGTGGAATTGAATAAATCCTGATACACAAAATTTTTCACACAACATGATTTTTTCCAGAAATCAGAGACACCACCCTACCATACTAGAAAACACAGGAGGCATTCCTGATGGGACCAATTTCACGAAAACAAGCTTGGCTAAAATCGGGAATTCCCTGATGTCCAGTGTGTCCCTGATGCCAGGTGAAAATAAATGTGTCTTTCCCCATTAGGGGGCGATTACATATGCATACAGACACACACACGCCATCATCATGGTTCCTAATGCAATCGCATCGGAACCAAAAAAGTGAACTTTTGTTCCCATTCATGGCATGTAGGGTAAGTGAACATTCATGGCATGTAGGGTGAGTAAAAACATTTGGAGTGGTGGATCAAGAAATTCATTTAAATAAATGCATTAAAAAATCAAAAACATTTGGCTTACCCTAAATTTGGGGAAAATATAAAGAAGGCGCCCATTCCAAACCATCCATGAGACCAAGTTACAACTGATTGGACTCAATTTTTCACCTTTTGAAAAAAATTCTTCTTAATTAACATTTTTCTTCTCAATATACCATCCTGCTCTTTTTCATCAATACCCATCCTGCTCTACTTCAATCTAATCCTAACCTCTCAATACATCCTGCTCTATTTCAATCTAATCCTCACCTCTCAATACCCATCCTGCTCTATTTCAATCTAATCCTAACCCCTCAATACATCCTGCTCTATTTCAATCTAATCCTCACCCTCAATACCCATCCTGCTCTATTTCAATCTAATCCTCACCCCTCAATACCCATCCTGCTCTATTTCAATCTAATCCTCACCCCTCAACACATCCTGCTCTATTTCAATCTAATCCTCACCCCTCAATACCCATCCTGCTCTATTTCAATCTAATCCTAACCCCTCAATACATCCTGCTCTATTTCAATCTAACCCTCACCTCTCAATACCCATCCTGCTCTATTTCAATCTAATCCTCACCCCTCAATACATCCTGCTCTATTTCAATCTAATCCTCACCCCTCAATACCCATCCTGCTCTATTTCAATCTAATCCTAACCCCTCAACACATCCTGCTCTATTTCAATCTAATCCTCACCCCTCAATACCCATCCTGCTCTATTTCAATCTAATCCTAACCCCTCAATACATCCTGCTCTATTTCAATCTAATCCTCACCTCTCAATACCCATCCTGCTCTATTTCAATCTAATCCTCACCCCTCAATACATTCTGCTCTATTTCAATCTAATCCTCACCTCTCAATACCCATCTTGCTCTATTTCAATCTAATCCTCACCCCTCAATACCCATCCTGCTCTATTTCAATCTAATCCTCACCCCTCAATACCCATCCTGCTCTATTTCAATCTAATCCTCACCCCTCAATACCCATCCTGCTCTATTTCAATCTAATCCTCACCCCTCAATACCCATTCTGCTCTATTTTCATATAATCCTCACCCCTTAATACCCATTCTACTCTTTTCCAATCTAATCATCACCCCTCAATACCCATCCTGCTCTATTTCAATCTAATCCTCACCCCTCAATACCCATCCTGCTCTATTTCAATCTAATCCTCACTCCTCAATACCCATTCTACTCTTTTCTAATCTAATCCTCACCCCTCAATACCCATCCTGCTCTATTTCAATCTAATCCTCACCCCTCAATACCTATCCAGCTCTATTCTAATCTAATTCTCACTCCTCAATACCCATCTTACTCTACTTCAATCTAATCCTCACCCCTCAATACCCATCCTGCTCTATTTCAATCTAATCCTCACCCCTCAATACCCATTCTGCTCTATTTTAATCTAATCCTCACCCCTTAATACCCATTCTACTCTTTTCCAATCTAATCCTCACCCCTCAATACCCATCCTGCTCTATTTTGATCTCATTCTCACTCCTCAATACACATCCTGCTCTATTTCAATCTAATCCTCACCCCTCAATACCCATCCTGCTCTATTTCAATCTAATCCTCACCCCTCAATACCTATCCTGCTCTATTTTCAATCTAATACCCATCCTCAATATCCTATCCTGCTTTATTTCAATCTAATCCTTACCCTCAATACTAATCCTACTCTTTTCCAATCCAATCGTCACCCCGCAATAACCACCCTGTTCTATTCTAATCTAATACTCACCCATCAATACCCATCCTGCTATTTTCTAATCTAATCTTCACTCCTCAATACCAATCTGCTTTATTTCAATCTAATCCTTACCCCTCAATACCCATCCTGCTCTATTCTAATCTAATCTTCACCCCTCAATATCCATCCTACTCTATTCCAATTTAATCCAACCGGTTCTTGTATCTTAGCTAACACTTTGAAAACATTTATTAACATCCATTTGAAACTTTTTAAAGAAATTCTGGTCAGCCATTTATGGCATGAGAAATCTATACATGCATGGCAATGCAATACAAACCAAGCACTGTTGGAAAGACAGTATGCTCGACTATTCAAAGCTAGTATAGAGAATGGCCTATAGAGGGAAGTATGTACAAAAAAGGGGAGCAGGGGGCGGATGATTTAAAATTACTTGAGCTTTGAAAGATGCACTTACATTTTCATTTGCTTTGTTAATTATCACAACATTTTACTACAAGCTTCAAAATATCTTTTGAGTTTCCTGAATATTTTAAGACAAAAAAGCTCAAGATTACCTCACCCAGTAACATGTAAAAACTAGCAGTCTTTATAACTACAACACCTCTTTTAGTTCTATAAATTGAATAACAAAGGAAAGGAAAGGCACTGACTTGCATGTCAATGAAAGAATGTCAATAAGCCCCCTTTCTAACCTGTACCCTGCCCCAACCACTATATATTCCCAGAACTACATCCTGAATTGTAATGCAACTTCCAATTTAAAAAAATATGTGTGTCAAGCAAAGTCAAGCAGTATGAAAAATGTACAATAACATTAAAGCAAAATTATGCAAAACAATATTGCTTAACGTATGACAAACTGGACATTGGAAATTATACAAATCCCCTCACCACTAATAATGCATATTCCAGACTGTCCCACATTCCATCCCAACCTGTCCAAAATGTAATACATGTTTATACTCCATGCAATCACACCTGAAAACCAGATACTGTATGTCATTCCAGCACTTGCATGACCCACATGCCATCACAACTGAAGTCCAAATGACACCCTACCACATGCTTTTCTGCCCTGTCCCACATGTCGACCCACCGGTTTCACATGCCAATCCACCATGTCTAACATGCCAACCCATCCTGTCCTACATGCCAACCCACCCTGTCTAACATGCCAACCCACCCTGTCCTACATGCCAATCAACCCTGTCCTACATGCCAATCCACCCTGTCCTACATGCCAACCCACCCTGTCTAACATGCCAACCCATCCTGTCCTACATGTCAATCCACCCTGTCCTACATGCCAATCCACACTGTCCTACATGTCAATCCACCCTGTCCTACATGCCAATCCACCCTGATTTACATGCCAATCCACCCTGTTTTACATGCCAATCCACCCTGTCTATCATGCCAACCCACCCTGTCTAACATGCCAATTCACCCTGTCTATCATGCCAACCCACCCTGTCTAACATGCCAATTCACCCTGTCTATCATGCCAATCCAGCCTGTCCTACATGTCAATCCACCCTGTCCTACATGCCAATCCACCCTGTCTTACATGCCAACCCACCCTGTCTTACATGCCAATCCAACCTGTTGTACATGCCAACCCACCCTGTCTTATATGCCAACCCACCCTGTCTTACATGCCAATCCAACCTGTTGTACATGCCAACCCACCCTGTCTTACATGCCAACCCACCTTGTCTAACCAACACATCCTGACCAACATCCATCCTACCCCACCCTGCCCTACATACAATTCCACCCTGTCCCACATGGAAATCCCACATCAAATCTCACCCTCATACTAATTCCTTCAGCTACTTTATTATCATGTCATCTTCTACCCCACATTCTACTTATTGTTTATATTTACCAAACCCCTAACTTAACATTCTTTAGAAGAGAGGAAACTTTTATTTGCTACTTTATTCATGGCAAGACAAACATTTTGATTGCTATTCATGTCAGGAACGTCAATATCATACCAAAAAAACTAGAAATGTGAAGTTAGTAAGTCATGAGAGTTACATTATTAATCTCATTTCAAAAACTTTGCAGTTAAGTCTATTGTTATGCAAATAACCTATATGATATGCACGCTTTACATCACCATTAGGTGTGAACAATGCTCTTCACATATACTGTATGATTATTTGTTTAAGCAAAATCATCATGCCCACTTTAATTCAAGAAATACCACATATTCATTGCTATGCAAATAGGTTAATTAGCATGCACACACAACCCCACAATCATGCTCAACTGAACAGTACCAATGCCCTCTACAACTGAACCAAGTACCAAGTTATTGTCTCAGGTTGAATACTTTGTATGCAAGTGTATTGTTATGCAAATAACTTAATCAATATGCACACTACACCTCACCATTGAGTGTAGACAATGCTCTTCACATATATGATCATTTGTGTAACTAAAATCCCCACTCCTAATTAGTGGGCACACCCAACCCAAAATCATGCTCATTTGAACAGTACCCATGATAATGATGTCCACAAGCCCTGTACCAAATTATTATCTCAGGTTAAATATTTTATGTGAAGTCTATTGTTATGCAAATAACCTAATTAATATGCACTTACACCTCACCATAAAGTGTAGACAATGCTCTTCACATTATGATCATTTGTGTAACCAGAATCCCCACACCCACTTTAATTTAGGAGATATCATAGATACAAATATTTGTATTGTTATGCAAATAAGCTAATTAGTATGCATACACAACCCCAAATCATGATCAACTGAACAGTACCAATACCATCTAACACTGTACCAAGTTATTATTTCAGGTTAAATATTTTGTATACAAGTCTATTGTTATGCAATAAGCCTACTTAATATGCACACTACACCTCACCATTATGTGTAGACGATGCTCTTCACATATATGATCATTTGTGTATACAAAATCCCCACTCCCACTTTAATTTACAAGATATCATAGATACAAATATTTGCATTGTCATGCAAATAAGCAAATTAGTATGCACACACACACAACCTAATCATGCTCATTTGAACAGTACCCATATCATCTACCCCTTTACCAAGTTATCTCAGGTTAAATATTTTATGCGGAAGTCTTTTGTTATGCAAAGAACCTATTTAATATGCGCATTGCACCCCACCATTATAAGTGTGAATACTGCTCTTCATATATATGATTACTTGTGTAAACAAAATCTCCACACCCTCATCAATTTAAGAGATATCATATATACAACAAATTTCATTGTTATGCAAATAAGCAAATTAGTATACACACAACCTCCAATCATGTTCAACTGAACAGTACCAATGACATCTACCACTGTAACAAGTAACAATTTATCATCTTAGGTAAACAAAAATTCTAAAAAAGTCCATTGTTATGCAAATAACCTAATTAATATGCACATTACACCTTACCATTAAGTGTAGTCAATGCTCTTCACATCTATGATCATTTGTGTAAACAAAATCTCTACTCAAAATTTGATTCAAGACATATAGATACAAATATTTTAATAGTTATTCAAATAAGCTGTAAGTAGAATGCACACACAACCCCCCCCCCCTTCCCCCTTTTCCCTTAATCATGCTCATTTGAACGGTACCCATGTCCTCTACCCCTGTCTGTGTTGTCCTCTACCCCTGTCTGTGCCAAGTTACATGAATGTACACCATTCTTAACTTATGGAAAGTTTAATCAAAAATTTTAACCAAAAATTTACAAAAACTTCAAATGGACGCCAACGGCGGGAATAATAGAATAACTCTACTATTCTTTGAATATTTATATTTGAGCTAATGATCTTTTCATGTAAATTAACACCCTCAGTAATGAGCATAAAAGAAGAAAGAATGAATGACTGTGGGAGTCTTATTTGGTAAGTCTCATGACATTTTATTGATTGGGTTAGGGTATTGGTAGAGAGGTTCACATATCACTCAGTCCATACATTAGATTCCAACTGGAGTAATCAATGGTAGAAAATACCAGCTGCCAGCTCAGTATCAAACCGTTAATCTATTTAGGTACAAATGACAGCAACTCAGTATCAAGCCGTTAATCTATTCAGGTACAAATGACAGCTGCTCAGTATCAAGCGGTTAATCTATTTAGGTACAAATGACAGCTGCTTAGTATTAAACGGTTAACCTATTTAGGTACAAAACCACCTGCTCAGTATCAAGCCGTTAATCTATTTTGGTACAAATGACAGCTGCCAGCTCAATATCAAGCCGTTGATCTATTTTAAGGTACAAATTACAGCTGCCAGCTCAGTATCAAGCCGTTAATCTATTTAGGTACAAATGACAGCTGCCAGCTCAGTATCAAGCCATTAATCTATTTAGGTACAAATGACAGCTGCCAGCTTAGTATCAAGCCGTTAATTTATTTGGATGCAAATGACAGCTGCCAGCTCAGTATCAATCCATTGATCTATTTACGTACAAATAACAGCTGCCAGCTGAGTATCACGCTGTTAATCTATTTAGGTACAAATGACAGCTACCAGCTCAGTATCAAGCCGTTAATCTATTTAGGTACAAATGACAGCTGCCAGCTCAGTATCAAGCCATTAATCTATTTAGGTACAAATGAATTTAATGAGGTAATTGGCTATATGCATGTTCTGTCAGAGACATGGAGTCACATAAAGGTATGACAGACGGTATTCCTATACCACAGTATATCAGTCAGATTCTACACAATGCCAATATCGGTTGACACAATGCCAATATCGGTTGACACAATGCCAATATCGCTTGACACAATGCCAATATCGGTTGACACAATGCCAATATCGGTTGACACAATGCCAATATCGGTTGACACAATGCCAATATCGGTTGACACAATGCCAATATCAGTTGACAGAATCCCAATATCAGTTGACACAATGCCAATATCAGTTGACACGATGCCAATATCAGTTGACACGATGCCAATATCAGTTGACACGATGCCAATATCAGTTGACACGATGCCAATATCAGTTGACACAATGCCAATATCAGTTGACACAATGTCAATATCAGTTGACAGAATCCCAATATCAGTTGACACAATGCCAATATCAGTTGACAGAATCCCAATATCAGTTGACACAATGCCAATATCAGTTGACACAATGCCAATATCAGTTGACACAATGCCAATATCAGTTGACACAATGCCAATATCAGTTGACACAATGCCAATATCAGTTGACACAATGCCAATATAGGGGAAGAATCCATATTTATAAAGCAGTATGCTGGTGGTCAGTAGTGTCTCACCTGTGGTCAAGAAACAAAAACTTCCAGTCGAGACTGTGTCTTGATGAAAGCTCATTTCCTTTCTCACTGCAAACTGTCATCTCTCTGCTTAACACAGTGCTCTGTAGCCTCACAGTAGCAACAAAACAGTACTGATTCCCTTTGTCACCATTCAACAAATCTGAAATGAAAATTTATGCACTTAAACCACATCTGTAATTCTTAGAAATTTATTTGAATATGCAAGACAAGACCTAGCTGTTCTGCCTCCCTCCCCCAACTGCCTGCAAGCCAACCTAATATATAAAAAATACACTGCACACACTGCATAATGAACTTAGGCATCTATACACAGTTCAAGTCTTCAACAAAATTCTATTGATCAACAAAAGCCTTGACTTTAAAGATAAAATTGGCAAACTGTTATCCTTCAAAAAATGTGGCAGATCATTACAAAATTTGTTACCTGAGAGCTAATCACAAGTTGTCTTCACAGACTTAGATTACTTACTTTGAATGATTAGATCTGAAAATGCAAAAAGCTATAACCCAGTAATATTTTGATTGGTATATGACAGTTTTCAAAATTAGAAAACAATCCAGTTGGTGTTGTGTCCATAGATGGTTAACTGCAGGTAGTCATTTATTTCTTACTCAGCCTTTGGCACTTGAGATATATAATGTCTGAGGACTTAATACTGCATGTCTGCGGATGTTTTCCCTTTAATCACTAAGGTCTTTGTACTTATTGTCCACGTTATTATTGCAACTTGGCATTTCAAAGTTATGAAGTTCAGATAAAAGTTAAAATAAAAATAAAACAACTCTGGATGGACTTGGCGGCAAAGCCAAGGTGAATCCAATAATGCAATAAGGGATGGTTGTCATTAGGCAGAGAGAAATAGTCATTGAAGATTGACAGAAGATTATTTTTAAACCATTGATGCATAGGACTACCAGTTTGATAGCTATGTAAGATAAATTCATTTAAACAATTCAGTTTTGAAAACAGGAGCTGGGTGTGAATAAGAAAACTAGGATTCATTACATGCAGTATGCAGATGGCATTATTTTGGAGCACTTAAAGTAAGTTTAATCAAATGTGCCTCCCCACACGAGATTACAATATGACACGCATAAGAGGGTTGTGCCTCCCCACACGAGAATACAATATGACACGCATAAGAGGGTTGTGCCTCCCCACACGAGAATACAATATGACACGCATAAGAGGGTTGTGCCTCCCCACACAAGAATACAATATGACACGCATAAGAGGGTTGTGCCTCCCCACACGAGAATACAATATGACACGCATAAAAGGGTTGTGCCTCCTCACACGAGAATACAATATGACACGCATAAGAGGGTTGTGCCTCCCCACACGTGATTACAATATGACACGCATAAGAGGGTTGTGCCTCCCCACACGAGAATACAATATGACACGCATAAGAGGGTTGTGCCTCCCCACACGAGAATACAATTTGACACGCATAAGAGGGTTGTGCCTCCCCACACGAGAATACAATATGACACGCATAAGAGGGTTGTGCCTCCCCACACAAGAATACAATATGACACGCATAAGAGGGTTGTGCCTCCCCACACGAGAATACAATATGACACGCATAAGAGGGTTGTGCCTCCCCACACGAGATTACAATATGACACGCATAAGAGGGTTGTGCCTCCCCACACGAGAATACAATATGACACGCATAAGAGGGTTGTGCCTCCCCACTTAATACAATATGACACGCATAAGAGGGTTGTCTCCCCACACGAGATTACAATATGACACGCATAAGAGGGTTGTGCCTCCCCACACGAGATTGCAATATGACACGCATAAGAGGGTTGTGCCTCCCCACACGAGAATACAATATGACACGCATAAGAGGGTTGTGCCTCCCCACACGAGAATACAGTATGACACGCATAAGAGGGTTGTGCCTCCCCACACGAGAATACAATATGACACGAGCCTCCCCACACGAGAATACAATATTACGAATAAGAGGGTTGTGCCTCCCACACGAGAATACAATATGACACGATTACATAAGAGGGTTGTGCCTCCCACACGAGAATACAATATGACACGCATAAGAGGGTTGTGCCTCCCCACACGAGAATACAATATGACACGCATAAGAGAATTGTGCCTCCCCACACGAGAATACAATATGACACGCATAAGAGGGTTGTGCCTCCCCACACGAGAATACAATATGACACGCATAAGAGAATTGTGCCTCCCCACAGGAGAATACAATATGACACGCATAAGAGGGTTGTGCCTTCCCACACGAGAATACAATATGACACGCATAAGAGAATTGTGCCTCCCCACACGAGATTACAATATGACACGCATAAGAGGGTTCAGGGAATTGAAAACCTCCTTTAGTATATAAAATTAAACTGCCTACACCTTTAAAGACTATAACATATATGTAACTGATATGTCCCTGCCAACTTAAAGGCTTCTTGAAAAATACACCAAGAAACTTAACAAACAGCATTCGAGAAAGGAATACCAATGAAATATTTGTAAACATTTAGTCTCTTTTTATTAGACAAGTTTATCAAACTTTTACATTGTTTCTAATTTATTAGACAAGTTTATCAAACTTTAAACATTGTGTCTCTAATTTATTAGACAAGTTCATCAAATTTTTACATTGTTTCTAATTTATTAGACAAGTTTATCAAACTTTTTACAATGTGTTTCTATTATTAGACAAGTTTATCAAACTTTTACAATGTGTTTCTAATTTATTAGACAAGTTTATCAAACTTTTACATTGTGTTTCTAATTAATTAAACAAATTCATCAAACTTTTACATTGTTTCTAATTTATTAGACAAGTTTATAAAACTATTACATTGTTTTTAATTTATTAGGCAAGTTTATCAAACTTTTACATTGTGTTTCTAATTTATTAGACAAGTTCATCAAATTTTTACATTGTGTTTCTAATTTATTAGACAAGTTTATCAAACTTTTACATTGTTTCTAATTTATTAGACAAGTTCATCAAACTTTTACATTGTTTCTAATTGATGAGACAAGTCAATTAAACAAGTTTTTTACATTGTGTTTCTAATTTATTTGACAGGTTTATCAAACTTACATTATGTTTCTAATTTATTAGACAAGCGCCTATCCAACATAAAATTGCTCCAAGGAGCTTTACAATAAAAACAAGTCAAGAAAAAATACAATAAATTAATTGTTAAAAATACAGATATGAAAAGGTTTATTAAAGTTAAAACTGTTTAAAATAATAAATATGCGATTATATGTACACAAATTCAATTTCATAGTAAAAAGCTAAACATGGACTTTATCAACAACAAAAAACAAAAATACATATATATATAAATACACAATCCTGATGATCTAATAAAAGGCGGCTCTAAAAAGGTAAGTTTTTCATTTGATTATTATTTATTGCACGCTTGACTTCATCTGGTAAATCATTCCACAATACTGCAGCTGAATAATCAAACCGCCTATTTCCGTAAGTAGATGTTCTGATAATTGATCTAGTTGCTTGATATCTATGCACAAGATCTGTGAGGTAGACAGGGGCTAAACCATTGAGAACCTTATAAATATATAACAGAATTTTGAAACTAGACCTGTAAATAAATTGGCAGCCAATGCAAGTCACGCAAAACAGGCGTTATATGCTCACATCTACGTGTGCAGGTGACAAGCCGTGCAGCGTAATTCTGAACGCACTGAAGCTGATCAGTAAGTTTATGAGGCAGACCATAACGTAGGGCATTACAGTAGTCCAAGTGTGATGTCACAAGAGCGTAAACCAATGTCTTACAAGCCTCATCCGTAATATACCGCCAGATTGTACCAATATTATGGATCTGCCAATAACATGATCTTGAAATGGAGTCTATTTGGTTTTGCATCTAAAGATTGTAATCAAGCTGCACACCCAAATTTCTTACAATGGAAACAGGACTTATGTCATATGGTCCCATTTTTGTACAATTATTTTGGGAAAAATTGCCCTGAAACTTTGGTGTGAAAACAATTAGTTCCGTTTTGTCTGGATTTAGTTTCAAACAATTTGCCTGCATCCAATTGATTACATTTGAAAAGCATGCCTGAAGCTTTAATGAACACTTTTCCACAATTCTAATGAACCAAACTCCAAATACAATTGGGTATCATCTGCATAGCAGTGGTAGTTGATCTTATGGCGCTTGATGATTTCCCCTACTGGACGGGTAAACATACAGTATATCAAAGGACCTAAGACTGATCCTTGTGAAACCCCCATATTTAACTGATTTTCACAAGATAGCA
This sequence comes from Chiridota heheva, assembly GCA_020152595.1. Lineage (NCBI taxonomy): Eukaryota > Metazoa > Echinodermata > Holothuroidea > Apodida > Chiridotidae > Chiridota > Chiridota heheva. The sequence continues at coordinate 2,599,250 of JAIGNY010001856.1, forward strand.
CATTGCCTATTTCCACACATTGTACTCGATCATTTATATAGGACCTGAACCACTGCAATGAATTTGAGACAATTCCAAATGGATCTTCGAGACGAATAAAGACATTTTATAATCGATAAAATCAAAAGCTGCAGAAAGATCTAACATGATTAAGGCAGTGTTTGCCTTCTTGTCAAGAGCTGCAGCAATATCGTTGTGCACTCTAAGTAATGTAGACTCAGTGGAATGGAACTTGCGATATGCAGACTGCAGATTGTCATACAAAGCATTGTCTTTCAAATTTTGCTGGAGGCGTAATGCCACAACTTGTTTGACAAGTTTCGAGATGAAAGGTAAGTTTGATACAGGTCGGTTGTTCTTTAGCATCTCTTTATCCAATCCAGGTTTTTTGATTAGTGGTTTCACATTTGAACGCTTAAAGCAGGGTGGTACAACTGACTCAACAAGTGATTGCTTAATGATAGCAGTGATGATTGGCAAAAGTTTATTCACACAATGTTTCAATAGCCAGGTAGGCATCGGGTCCAGACTACATGACTTTGGTGGGGACCTTGCAATCAATGTTCATACCTCATCCTCAGTGGTAGGGGCAAATGATGTGTAAGGAATTCCAGTAAAAATGCTATTATCCGACATAATATCAGACATCGCAGGTACTGCATCAATCTCCTCACGGATGCCTTTTTATTGGCGAGATCTTCAACACATCTGTATGTTGGCAACGTTGCATCACCCGCAACACCTATAGCGAGATTAAACAGTATCTTTTGATCGCCGCCACATACGGCTATTTTGTTGCAATAAAAAGACTGTTTTTCTCGGATCAGAAGCTTATTCACAACTTGACATTGTTTTTTTGTAAATCTGCCAGTTTACGATCAGACTTGTCTTCCTCCAAACTCTCTCAGCCCTCCTACGTTCGTGTTTTGCCTACATGAGTTTATCTGTGTACCAGGGGGCATGTGGTCTCAGAATAATAGACTTTGTGAATTTTGGTGCATGGAGATCGACTATTTCGTTTAAGCATGTGTTGTAGGAACGCACTAACTCATTAACCAATCGACCCACATTCTTCAGGGGTTCACAGTTTCTAATGTCCTCAATAAAATTGGACACACTGAGACCACAACACTTCCTGAAAGTTGTAACCTTGTGAATGTGTTCTGGTTTATGTATGTTTAGATTGAAATGAACAGCATTATGATCACAAGTCACATTTTCATCCGTATTGACAAGACATGCATCAACAATAGAAGGTGAACCATACAGTATATCATTGTTTTTTCCCCGAATTATCACGACATCAAGAGTGTGGCACCAATGACATGTTGTTTTAATCCATGGACATTCAGAAGTCTATGAAATTTTTGAGAATTCAAATAATTGAAAAGTCTAAACTTTTACATAGTATTTCTAAGTAATTAGACAAGTTCATCATACTTTTACATTGTGTTTCTAATTTATTAAAGTTTCTTGATGATGTTACAAAACTAGTTGATTCCAGTCTGATGTGGATGTCATCTTTTTAGATTCCCAAAAAGGTATTGGTAAGGTTCTGTTAGGCAAGCTCATGATGAAAACAAGAGCACTTGGTGTTGAGGGAAAGTGTGCCAGTTGGATATATTCTTGGTTAGTTGACAGGTGACAAAGAGTTGTTGTTAATGGTGAAGAAACTCTATGGAAGAAGGTTACAAGTGGTGTTCCTCAGGGTTCTGTATTGGGTCTGCTTCTTTTCTTAATCTTCATTAATGATATTGATGTTTCCCTTGGCTCCAGGATTGATAAATTTGTTGATGACCCAGAGCTGTACAGGATTGTTGATGATACTAGGGATTCTTCACTGTAGCAAAGTGATCTGGAAAAGTTAAGTTTTTTGGTCCTAAATGTGGTAGATGTTATTAAATGTTGAAAATGCAAAGTTATCCATTTTGGTCAGAGCAATTTGGGTTTTGATTACTGCATGAATGGTTCAAATCTTGGTTGTGTTGATTAAGAAAGGGATTTAGGTGTTATCATTACTAGTAATCTGAAGCCTTCTAAACAGTGTGCTTTAGCAGCTGCAAGGGCAAATAGGATGCTTGGTTTGATTAAAAGAAATTGTGTTTTTCTGGTAGAAAGGTTGTTCAATTTATATAAGTAGTTAGTCAGGCCTCACCTTGAGTTTGCTATTCAGCTTTGAGAGTCCCTTTTTTGAGAAGGATATTTAAGTTTATTTTGGAGCAGGTTCAGCGAAGAGCCACTGGACTTATTCCCGAAGTAAGAAATCTCTTGTATGAATCTAGGTTGCAAATTCTTGGTTTGATCGCTTGAGTTGAAAAGAGTACGTGGCGATATGATTCAGGTTTTTAAATTTATATCTGGCACTGATGCTTTGACTTCCTGTTATTTCTTGCATGTTTCAGCTAATCCTCATGTGACACATGTTGAAATTTTGAAGTTTACCAAAGAGTTCTCATGGTTAGATATTCTATGTTTTAGTTTTTGCAAAGAGTTATTGTTAATGAGTGGAATGATTTGCGTGAGTGGGTGGTTAGCTCCAATTCTGTTCACAATTTTAAAGTCGACATTGATAAGTTCTTTACTAACTCTGGGCTTCTTTGATTTTGTTCTGGAGTTTTCCATTGTTGTAGTGGTGGTGTTAGTTTGGGCTTTTTATTGGGTGACTAACCCTTCTTGGCCTGTCATGTTGTTACGTTATGTTATTTTCTTAGAAATTTTGAGAAAACCTTCACATTTTCTGAGGAAATCTGCGGAAAACCTATGGATGGACGGCCAGACATTTGGCACCATTAAATTGATTCACAATATGCTTTGCAGGCTCACCAGAAATGCTTGTGAACAATATTCTTGTACAGTTTTCCCCCGAAATGAAACTGATCGCTTTAGCGGTTTTCACCCGTAATGTACACAAACTTCGAACACAACAAAGTGATTTAACTATAACTGCACTGTGTTATGATTACAGCTAACGCTGTTTGTATCACAGTATTTTCTGCTGAAAAATATAACGGAGGCATTGATGAATAAAATGTATTAAACTTAAATGTTGTTTGCGTGTGTATAAAGTTATTTTATTACCCAATTGGCCCTCAAATGATGCTAATTTTACCCCTTGTGTGTCTAGGTCCGAAAGTCTGGCATAAAACAGTTCCCATAATGTATGTCCCATGGCTGAGTCACGTAAAAAAGTGGTGAAAAAGTTGTATCAACAGGCCATCTCCTATGCCAGACCTGCCAACCTTTAGGATCACCAAACTGTATTCTGGAACTACAAAAGTTGTATTTTTGATAAAAAAAAAACAGTACTCTTTAAACAAAATGTACAAAACAAAGGTTTGTGGCTGAAAAAAAATTACCATTATCAAAGCCATATTTAAACATTAATATCACTCACAAAATTACCCCTTAATACAAGTTACAACATGCTTGAAACACTGTTAAAACTGCGTGTATTACAATTTACACATGTAACGTTAGTTACCGGACCACATGTTTCGTTTGTATATAGGCACCGTGACAATCATTCCTCTCGTATGCAACGTTCTGATTGGCTACACTCGGAGGAAAAATTGTTGTTTACATCCCATGCACCAATCACGGATGCCCTAGCTTAATGTAGGTTGCCTTATGCATAATCAACTTGTAGTCTACACTTTTTGGCTGCAGTCAAAAATGAATCTGAATCTGAATCGGTTAAGTCGGTAAAAATCCTTCAAAGGACATGAACGCCAACCGAGCGTAAAAAGTATGAGTAAAAAAAAATATTAAAAAAATAAATAATGATAATAATAATAATAAAAATAAAAACAAATAAATCGTATTCTGGTGTAAAAAACGTACAATCGTATTCTCAACATTTTCCCGCATTAAATACGGCAAAATCGTACTAGTTGGCAGGTCTGCTATGCCCTTATTTGCTCATGATTTCTAATTCATGGTTATAATTTCAATTTTCTTTCATTTAAAAAAAAAGAAAGAGGGAATTTGTCGGATACTTGTAAAACAGATACAAATTAAGCCCCTAATTACATCATCTATGATGCAATGCTAGCCATTGTATACTTCATCATGTAGTACAATGGGTTGCTGATTTGCATATTTGGTGGGAAAAATATCTTAGTTTCAGATTAACCCACTTGATACTTAACAACACAACAAATTTGATTTAATTTTTTTTGAAACATTAGGCTAACCATAGCATTAGGCTAACCATGGCATTAGGCTAACCATGGCATTAGGCTAACCATGGCATGAGGCTAACCATGGCATTAGGCTAACCATGGCATTAGGCTAACCATGGCATAAGGCTAACCATGGCATTAGGCTAACCATGGCATTAGGCTAACCATGGCCTTAGGCTAACCATGACATTAGGCTAACCATAACATTAGACTAACCATGGCCATGCACCTATTTGAAAAAAAGATAGTTAAACCAAAAAGAAGTTTCACAAATCATGGATATCTCTGTTATATTTTAAGTTCAATAATCATTCTTGCTCTGCTTTTACTTTAAATTGGCCCCATTTGTGCATTACGGTGGCATTATCTGTTAGCCTAATAGTATGGTATTCTCCTTCTTTAATATGCTATAAAACTGTGCAAATGGCAGTGTAATAAGGCAGAAAAGAAAATGCCTGCCAATGAAAAGTATTGTCCCACTCCCCACCAAATTCAAACTTTCTTCATCAAAACTAAAATTGTATTTCTGGCAATTGTGTTTGAAATACATCATGAATAAAAATGAAACTGAATTACTTATATTCCGTACTCATTCCCGTATCCAGGGGGGGGGGTTTGTCCTTATATTCCGTACTCGTAACCAGGGGGGTTCGTCCAAGTCAACGAACCCCCTTTTGTTGAGAAAGTGCCCTTTTGAAATCTAAAAGAATAATAAGCACCTGGAATTTCAAAGTTTGTTGCCCTTTTGAACAAAAAATGAACACTCTTTTTAAATTCCTGGCTATGGGCCTGGTATCTAAAATGGACCTTACAACACTTGTTTCAGCAACAAGCTTAAACACATTTTCTTTTTTACACACAGGCATGCATTTAAGTAAGAGCAACTCTTCAACAATCCGAAAATAAGATTTAGTTTAACATTGATTTCAAACATTTAAAAATGATAAGCAATATATATTTAAGGTTACTCGGAATCATGTAAAGCAGCAAAAAATATCTGTATTTAAATATTCTTTTTGTACTTTCTATTTGTGAAATGATATGCAGAGCAAGATGCAGAGATAATATTAATAATATATGCATGCAAATAGGCTATCATCTAGAGTGTCCACAAAAAATATATATAACCCCTCTCCACTTTGAACCAATGAAATCATTTTAGCTTGTACCCCCAAGCGAAACCGTGGCACACGTGGCATGGATCATTGAAATCATTTTAGCTTGTACCCCCAAGCGAAACATGTGGCATGGATCATTGAAATCATTTTAGCTTGTACCCCCAAGCTAAACACACGTGGCATGGATCATTGAAATCATTTTAGCTTGTACCCCAAGCGAAAAACGGATCATTGAAATCATTTTAGCTTGTACCCCCAAGCGAAACACATGTGGCATGGATCATTGAAATCATTTTAGCTTGTACCCCCAAGCGAAACACACGTGGCATGGATCATTGAAATCATTTTAGCTTGTACCCCCAAGCGAAACACACGTGGCATGGATCATTGAAATCATTTTAGCTTGTACCCCCAAGCGAAACACACGTAGCATGGGTCAAATACTTACAAAACGTGATTGAAATCATTTTAGCTTGTACCCCCAAGGGAAACACATGTACTGTAGCATGGGTCAAATACTTACAACACGTGATTCAAATCATTTTAGCTTGTACCCCAAAGGGAAACACATGTAGCATGGGTCAATACTTACAAAACGTGATTGAAATCATTTTAGCTTGTACCCCCAAGGAAAACACATGTAGCATGGGTCAAATACTAACAACATGTAATTGGAATGGAAGATTCCTTATAGTATTAACACAATGAGTAACCTTAGTATTAACACAATGAGTAACCAGAACCAAAAGGTTTTGTGGTTCCAATGCTTTTTTCATATGCTAATTGATTTGCAAGTTTTGTATTAACTGTCATGACATTGCATATCATAAAATATTTGTTCCATAATATTTATTCATAAGTCATACCCACCATGCAGATCAATAAAATAGAACCTGTTGACAACATTACCATGTGCACAATAATTAACAAATCTATCATAGTAAGTATGATGCAAAAACGGTTTATCATTTATCCTAAGTAAGCCCTGCCTATTCATTAATATTCATGACATCACTACAACCACATAAGAACATATGTACAGACCATGACCCATCTGTGTACAACATATGGCATAAATCCAATATACTATTCATGAGATACAGTATGGTGTATACATCCATTAGCACTTTCACACTAAGCCATGCCCACCATGCATATCAATGACATCTGTTGATAACATAAGCATGTACACAATAACCAACAATATCATCATGCCAATATAATGCAAAACGGACATACCCGTGCTCATTTATCATGTTTTCAAAATGTTAATTTTAGCCCTGCTCATGTATCAATATGCATGTTATCACTACCAAAACATTACGGCACATCTGCAGACCAGGAGCTATATCAATATGCATGATATCAATACCAAAAACATTACTGCACATATGCAGACCATGAGCTACAGTATATCAATATGCATGATATCACTACCAAAAAAACGGCATATCTGCAGACCAAGAGCTATATCAATATGCAGACCAAAAAAAGCTATATCAATATGCATGATATCACTACCAAAACATTACGGCACATCTGCAGACCATGAGCTATATCAATATGCATGATATCACTACCAAAAACATTACGGCACATATGCAGACCAAAAGCTATATCAATATGCATGATATCACTACCAAAAACATTACGGTATATCTGCAGACCAAGAGCTATATCAATATGCATGATATCACTACCAAAAATATTACGGCACATCTGCAGACCAAAAGCTATATCAATATGCATGATATCACTACCAAAAACATTACAGCACATCTGCAGACCAAGAGCTATATCAATATGCATGATATTACTACCAAAAACATTACGGCACATCTGCAGACCAAAAGCTATATCAATATGCATGATATCACTACCAAAAAGATTACAGCACATCTGCAGACCAAGAGCTATATCAATATGCATGATATCACTACCAAAAACATTACGGCACATCTGCAGACCAAGAGCTTTATCAATATGCATGATATCACTACCAAAAACATTACGGCACATCTGCAGACCATGAGCTACAGTATATCAATATGCATGATATCACTACCAAAAACATTACGGCACATCTGCAGACCAAGAGCTATATCAATATGCATGATATCACTACCAAAAACATTACAGCACATCTGCAGACCAAGAGCTATATCAATATGCATGATATCACTACCAAAAAAAACATTGCAGACCAAGAGCAAATCTACCACAAACATTACGGCAAATCTGCAGACCAAGAGCTTTATCAATATGCATGATATCACTACCACAAACATTACGGCACTTCTGCAGACCATGAGCTACAGTATATCAATATGCATGATATCACTACCAAAAACATTACGGCACATCTGCAGACCAAGAGCTATATCAATATGCATGATATCACTACCACAAACATTACGGCACATCTGCAGACCATGAGCTACAGTATATCAATATGCATGATATCACTACCAAAAACATTACGGCACATCTGCAGACCAAGAGCTATATCAGTATGCATGATATCACTACTAAAAACATTACGGCATATCTGCAGACCAAGAGCTATATCAATATGCATGATATTACTACCAAAAACATTACGGCACATCTGCAGATCAAAAGCTATATCAATATGCATGATATCACTACCAAAAACATTACGGCACATCTGCAGACCAAGAGCTATATCAATATGCAGGATATCACTACCAGAAACATTACGGCCTATGTGCAGACCAAAAGCTATATCAATATGCATGATATTACTACCAAAAACATTACGGCATATCTGCAGACCAAGAGCTATATCAATATGCATGATATCACTACCAAAAAGATTACAGCACATCTGCAGACCAAGAGCTATATCAATATGCATGATATCACTACCAAAAACATTACGGCACATCTGCAGACCAAGAGCTATATCAATATGCATGATATCACTACCACAAACATTACGGCACATCTGCAGACCATGAGCTACAGCATATCAATATGCATGATATCACTACCAAAAACATTACGGCACATCTGCAGACCAAGAGCTATCTGTTTAACCAAACATGACATGAATCCAGATCAGTATTTAAGATATCATGTTAACAAGCTATTTGTTTACAAAATCACAATAAGCTCCGCCCACTAGGCATACTCATCAACATTAATGTTTTCATACAATGAACACATACACACTAGCTAACATCATTATCATCACAAATACAGGCATGTGAGAGACACTTGATAAAAAAAGCTGAAAGTAGCTTATTAAAAATAAATGTTGAAAAAATTGAAAGCAGTTTATTGCTGGCGTCGAAGGCGGCGAGCGCGAGCGCAATGCGTGAAACACTTTTGGCGTGGGGGCCAGGGGCCCACTTAAAGGCCCCTGGTGGAGTTCCAAGGAAACAGAAAATTTGATTTTCTTTGACTAGGAAAAAGGTCTCCTGAAAGAAATGTTTTATTCTAAAGAAGCTGATTTTCTTAATAAATCCCCACCCCCCAAAAAAGAAGGAATTTGTATCAACTTTTCATCCAGAGCAGAATATAGTTCAGGCATGTCAGCAGCATTGAAAAAAAAGTCATTAATGACGTGATCTGACGTCATGTTTTGATGTTTATAAATCAGTGGAAAATGAAAATAACTGCATCACAATTGCCACAAACCCATATATTAGCAATATCATGGCACCCTTAAGGGTAAAGTTGGTTCTCTATTCCCTTCTACCATAGCACCACAGTGGACATAAGTTGGGCCAAGTCCGGGGTAACATAATGGCAGGGCCACTCCATGAATGTTGCCAATAAGGGTCCAAGGAACCATTAACTGACATCCATGTAGCAATATTCCATTTTCACAAGTACATAGTCGGGCCGTGACAAGTTAAATGCTTTCTAACAATTATCACATCTTTTTATTCTTATTGTGAGTTAAGTCTTCACTTCTCTCATTTTTTATGGAATTAAGGATTTTTGTGCGACATTTTATGTCTTGTGCGACATTCACGCAGAAAAATATGCTGGCTAGAACACTGCACTGCCGAGGCGTACTGTGCTATTTTCCATACATAGAAGTGCAGTGCACCTGCAGTATCATGAAATTTGCAAACTGAGAATTGCTCATAAGCCAAAGTGTACTAATTACACGAAAGATGTCAACCCTAACATTAGGCTTAACGTTAGACCCAAGTTACAATTGACCCCATCAAAGTTGCAGAACACAAAAAGATACACAGGTCTACATAATTATGTCAAATTATTTTTTTACGGATTTATCGGTCCTATCCAAATTGGTGTCGAATATTCCTCCTCTATCGATGATTTTAAATCCCTCCATGTTCGGGCCTGCCTGTGTACAGTGTACTACACTATACTATGTACGTATATATGTTCGGTAATATTCCGCGAAAAATACACACTAACTTGTCTGCTTGCTTTATCCTTTTTTTGAGGAGCATTCCCTCATTTCTCTTCAAAACGACATGATTATTTCCTTATTTCGTGAATAATTATGCATTATTTTTAGTTATAGGAGAAATCTTGCCTGATATCAAAGTAATTTCCTGATAATATAAACATGATTGCACAACACGAGGAAATCTGGACAATACAATATTTCGCGGTAGTATAATAGTAATTGATGCCAAGAGTGAAAAAAAGTGGAATGGAATAAAAATACGCGGAAACGCAAAACAAAAAACGCGGTATTCCGCATAAAAGCGGAAGTCTCACATGCCTGCAAATATGAAACAAAACAGACAGTGATTGTCAAAATAAAAACATTTCAAGAATTTTATATTAAGCCCCATCTAATCATATGCATACCACCAAAAACAATAGGGCACATTTACAGACGATGAGCTATCTGTGTACCACACATGACGTGAATCCAGTTCATAGTTTTTGAGATATCGTGCTTATACGCTTTTTGTTTACAAAATCATATTAAACCCCACCCAATATGCATATTAATGAAAGTCAACATTTTTATACAATGAAAATGATATACACTAGCTAACATCATTTTTATAACAACTATGAAACAAAACAGGCATGTGATTGTCAAAGAGCATTTCAAGATTTTGATAATAAGCCCCACTCATTAATATGCATGATATCACCAGGAAAATAATAGGGCACATATACAGAACATAGGCTATCTGTCCAGTTTTACCATTCTTGAAAAACTGGGTTTGCAAGCTCTTTTCAGCAAAATCATATTACGCACAGCTTTCTATGCATATTCAAAGTTTTAACATCATGAACAAGTACACACCAGCTAACATCATAAACACACAAAATATGAAACAAAATACGACGTGCGCTTGATAAAATATGAACATTTCAAGATTTTTACATTAAGCTCCGCCTACTAATTAACATGTATGACATCACCAGCAAAAACAATAGGGCACATATATGGATCATGGCCTATCTGTGTACCACATATGATATGAATCCAGTTTATTATTCTTGAGATAAAGTGTTTACAAGCTCTTTTTAGCAAAATCATATTAGGCCCCGCCCACTATGCATATTAATTAAATTCAACATTTTGACATCCTGAACATGTACACACCAGCTAACATCATAATTATACCACATATGAAACAAAACAGACATGCACTTGTTAAATGAACATTTCAAGATTTTTACATCAAGCCCTGCCTGATTAATATGCATGACATCACTAGCAAAAACAACAGGGCACATCTACGGTAAGAATGACCACGGAACTCTGTAGCACGTGGTCATCAGTCTCATTATCCCTAAGTTGTGTTACCCAGGTTTATCGTACATTGTACGTTATCCCGTCTAGGTCCTGTGAGGGCCGTAACGGCCCATATACCAGAGCCGTGTAAGGTTAAGCTCCGATAGTGTAAGGGCCTGTACGGGGCCGCACAACGGAGCCATAAGGGCTTGTAGAGTGTAGCTATGGAACTGTATGGACCATGTCCCGGACTCCTAAACTCATGCATGTCTTGGAGCCGTAGGGACTGGTACGGAACCTTTCAGAGGACCCGTAAAGTTATGGTACTCCCGGGGTTACCATACTTTGTACGTAAAACCGCATTAATCTCTTTATAATTTAGGCGGAATGTCACGTTCAACGCAAAAATTATATTCAGTGTAGTTTGGACATTCGTGGAAGTACGTAACATAAAGAAAATAGCTCTCGTGATATGCCTTTCGTGGAGATAGTTTTCTTATCACCCAACCACCAAGCTTCGTAACCTAAGAAAGCGATTACACGCGATGCATTGCTGGGCATCCTGGGTGTGTAACGCACCGACATTCTATCCTCCGTGACGTGACTTTTGACGCGGAAATCTTATCAAGGTAGCCACACAACGGGAACTGTGTAGCTGAGGCTACAGTAACAAAAATAAAATAGCTCTCGTGATGCTATACTCCTTGTGAAGATTGTTACTTATCACTGGACCATTTAGCTTCATAGCTAAAGGGTCTATTTTCGTGTTTGTCGTAAGTTGTATGCCCCGCTAAAGAACTATGGAGCCGTATGGACCCATTCACCAGAGCCGTATGGAACCAAAAGTCATTGCTTACAAAACTGTAGGGACCCATAGGGAGCCATCCCATGACTCGTAGGGCCGTGTTACGGACCCTTACAGGGCCGTGGAAACAAGCCGTGGGGCCGCACAGAACCAATCACTGGAGTCGTATGGACCCATATGGACCCGTAAAAGTAATCCAATGGCTCTACAACGAGCCGTACAAAAGTTTGTAAGTTATGTGTAAGGCGCCGCCTCTTGTGGGCCTACCGGTCCCTTCGCGGAACCGTGATTCACAGCAGTGTACACTTTTTTTTCTTTTTTCTTTTGGATATCACCGGGCGTAACTAAAAGAGCATTTACACGCGATGCATGCGGGACGTCTTGGGCACGTGACGCACCGACACTCGGGGACCTGTCCTCCATGTCCATGATATTGATGAAATATATTGCGGAACTGTAATGTTCAACGTGAAAAATCTTACTGAGGCAGTTTGCAAGGCCGCGGAACTGCGTAGCTAATGGCTACAGAAACAAGAAGAAAATAGTTCTCGTGATGCTATACTTCTTGTGAAGATTGTCACTTATCATCTGATCATATAGCTTCGTAGCTATAGCAGGTCTTTTTCCGGGTTTATCGTACAGTGTACGTTATCCTATTACAAAACTCTGGAGCCGTACGGACCAGTTCACCGGAGCCATACGGTTTAGAGAAGCTTTTACACGCGACACATCGCGGGACATTTTGGGTGCGTAACGCACCGACACTCGGGGACTTGTCCTCCGTGTCCATGATGTTGGTGAAAATAATTGCGGAACTGTAACATTCAAAGCAGACAATCTTATTTGTGGCGTTCACATGGCCATGGAACTGCGTAGCTAATGGCTACAGGACAAAGACAAAAAAAACTCTCGTGGTGCAATACTTCTTGCAAAGATTGTAACTTGTCACCTGACCACGTAGCTTCATAGCTAGTGGGTGTATTTTCGGATTAATCGCACGGTGTACATTATCCCTTTACAAAACTAAGGAGCCGTACATGGAGCTGTGGGCCACGAAGCCGTATGGAACAGTCCAGTCCGGCTGTCCAACGGACCCGTTAACACAGGCCGTTGGGCGTCCACCGACCCATAAACAGGGGCCGTGGAGCCGTCCAAGGCACCCGTATGGATCCGTAAACAGTGGCCGTGGAGCCGTTCAATGGACCCGTACGGACCCGTAAACACAGACCGTGGAGCCATATGGATCCGTAAACAGGGGCCATGGAGCCGTCCAATGGCCCCGTATGGACACGTAAACACGGACCGTGGAGCCGTATGGAACTGTCCAATAGACCCGTCACGAACCCGTGAACACTAGCCGTGGAACTGTATGATCCGATCACCGGAGCCGTACGGACCAGAGAGGACCCGTAAAATCACTTGTGACTCACGTATAACCTCTTTGGGCGCCGCCTTTACGTGGCCCTACCGGTCCTATCGCGAAACCATGGACCAAAGCGGTGTGCAAAGGGTTTACCCACTAAAAATCTGCGTCCCCCCACAAGTCAATAATCTTATAGAGAAGTGGTTTATAGTGGTTTATTTTAAGTAACATCTAGGACGCCACTTAGCCTATCAATATAGACTCGGGTAATTTACCTCTGATAGACCGCACCCGTGGCCCTCCCGACTCAGTAATCTATCAAGTCAGAGGCCTCCAGGGGGTTAATTCGGAAAAAGTTAACAAAGTTAACAAAGTAAACTATGAACACAGGCCTCCACGACTCAGTAAACTGTTGAGAAAGCATGGCCCTCACGTAAGTAGAAACTCTGAGACCAATTGATTTATATCGCCTTTTGGCATTTTTTTGAAAAGTAAAAATATATATGAATGCATACATATGCACTTACACCAAGACGCCCCTACGGAGGATGTACCTATGACCCTTCGTTAAACATAGAGAATTGTATCAGAAAAATGATATCTGAAAAAATGCACCAAACGTAAATTCTTAAATAGCGTAGGGGTAGCGTGAAAACACGAAACACTGAGTAACTTGGCATCTGTGGAGATAAGAGGAAAAGATTAGATCTCCTGTAAAGGGGATGTCGGAGAGACCCCCTTAAGGTCTCTTCAACGCCTCAAAATTCAAGCTTGAAAATTGACAACTCTGTCTTAATTATATGCGAGAAAAACTAATACACGATACGTAATGGTAACGTTAAATAAAATATAGGCTCTCTTGTAACAACTGTAGCTCCTTGGAGCTGTAAGAAGCAGACTCCTTAAACACCCTGTGGTGACGTCGACCCAATACACGTGCGTCAACATCGATTGAAGAAACTGGCCTAATGCATACGAGAACCTGTACTGAAGATATCCTAACATGTTAATACAATGCATAGTATAACGCTAGGCTCTCCTCGTGGGAGGGTGGGGCCGAGGGTGAAAAACACTTAAACCCAGGGGCAAGAGGTCCACTAGACAGGCACACTTGGTGCTCTTGGGCCTAAAAACACCCGCCACGAGAGTGGGACTCTCTCAAACTAGCCACCCGCTTTGTACAGATGGAGACAAAAACACTCTATCCTAAGTGAAGACTACACGGGAAAGTCCTGTGAGTTGGACCGAAGAAATCCCGGACCCATGGCTACTTCGTCTTACCTCAGAAGACTTGAAAAGGCCAACGAGATAAGATAGAGCAGCGTAAAAACCAGCCTGGTAGAAGCTGCAAAAGAGAAAATTGATAAAGAAAGATTAAATTTATAACAGAAAATTTGACCAGTTCCAGCGATATTGTGAAAACAATGCACTGAAAAAGAGGGTTAGTAGAGGTTATATGGAGGTCAGGGCTGGGCTGGTAACTACATTTTTCAGGTCGGCTAGAAGTGCATTAGAATCAGGTCATGTGACCAGATTGCATATTTATAGCATGGAAGGTAAGGTATAACTTGAAGTAAATTCTCAAACTAATACTCATTTATCGATGGCACAAAGGGTAACAAAAAGAGACGATTCTGGACGGTTTTGTGCACTTGATACGGACCAAGTTTCGGGGCTTACTGAGTAGTGTCATGTTCAGCCCACGCCAGATTGTTATACCCCAGTTCTGTTTAATTTAAACAGTAGCTTGACCGCATCGTTCTCTCTGACATAAAACTTTTTCACGAGTAATAAAAATTGAAATGAAAGAAACAGAGAAATAAAGAAAAATAGAATAAGACTCGGAGAGACTCGAACTCATAACCTCTTGCTCAAAAGACAATGGCGTAACCGGATGGGCCACTTAATCACTTGTAAGAGTTATACAGTATGATTTTATTTTACATATAGTATGGAATATGATCGAAGGAAGAAATATCGATAAATTAGAAATGAACTGTAATTATTATGTCCACATGCCAAACCGTCCCTATAATCATATCAAAACTTAAAAAATAAAAATAACAAAATTTACACAATTTCTTCAAAACCTTTCAATTCAAGTGCAAAAACGCAAACGGAATTGCGTGAATGAACTATTCAGTGCCTGCTGACTAAACGTCAAGTGACAGAGACTTTCGGTTCATGTAGGCCTGTTAACTAAACGTCAAGTGACAAGAGACTTGAACATTGATAAAAAAAAAAAAAAAAGAGGTAGATGTTGTTGCCAATACTTCAATTTAATATGTTTAACAAAATGACTTGCGCAACAGTAAGAATTCCATGCAGACATCACAGGCTTAGTACTGTAGGAGCGTGTAAGGGTTGTTTGTTTGTTTGTTTGTTCGATGAGGGCTTCTTGTCCTCTACCCCTATGCCAAATCACATGAATGTACACTATTCATAAGTTATACTTTAAGTTAAACTTTAACCAAAAACTTTAACCAAAACTTTAACCTGACAAATATTTTCATTGTTATGCAAATAAGTTTATTAGTATGCACACGTAACCCTCCAATCATGCCTAATTGATCAGTACCCATGTCCTCTACCCCTATGCCAGTCACATGAATGTACACTATTCATAACTTAAGTTATGAAAACTTTAACCAAAACTTTAACCAAAACCTTCTTAACCGGACGCCGACGCAGACACCAACTCTGACAGTATTAGAATAGCTCTACTATTCTTTGAATAGTTGAGCTAAAAATTGATGCCGTATTTTAGCTTTTTGTCATTGCAAATAAGACAAATTAATCAAACTGCACCCCAGCTTGGTGACCCACCATACAACTGTATACACACACATTACTAATGACTTCAGACCGAGTTTTAACTGGGCTCAGTGAATTCACACTGAACCTAGTGCTTTTATTGCTTCATACTGTGGGACAAATCCCAAATGGGATATAAAGCCAAATTAGCAATGTGTCAAGACTATATTTTAAGGCTCAAATCAATGCAAAGTTTTCTTTCCATCTGAGATATTCGGTGGAACTTCCCAAGTCTATTTGATTACATACGCTAAATTCATTTGGATCGCGCTGAGCGACAACCAAATTTTGATGTCATTTTTAGTGAGATTTGGAATACAATATTCTTTAAAACTACGCATTAATGAAATTTTGATGTCCTCTTTCATATAAGACTTACTTGATCCCTGAAGTAATTCTTTAAGATACCCGTTATAGATAACAGTGATTTTATGCATCAGTTATAACAGGCTTTCATCTCCATGCAGGGAGGTGTTATTTGGATGCAAACAAAAGACTCCCTGTGAACAGGAAGTTCCGCCATGCGATGCATGTGATTTGAAAGGTGTTTTTCATCAGTGAGTTATTTACACTTTGGTGATTTTATAGTCACACATACCCAATTGCATGTTTTAAAAGAGCCTATTCAAGCTGTTTTAGCCATTGTTGAGCTTTGATTAGTTTGCACCATTGTTGAGCTTTTATTAATTTAGACCATTGTTGAGCTTTGATTAGTTTAGACCATTATTGAGCTTTGATTAGTTTAGACCATTGTTGAGCTTTTACTAGTTTAGACCATTGTTGAGCTTTGATTAGTTTAGACCATTGTTGAGCTTTGATTAGTTTAGACCATTGTTGAGCTTTGATTAGTTTAGACCACTGTTGAGCTTTTATGAGTTTAGACCATTGTTGAGCTTTTTATTAGCTTAGACCATTGTTGAGCTTTATTAGTTTTTCAATGCAAGTTATAGCCCAAATGAGCTATCAAATACAAAAGCTATACCTCAATTTGATTACATATTAGGAGAAAACCCAAACGGGATATCAAGCTCGATTAGCATATGTGCCAGACGGTATTCTAATGCTCCAGCCAATGAAAAGTTTTATTTCAATCAAAGATATTCGGTGGTATTTCCAGAGCCAATGTTATTATATATGTTAAATTCATTCAGATTGCGCCGAGCAAAATCAGAACAAAAATCGGGATTTGGGGCCAGCCTCACATATGTTTAAAATCCCTTAGAGGGATGTTGAGCTAAACCAGAATATCATTGATGTTGAAGCTCAATGGAATTTTGATGTGGCATATACATGTAGTGGGTGGTGGTTATTTTAGTCATTAAAACATGTTTTCTCAATTTAATCCTCTTCATCAGCTCACAATTAAGTTGAGCAGCATGTTGATTCTCACATAAGTGGGGGTGCTGCTAGGCATAAACTTGGGGTGGGGAGGGGGGGGGAGGGGGAGGGGGCATTCTAACAGTAAGGCATTATTTCACATCACAATGTGAGGTGTTAAGTTTGACCCTTTTTGCGGCCAAATATTATTGAAATCAATACACATTGATGAAATTAACGAGTTTCCTGATTTTCACTTGATAGCGATGTCTGAAAAATTATGCTTCTAACAAGAAGTTACAAACCTTCTTGTATAAATTATAATGTGTGTTGAATGGGTGGTGTCATCATGTCTCGGTCGATTTCTGACCAAGCTTAATTCGACAACAACATATGGTGAGAAAAATCATTCTGTAACTATACCAAAATTTCAAACATTCACACATTCATGTTCACCCACACATTCCAGCATGACTGCATAGGTTCTTTATGCTATTAGCATCGGAACCAAAAAAGAATTAAGCTATAAATCAACAAGGAATAAGCTATAAATCAACATGGATTAAGTTCTAAATCAACAAGGAATAAGCTATGGATTAAGCTATGGATCAACAAGGATTAAGCTATGAATCAACAAGGATTAAGCTATAAATCAACAAGGATTAAGCTATAAATCAATAAGGAATAAGCTATAGATCAACAAGGATTAAGCTATGGATTAAGCTATGAATCAACAAGGATTAAGCTATTAACCAGACATCACAAACGATACAAATCCCCTCGCCACTAATAACATGCTTTCTGGCCTCTATCACACCTGCCATCCCACTCTCATGTTCCACATGCCATACCATACCACTTCCGTCCCTACAAGAAATCATACATGTAAATCCAGATGCCATCCCACCACATGACCCATATGTCATTACACCTGCAATCAATATGACATCCTACCATATGACTTGCCACCTTGTCCCACATACCATGCCACCCTGGTTCACATGCCAATCCTCCCTGTACCACATGCCGTACCCAAACCATCCCACCATGTCCCATATGCTATCCCTCCTTGCACCAAGTGCAAACCCACCCTGTCCCACATACCATTCCATGCTATCCCACACGCTATCCCACCCTGTTCCACATGCAATCCCACAAGAAATCCAGATAACTTCCATTACATGCCATCCTTTCCCACATGCCATGCCACTGTCCCACATGTCATCCCACCCTGCCCCCATGCCATGACATCATGTCCCACATTCCTTGGCACCTTGTTCCACATGCTAACCTATCCCACATGCCACCCTGTCCCACATGCCATCTCACCCTGTCCCATATTTCATCCCATCCTGTCCCCAATAACATCCCAACTTCATCCCAATTCCTACATCTACCTATCATTCTACGATCTTCCACCCAACATTCTTTCCTCTAACTACCATCCCCTCAGTTCTATCAACTCAACATGCCCCATTCACATACCATCCCTCTTCACATGCCATCCCTTGTTCATCTACCATCATTCACCGACCATCCTTTATTTCCCCAACATGCCCCATTCACCTAACATCCCTCATTCACCTAAAATCCCCCATTCACCTACCATCATCCATTCATCAACTACCCCAACCCACCTTTTGCCATCCACTCATCTACCAAATATACTCTGAACCAACTCATCATTCCAACTTTCATTATAACCTCTTTGATCTGTCTACCAAATCAGAATGAAAATTCAGTACACATTAATTTGCAGATTATCATAAATCTATTATTATTGTGTCCACTCTATTCAAGCAAAGACCCTTTTTTTTTTTTTGGTATTCATTCATAAGACTAATTCCTTATAAGTTCCATTCAGTCATCAGATCTATTATTCATTTTTTTTTTCCATCCCAGAACAAAATCCTTTAATTGCTGCTATTGAAATCTGGATGCATTTGTTCTCCTTTATATATATATTTCTTTTCATAAAAATAGTTGGAATTCTTTTCCTAGGATAACAATCTTTTGTTCCATAGTAGTTGAACAATGCTTAAGGCAGGACCGTCAATAGATGTGGGCGAATGCTATATCCCCTCTTCACCAACTTCGTTATCGAGAGGATAATCAACAAGGTTTAAGCTATTAATCAACAAGGATTAAGCTATTAATCAACAAGGATTAAGCTATTAATCAACAAGGATTAGGCTATTAAACTATCTTTTGTTACTCACCTTCTCCGCTCAACACAGAAAAACTACCATTAAATCGTACGGTTTCATATTGCACCACATCCTCTGGCTTCAGAGTACCTTTCCTCAATCGACAATCAAAAGAGTAACGCTTCTTTATCAGGTCCGGCTCATTCACGTTCCCATCTGCTTCTAACAATATTTTGAAAATCTCTGGTCTGTCGTCTTCGTGGACGTATTCGTAAATTGTAGAGGACTTAAGTTCTTTCTGCATTTTGATAAAGTAAATGAAAGTTCAAAATCATTATACCCGAGTGTTCATTTTGTGAAGGGCAGATCGTATACACATTGTTTCATTCGGAGCAGATTCAGTTTTTTCAAGTCAAATGCTAAAATCTCTCAGCAACCACCCTATTGATGTAATAAGCGGACAATGCTAAACACTGTCAGCAACTACTGCATTTGATGTAATAAGCAGACAATGCTAAACACTGTCAGCAACTACCGCATTTGATGTAATAAGCAGACAATGCAAAACACTGTCAGCAACTACTGCATTTGATGTAATAAGCAGACAATGCTAAACACTGTCAGCAACTACCGCATTTGATTTAATAAGCGGACAATGCTAAACACTGTCAGCAACTACTGCATTTGATGTAATAAGCGGACAATGCTAAACACTGTCAGCAACTACCGCATTTGATTTAATAAGCGGACAATGCTAAACACTGTCAGCAACTACTGCATTTGATGTAATAAGCGGACAATGCTAAACACTGTCAGCAACTACCGCATTTGATGTAATAAGCGGACAATGCTAAACACTGTCAGCAACTACTGCATTTGATTTAATAAGCGGACAATGCTAAACACTGTCAGCAACTACCGCATTTGATTTAATAAGCGGACAATGCTAAACACTGTCAGCAACTACTGCATTTGATGTAATAAGCGGACAATGCTAAACACTGTCAGCAACTACCGCATTTGATGTAATAAGCGGACAATGCTAAACACTGTCAGCAATAGTGTCAGCAACTACTGCATTTGATGTAATAAGCGGACAATGCTAAACACTGTCAGCAACTACTGCATTTGATGTAATAAGCAGACAATGCTAAACACTGTCAGCAACTACTGCATTTGATGTAATAAGCAGACAATGCTAAACACTGTCAGCAACTACCACATTTGATGTAATAAGCGGACAATGCTAAACACTGTCAGCAACTACTGCATTTGATGTAATAAGCAGACAATGCTAAACACTGTCAGCAAGTACTGCATTTGATGTAATAAGCAGACAATGCTAAACACTGTCAGCAACTACTGCATTTGATGTAATAAGCGGACAATGCTAAACACTGTCAGCAACTACTGTATTTGATGTAATAAGCGGACAATGCTAAACACTGTCAGCAACTACCGCATTTGATGTAATAAGCGGACAATGCTAAACACTGTCAGCAACTACTGCATTTGATGTAATAAGCGGACAATGCTAAACACTGTCAGCAACTACCGCGTTTGATGTAATAAGCGGACAATGCTAAACACTGTCAGCAACTACTGCATTTGATGTAATAAGCGGACAATGCTAAACACTGTCAGCAACTACCGCATTTGATGTAATAAGCGGACAATGCTAAACACTGTCAGCAACTACTGCATTTGATGTAATAAGCGGACAATGCTAAACACTGTCAGCAACTACTGCATTTGATGTAATAAGCGCACAATGCTAAACACTGTCAGCAACTACTGCATTTGATGTAATAAGCGGACAATGCTAAACACTGTCAGCAACTACTGTATTTGATGTAATAAGCGGACAATGCTAAACACTGTCAGCAACTACCGCATTTGATGTAATAAGCGGACAATGCTAAACACTGTCAGCAAGTACTGCATTTGATGTAATAAGCAGACAATGCTAAACACTGTCAGCAACTACTGCAATTGATGTAATAAGCGGACAATGCTAAACACTCACCGAACATATCTTTGACAAACAACATATCCCAACATAAAATACTGTTTACATGTCTTTAATATGTTCCATGCAAATTCTTATTGTTTTGTAAAGTGAACTATTTAGGCGTACTAACCTGCACTTGAAAATCATAAAATCTTACAATTAAATTCTCCTGATCGCAGATAAAACCAGAACATCAATGATGTTGAAGCTCAACTTTATTACAAAAATGTTCAAAAGAGCAGCAAAGATGATATCAAAGGAAGATGAAATGGGTAGTTGCCATTTTAAGTTAAGTTTTTGCATAAAACCAGAACCAAAAGGTTTTGTGGTTCTGATGCTTTTTCATATGCTGATTTATTTGCAAGTTTTGTATCAACTCTCATGTCAATGCATTTCATGAAATATTTGTTCCAGGATATTTATTCATAAGCCACATCCACCATGCAGATCAATAAAAGGTTGACAACATTAGCATTTGCACAATAACCAACAACATTATCATAGCAAGTATGATGCAAAAGCGGTTGCTCATTTATCCTATTTCAAGAATTTGTCAGTAAGCCCTGTTTACTCATTAATATTCATGACATCACTACCACAACATTAGATCATATGTAAAGACCATAACCCATCTGTACATGTACCACATATGGCAATTACCCTTCATGAGATATGGTGTTTATATCATTTAGCACTTTCACATATGATTAAAGGATTAGGTCAGTGGTCAAGCAAGTTTATCTTATATAAAAGAGGACATCAAACAAAGAAAATGTTGAAGAAAGCTTTCAAAAATCTTATTCCGTTAAGACGATATTCAAGTTTAAAGCTCTGTCTTGTTTGTGTACAAATAACTGGTGTACAGTAGTAGGTCTACTATGGAACGTTGTGTCTTCTTCCTCACATTCTTAATAATTCTTATGTATTTTAAAGAAAGTTTATTTAATTTTTTGACTATTTACATTATTTTCCCTCAAACTTTCTTCAGGTGGTATATTACAAATACCCTTCCTAGATTCAGTTTTTCTACTTTTTTGACATATCCCAAGGTTTTTAAGCAACAAATTCACAGGCCAATATATGATAGAATACATAAAGACTTTGATGAATCTGAGGCTATGACATCAAAACTAGTCTGAGTTGTTTTTACACAAATGATACCAAAGTTTAAACTTAGATACCTCCTTAACTGAATAAGATTGTTGAATGCCTTTTTTCACTATTTTGTTTATTTTGAAGTCCTCTTTCATATGAGATAGACTTGTTTGACCCTTGAACTAATCCTTTAAGCCATGCTAACCATGCATATTAATGACATCTGTTAATAACATAAGCATGTACATATAATAACCAACAATATTATCATGCCCAGTATGATACAAAATGGATGGTACACTTCCTCACTTATCAAATTTCAAAATTCTCAGTTCCCACCCACTTATTAATATGCTTGGTACCACCACCAAAAGCAATAGGGTGCATCTATAGACTATGGGCTATCTGGCACTGTACCACACATGACGTGAACTCAGCTCATAGTTCTTGAAATGTCATGTTTACATGCTTTTTGTTTACAAAATCATATTAGGCCCCGCCCACTAAGCCTTTTAATAAAATTCAACGTTTTTATACCATGAACAAGTACACACTACTGTAGCTAACATCATTATTATACCATATATGAAACAAAACATACATGTCATTGTTAAAATATGAGCTTATCACATTAAGCCCTGCCCACTCATTAATATGCATGATATCACCACCAAAAACAATAGGGCACATCTACGGTCCATGGGCTATCAGTGTATCAAATATGACATGAATCCAGTTTTTAACACTATTCTTGAGATACCGTATTTACAAGATCTTTTCAGCAAAATCATAGCCATGCCCACTATGCTTAATAATGAAATTGACCATTTTACACAATGAACATGAACACAACCAACTAACAACATAATTGTATCAAATATGAAAAAAAACAGACATGCGATTATTAAAATATGAGCATTTCCAAATTTTTACATAAAATCCTGCTTACTTACCCCACTAAGCGTAGCGGGAATATTTACAAGAGTTATACTTACCTTCCATGCTATAAACAAGCAATATGGTCACATGACCTGATTCTAACGCGCGTTAGAATCAGGTCATTGGACCAAATTGTATATTTATAGCATGGAAGGTAAGGTACAACTAGAAGTAAATTCAATAATATGCATGACATCACCATCACAAACATTAGGGCACATCTACGGACCATGGGTTATCTGTGTACTACATATGACATTAATTAAGTGTAACGTTCTTGAGATATCGCGTTTACGAGCTGGCTGTCACAAACACACACATACACACACACACACGCATACACGCACACACGCCATCATGACCACATAGGTTCCTGATGCTATCACATCGGAACCAAAAAGGCCTTTTATTTAATCAAATTTGGCCTCTAAAAAATGCCAATATCCCAACCCTGATTGCAACTCTGTGCTCACCCATGTGCATTATGGACCATGTTGTTCTTGTTCATTTGTAAAATACTGCTGGTTAAAAATAGAAAACCTTCGCCAATTACACACATGCGCAAGTCACTGTAAGACTTCCATATTATTACGATGAGGTAAATTCTGATAATATACAGGTGTGATTAGTGTTAAAAAATATATTTACCCCCTGTAACAAATGGTGTTTAGAGTTGAATAAACTTTCAACATAAGTTACAGACTTGTGTTAACAAAGATAATGTCCAAGACTTGGAATCTGATTGGGCAACAAGTTACTTGTGTTAACAAAGATAATGTCCAAGACTTGGGGTGTGATTGGGCAACAAGTTACTTGTGTTAACAAAGATAA
This sequence comes from Chiridota heheva, assembly GCA_020152595.1. NCBI lineage: Eukaryota > Metazoa > Echinodermata > Holothuroidea > Apodida > Chiridotidae > Chiridota > Chiridota heheva. The sequence goes on from JAIGNY010001856.1 coordinate 2,623,578, forward strand.
TGTCCAAGACTTGGGGTGTGATTAGGCAACAAGTTTGATCTTATTGACTTTGAGATTAGGTGTATATTTCTGTTTTACCAGTTTAAATGGAAGCCCTTTGTAAAGTGAAGATTTATTTTTGTGTGCAATCCCATGGTACTGTAAGTTATACTTCATGTTTGTCACTTTTGGGAAGTCACTTTGAAAAGTGCTTGGCACTTCTGTAATACCCGTATCATTCAGAAGTACAGTACCAGTTAGCCTAGAGTATTACACCAGAGGTATAGTGCAGCCAAGGGCCTAAGCTATGTTAAATCAATAACATTGAGAGTTTGACAGTAATTTAAAAAAACTCCTCATGTTTTGTCATCAAATAACAATTCTGATGTATAGTTTTTCAATGGACGTGCATATATTTTGTTTAACTGGTTTTTGTGAGCTGAAAATGCATTTGATTTTAGAGCGTAACTATAATATACCGATAATTCTATATTTTCTTCATCTTCAATATCAGCTGTACAGGTACAGTTTTGTACTGGTACATACTGGAATACCGCCCAAGCTTACTTGTGAGGCACCATAATGAGCAGTAGCCTGATATTGCTTTAGAAATTCTTTCATAGGAATGAATAGGAATTCATTCATACAAAGGTACTTCATAGATAATCCATATGGGAAGACTCCAAAACAATCAAACCATGTAAGCCAAGCCAGCCCAGCCAAGCCAGCCCAGCCAAGCCAAGCCAGCCAAGCCAAGCCAGCCAAGCCAAGCCAGCCAGCCAAGACAGCCAAGCCAAGCCAAGCCAGCCAAGCCAGCCCAGCCAAGCCAAGCCAAGCCAGCCCAGCCAAGCCAGCCAAGCCAAGCCAGCCAAGCCAAGCCGAGCCAAGCCGAGCCAGCCGAGCCGAGCCAGCCGAGCCGAGCCAGCCGAGCCGAGCCAGCCGAGCCGAGCCAGCCAAGCCCAGCCAGCCGAGCCCAGCCGAGCCCAGCCAGCCGAGCCCACCCAGCCGAGCCCACCCAGCCGAGCCAAGCCAGCCGAGCCCAGCCAGCCGAGCCAGGCCAGCCAAACCAATAAGACAAAATAACAATCGCTCATGTGATGAAGGCTACAATTTCAAGCTAATTTCTGAGCAATGCTCTGGCCTGTGCTGTTACATTAGCTCAAAACCCTAATACAGGACTAGCTCAGGAGTTAAGCAAGTCCATCTTATATGTAAGAGGACTTTAACAAAAAAAATGGTGAAGAAAGCATTCAAGAATGTTATTCTGTTAATGAGATATTTAAGTTTGATATCATTTTGAAACGACTCAGCAGCCTCAGATTCCTCAGTCTTTGTATTCTATCATTTTTTGTCCTGCAATTTTGTGGCTTAAAAGCCATTAGAATTTAGATATGTCAGAAAAATAGTTAAACAGAAACTAGTGATGGATTTACCCCGCTAAGCGTAGCAGGGATATTTATGAGAGTTATACTTACCTTCCATGCTATAATTATGCAATCTGGTCACATGAACTGATTCTAACGCAATTCTAACCGACCCTAAAAAACGCAGTAACCAGCCAAGCCCCGACCTCCATAATACCTCTGTACCACCTCACTCAACATTCCACCAAGGCCTGAACGAGAGGGGAGGCGGGCGGGATGCATGGAAGGTAAGTACAACTCTCGTAAATATCCCCGCTACGCTTAGCGGGGTAAATTTACTTCAAGTTATACCTTACCTTCCATGCTATAATTATGCAATCAAAATTGCAACCGAGGAAAGGAAGGAAGGGAGTTAAGACCGAAGAACATTTTTTTTTTTTTTTAAAGGCTGGTACTGCACTCGCACTAGTCGAAAACCCCCATAAGGGACAAAAAACCTTCTCCTCTTAAGGACGAAAGACCTCCGAATAGGAACTATCAGAAATAGCAACCCACTACAAGTTATGGCAAGGAAACAGAGAACACCCTGCTGAGATTAACCGAGGTAAAACGTCAACAGAAAAACGGTGACACATACGTTAAAAACACGCAAACGCAACCCGACAGTAAACAGAAACAAACTGTAAACTACGCTCAAAACGGCATGACGAAAACTCACCAAGTTCGTCAGAGGACCGGAGCGGGTCAGAAAAGCATGAAGTGAACAAACCGTCTGTGAAGGTAAACGAAGCAGAAAACAACAGAACCGCGTTAGTAAAACGTAAACGAAACAAAATGTGCCAAAAAGCGGCAAAAATTCCGTTGGAAAAGAACGAAAGAACAATTGCCAAAACAACGGCAAAGTTTTGTTAGAATAAACAAACGAAATAACTAGAGCCCGAACATAGGCCGAAATTATACGTTAGTGAAAATGAAGAAACGAGAAAACGTTAAGACAAATAACGTAAACAACTTCAAAAGAACGAGAGAGCGAGAATAAGAAAAGAACACCCACCTCAAGAAGGGGGTGGTCGTCTTCCAGAAAGCACGGCCCGTGCAACTCCGCCCTGATAGTCCGAAATATTCACCAGATAAGCTGAGACGAACGTGGCTGCCGTTTTCCACACGGCAGCACGAAGGATTTCGTGAAGGGGAACCCCACCAACAAGCGCAATGGACGCAGCTATGCCTCGTACCTGGTGCACCTGAACCGAACGTTCTGCGAACAACGCAGACCTATTATATGTGATCGCCTGAACAATCCAGCGTGAAATCCTATCACGCGAGACAGCTCGATGCGGCTGTTGGAAGGACACAAAAAGAGCGGTAAAGTCCTTCCAAAAAGATTGCGTACGCTTGATATAGTGTTTGAAAACATAGCGAGCGATGGAAGGAAAATAGGTTCCGGTAAAAACTCGAACGTCTGATTCTTCGCTAAGAAGGCCGGGTCGGGTACGAGACAAACGCCCACCGATTCAATGCGAATATGACCCTCTTTGAGGGAAAGCGCGTGAAGAGCGCCCCCTCCGCCTAGCCGAGGCTGCGGAGAGTAAAAACACAGTTTTGATCGTCAGTTCCTTGGGAGGACAATCCTGCAGAGGCTCTTACGGAGCCCGTGCCAAAGTCTCGAGGACCACCTGCATATCCCAAGGGGGAGCAAGGTTCCGAACTGAAGGCCGTTGCAAGAACAGCTTTAATCAATCTTTCCAGAGGCTGCGCGACGGTGACAGTCGAGCCGTCTAGGAAGCCCCGGTGGATAGCCGCTATGGCCGTTCTGAACCCCTTGACCGTATTGATGGACTTATTCAGATTAAACTGGACCAACAAAGAGTCCGCTACGTCACCAAGAGGCGCCGTATGTGGAGAAACCGATCTATCCCGGCACCAGTCTCGGAACATTCCGAGTCTGGAAGCATACATGCCCAAAGTGGAAGATCTCCGGCTACAGGCCGCCATTTGGGCAGCTGCGTCCGAAAGACCTTGCGACACAAGGGATTCGCGGATAGAGGCCACACAGTCAAATAGAGTGCTCTTGGATTGTGGTGCAGTTTGCCGGAACCCGGTATGGAGACTAACTCGTCCGTGACCGGAAGTTCGTACGGAAAACCTGCGACAAGATTGAGCAGCTGAGGGAACCACAGTTGGCCTGGCCAATTGGGAGCCACCAGAAGAAACATAGAACACTGATCGGACACCATGCACCTTGTTAAGTACTCTCGGCACGAGAGCGAACGGCGGGAAGGCGTAGCCCACGAAGTGGGTCCACCTGATCGTGAACGGGTCAACTGCCCAGACTCTCAAGTCGGGTGTGAGAGCGCAAAAAATTGGTAGCTTGTGGTTGTCCACGGACGCGAACAGATCCACGTCCGGGAGACTGAAGGTTAACCAGATCGCTTCGGCCACCCGCCGGAGAAGAGCCCACTCTGTGGGGGCTCCCCAGAGGCGGGACAACAGATCCGCAATCGTCTTCTCCATGCCTGGCAGGTGGACCGCCTGGAGCGTGACCTTGTTCAACATGCACCAAGACAGAAGGGACCTGGCTAAGATCCAAAGGCTTCTGGATCTCGTGCCTCCCTGTCTGCTGATAAACGCCACTACCGTGGTGTTGTCCGTGCGTATGAGAACAGTCTTGTTCCGAACCTGAGGTAGGAAGTGAACAAGAGCCCGGTGTTCCGCCTAGTTCCAACAGATTGATGTGCTGATCTCACCAAGCGCCCGTCCAAAATCCTGCGACTTGGGACCCACTAAATGCGCTCCCCACCCCGTCAAAGACACATCAGTCACCACCGACATCAAGGGTCTGACGGGCGGAAAAATCGCTCCCTGTGACAGGTGAGAGTGGACGCACCACCACCAAATGTGGGGGACCACCGCCCGTGTACGGGGAACGAGGACGCTGAGGTCTTTCCTGGATGGTACGAAATGACTCAGTAGATGAAATTGTAGATCCCGCATGTAAAACCTGCACATGGGGACTACATCTACCAGGCTGGCTAGGTACCCCAAGAATACCAGCCAGGCTCTCGCCGGCGAGGCCGGTAACGAGAGAAAAACGTCGGCTCCCGCCCTCACAGCAAGGATCCGTTCCTCCGTCGGTCGAATATGACCGTGAGGAAAATCCAGGACCGCCCCCAGAAAAGTGGGAGTCTGAGACGGAACTAGGTTGGACTTGGCGAGGTTGATCACCCACCTTAAGTCCCGTGCCACCCGTATGACCACATTCGTGTGTCTAGCGACGGTGGCTGCGTCTACCGCAACGATCAGCCAGTCGTCGAGGTACATAAAGATTATAATGCCTTGCCTTCGTAAGAAGGCCGCTAGAACCCTCGTAATCCTGGTGAAGACCCTGGGGGCAGTTGAAAGCCCGAAGGGCAACGCCCTGAAAGTGTACGTCACTCCCTCGAATTGGAACGCCAGAAAACGCCTGTGTTCCTCGAACATCGGCACATGAAGATATGCGTCCGTGAGGTCGACGGAGGTGGCCCACAGGCCCCTCGTCAACTGAGGGAGGATGGAGCGAAGAGTCTCCATCTCGAACTTCAACGGTCGGATGAACCTGTTGAGCGGTCTGAGATTGATTATTGGGCGCCACTTGTTTCCCTTCTTGGGGGCCAGGAAAAACGTGGACATTACGAGGTTCCTGGGAGGGTTCGGGATGAAGGTGATGGCGCTCTTCGCCAGCAACTCCCCGATTTCTGACCTCAACAACTTGGTGTGGTCGCCCCGACGAGGCGTGGGAGTGGGTCGAAAAAACCCTCCCTGAGGCGGGGGAGACGTGAACTGTAGACGGTAACCCTGCCGAATGGTTCGGAGCACCCACTTGTCAGTGGTGATTCTCTCCCAGGCCTTTGAAAATTCCGGTAGACGCCCCCCCGACTGAAACCCCGTTCAACGGGGAGGTCGAGGGTGGGTCAAAACGCCGTCCCCAGGCCTTCCCCTTCCCTCGGAAAAAGGTACCCGCTCTGCGTGCAGCGGAGAAGAAGCGTCGACTGGCCCCGCCCCGGCCCCTCTGCTGGTCCACGAAGTGGACTCCTGACGAGAGGGAGGAGCTGAAGAGGGCCACGTGACAGTGTCACGGCTACGTTGGAACCGTCGCTGGCTAGACGCACCCCGGCCCCGCTAAACGGGGGTTGAAGGGTGGCGACGAGCGGGAAGAGAAGAGAAGAATTTCGTCTTCGCTAACAGCTTCTGAATCTTCCGAAGATCGTCCTCGCGGCCAGCTTGGCGCGACAGAACATCTCGGAAGTGACCAGCAAATAGGTTCTGACCCTCAGCTGGCAACCGCCGAAGGTCCGCCTGAGTGACGGCAGAGAGTCGAAGGAGAGGGAGAATATTCTCGCATCTCTCCCGGACCGTCTTAGTGGAGGCTCGGGCAAGTTGGTACTGTCGCGTCGAGCAAATCCGAGAGTCCAGTTAACAGAGGCAGGGTTTGTGTAAGAAGGTCGGCCAGAAGATGCCTGCGCAAGAGCGAGTCTAAGCCCTCTGTTATCCATACGGCAAGGGCCTGGTATTTATAACCCCGTTGTATGGCCCGGTGGACAGCTAATAGGGAAGCTTCCCTCCGCTGGACCGCAGGATCCAGAAATTTTGGAGCCTTGTCCAAGCTAGACACAGCTGCGGTGCCGCTCGCCGGTTGGCGGAGGAGTTGCCACACTGCCTCCGGGATTCCAGGGGGCCGTATGAGCGCCCGAAAATCAGTAGGCTGGACCTGTGTGGCCTGATCAACGTCCCGGTTGAAGGCCAACCAGTCCCTATCCGGGACCCTAGCCCAATGCTTAATCCTGTACATCAGGGAGGCATCAATGAGGAAAGTCTTAGCCGGTGGCATAGGATCCCTTGGGGCTAAGCTGAGCAGTCTACGTTGAGACCGCTGGCCCGCCTCGACTAGGGGAGCCTCTGTGACCTCCAGTTTGATTTCCCGCTCAAGGAAATCCAAGAGCTGGGCGACCCGCTCCCCTTGTAAAAGGGGGTCCACCGGGAGGGGGTGGCGGAAAGAGGACCTCGTCCGATATCCGGTAGGATACGGAGGCCATACCCGGTGCAAACGGCATCGTAAGATTGGCACTGGAGGCGACTGGAACCGGGGCGGTGGGAGGAGTCCCCCGTACTGGGGGTTCTCCCGCGCCGTATCCGAGACCTTCAGAAAATCGACTACCTCTCCCGAGGGATAGATGTCCAGGGCATCCTCCTCCAAGACCTCAGGGTCAGGGGGGTGCCAAGCCGCTGCAGTGGCAGCTGCCGGGGGGTGAGGAGCAGGAGACGATAGCCTCCACTCTAGTGCCTATGACACCAAAGTCTCAAGTGTTTTTTTGAGTGTGTCCTGAAAAGCGGGATCCTCGAGGGGGTGGCCCCGACTTTTCTGTCGCTTCCTATGTCTCCTCCTATGCTCAGGGGAGGATGAGGAAGAGGATGAGGGAGAGGACCTGTGACGTCAACTCTGCCTCTCCTTGTGTGCACTGTCCCAATCCCTGTCCCTCCTCCGGGGTCTGCCTCGCTCTTCGGGAGACCCTAACGGGGAGACGGGAGGGGAGGGCTCCGCCAGTGTTAGGCACCACTGGAGTACGTGTTAGCGTACGCCTGCTCAGTTGAGGGGGCCCTTCAAGAGGTGCCCCGCTGAGAGTGGGTGGCGGCCCCGCCTCCCAGGACGGGAGGTGGGTGCACTTTAAGCCGAAATGGCGGCGGCGGCGGCAGGGGGGAAGACGAAGAGGGCCTATCGGACCGTCGCTTCTCCACTTTCTCCGCCGCTTTTTGAAAATACCGGTCGCGGTGGAGTCTGTACTCCGACCACACCGCTAAGTCCTAATCGCTGCAAAGAGGACAGGGATTTGACTCGCAGCATAATCTGCACGCGTAACACGTGAGATGGATGTCACCGGAGCGTAATTCAAAGAAGCGTTTGCACGCTACGCATCGCGGGACATCCTGGGTGTGTAAAACATCGACACTCGGGGACCTGTCCTTCATGTCCATAATACTGGTGAAAATAAATACGGAACTTGTAACGTTCAACGTAGCCGTGGAACTGCGTAGCTAATGGCTACGGGACCAAGAAAAAAAATAGCTGTCAATGCTATACTTCTTGTCAAGAATATCACCTGTCACCTGACCACGTAGCTTGGTAGCTAGTGCGCGTATAACCGGATTAAACCATACAATGTACGTTAACCTGTTAAATACGGACCCGTAAACCCGGGCCGCGGAACCGTATGGAACCGTCCAATGGAACCGTCCGCCCCGTAAGCACGGGCCGCAGAACTGTATGGAACCGTCCAATGGAACCATATGGAACCATCCGCCCCGTAACAACGGGCCGCGGAACCATATGGAACCGTCCAATGGAACCATCCGCCCCGTAACAACGGGCCGCGGAACCGTATGGATCACGGAACCGTCCAATGGAACCGTCCGCCCCGTAACAACGGGCCGCGGAACCGTATGGACCACGGAACCGTATGGAACCTTCCCACGGAACCGCACAATGCCTGTAAATAGGGCTGCGGAACCGTCAGGACCGTCCAACGGAACCGTATGGAACCGTGTTTATGGAACAGTCTCAATGGAACCGGCCCATGGAACCGCACAATGCCCGTAAATAGAGCTGCAGAACCGTACTGACCCTTAAATAGGATCTTACTACAACTTAGGCGACGCATATAACGCCCCTAAGAGGTTATCTCTCTCTCTCTCTCTCTTATCGTTACCGCTCTAGGCGCAACGCCACTAAGAGCTTAGTCTTCTCTCTCTCTGAACTTTTTTTAACTCTAGGTGGAGTTCACTAGGACCGTCACCTAAGGCGCAACGCCGCTGAGTTAATCATTCTCAATAAAATTCCTGAAAAGAGAATAACGTATATCAATGCGTACATACACAAAAACGGCAAAGTAACTATGATCTTACGGACACGCTAAAGAGAGACGAGGCATAGCATACTAAACAGAACAACAAAACTTTCTTAAACAGACAAATTTTTAAACTGCAAAAATGTTTTATCTGAATTTTTTTTATAAACCCGAGAAAACGCATCCAACGTAATTCTTAACAAGCGCTGGGGTAGCGTTGAAGACACCAACCACTGTGTACTCGAAGTCTGTAAAGATAAGAAGAAGAGATTAGTTTCCCTTTAAATAGAACGCCAGAGAGACACCCCTCCGGTCTCTCCCAAGCCCCAAAAAACAAGCTTGAAAAATAAAAACTTTGTTTTAAACTTATGATTTATAACACAAAAATTCATACGCAGTTAACGTGAAAACAAAACTGAGTACTCTTGTAACAACTGTAGCTCCTTGGAGATGTTAGAGGGCGACTCCTCGAACACCCAACGGAGACCTCGACCCAATGCGCATGCGCCAAAATCGAAAAAGGAAATTGGCCTAATGCATACGAGAAGGTGTACTGAAATATCCTAACGTGCTAATACACTATACATAGTATAACGCTAGGCTCTCCTTGTGTAGGGTGGGGCCAAGGGTGAAAACAGCTAAACCCAGGGGCAAGAGGTCCCCTAGATAGGCACACCTGGTGCTCTAGGACCTAAAACACCAGCCACGAGAGTAGGACGCTTTCGAACTAGCCACTCGCTTTGTACGAATGGAGACAAAAACCGGCTATCCTAAGTGTAGGCTACACGGGTAAAGTCGTGTAGGTCGGCTGAAGAATCTCGGACTCATGGCTACCTCGTCCTTACCTCGAAAGACTTGAAAAAGGCAAGCCGGATGAGAAAGGGCAGCGTAAAAACCCTCCAGGTAGAAGCTGCGAAGGAGAAAAGATTAAGAAAAGGTTAAATTAATTAAAATAAAAATGACCAGTTTCAGCGATGTTATATAGTGCCAACAACGCCCTGAAAAAGAGAGAGGTGGTACAGAGGTATTATGGAGGTCAGGGCTTGGCTGGTTACAGCGTTTTTTAGGGTCGGTTAGAAGTGCGTTAGAATCAGGTCATGTGACCAGATTGCATAATTATAGCATGGAAGGTAAGGTATAACTTGAAGTAAATATTGAAATTTACTACCTGAAGAAAGTTTGAGAAAAAATCATTCCATAGTAAAAAGGTTATTCAAATTGTTTTTAAAATACATTTACCAACTTAAGAATGTGAGGATGAGGGTGCCAACCTTCCATAGTAAACTTACTACTACACAGATAAGACAAGAGTTTTAAACTTGAATATATCCTTAATGGAATTATATTTTTGAATGCTTTCCACACCATTTTGTTTGTTTTAAACTCACTTGACCAATCCTTTAGAGGTGGTACATCAACCATCCAGAGCTTTTGTAAAACAGTGATGTCTGTAAAACGGTGGTGTCTGTAAAACGGTGGTGTCTGTAAAATGGTGGTGTCAGTAAAACGGTGGTGTCTGTAAAACCGTGGTGTCTGTAAAACGGTGGTGTCTGTAAAACGGTGGTGTCAGTAAAACGGTGGTGTCAGTAAAACGGCGATGTCTGTAAAACGGTGGTGTCTGTAAAACGGCGATGTCTGTAAAATGGCGGTGTCTGTAAAACGGTGGTGTCTGTAAAACGGTGGTGTCAGTAAAACGGTGGTGTCAGTAAAACGGCGATGTGTGTAAAACGGCGATGTCTGTAAAACGGTGGTATCTGTAAATCGGTGATGTCTGTAAAACAGTGGTGTCAGTAAAACGGTGATGTGTGTAAAACGGCGATGTCTGTAAAACGGCGATATCTGTAAATCGGTGATGTCTGTAAAACAGTGATGTGCATCACCAACTTGAGAGTTTGTATACGGGTGCTTTAAACCAAAGAAACAATTGAAAGAAACCCCAAATGTTGTCATAGGAAAGAGCCTGACACGGTAGCACTGTGTAATTAGCTCAACAGTTTGACAAATCCCTTGCCTGGAAGCCTCAGACAAGTTCCCTTTAAACCTCCTACATTATGGGGAAATGAATCATGAATAGAGAACACCTATTCTTTTTAAGATAAAATATAGTTGCAAGTTGCTGAAAACAGGAGCAAACTTATGATCTACAAATTTAGATTGAAATGTATATTTGAACCCACTCCATTTTGTTTGAAATAAATAAATTTGGTTGATGTGATTACTACCTGCAGCTCATTGTAACAGAAACCGTTCTATTCCATCCATCTGACAGATTGAACACTGCAGACAGTAATTTTTAAGGCAAGAGCTTGTATGATTTTTATAGGGAAGCTGGCGGGTAACCACATTTTGGGTGCAGCATTTTTCTTTACAATTTGCAGAACCCTGGGTTATGTGGAGCAGCTCTTAACTTTTGCAAAAGTCTCTTTGTGTAATACTTACTGGAAGATGTCTAAGAAGGGAAATTATGCTGTCGGAAGCATAAAGAATGTGACCCTGCTGAGAAAAGACTATCATGAACCCATCCAAAGCCTCCAACATCAGCTGACTAAATTCATCATCTGACAAAAAAGATGGCTTCCAGTTTTCATTGATTGCATTTTTCTCCGATCTAAGGGCCATTTCTAGAAAATAGAAGAGGTGAATTTGAGTTGTCAACAATTAGTAATTAAAGAATCAAATACAAGCATTCACCTCAAAATTAAAACTAATTACAAGCTTGCAACAATATATATCATAATACCATGTTATTCGCCATACTTAATAAAGCCATGGCGAGTGAAAATCTTGTTTTGATAAATTGTTTTATTTCACATAACATACTTACAATGCTGTCTTGTGTTTTTTCTCTACTAAACTAGAACTGTCAGAAGGACAGTGTGCATGCTCAACTAGTCACAGCTAGTATAGAGAATGGGCTTATAGAGGGAAGTATATACAGAAATAGGGTAGCAGGGGCAGATGATTTCAAATTACTTGACCTTTGAAAGATGCACTTACATTTTCATTTGCATTATTAATTATCACAATGTTTTACTACAAGCTTCAAATTATCTTGGAGTTTTCCAAGATATATTAAGACAAAAAAAGCTCAAGGTACCTCACCTTGTAACATGTAAAACCTAGCAGTCTTTATAACTACAGCACCTCTTTTAGTTCTATCGATTGAATTACAAAGAAAGAAGAGGCCCTGACTTGCCAATGTAAATAAAAGAATGTAATTCAACCCCCTTTCCAACCTGTACCCTCCACCAGCCCCTACAAATTCCCCTGCAGAACTACATCCTGGATTTTAATACAACTTCCAATTTAAGAAAATATGTGTGTCAAGCAAAGTCAAACAGCATGAAAACTGTACAATAACATTAAAGCAAAATTATGCGAAACAATATTGCTTAACATACAGTATGACAAACTAGACATTGAAAACGATACAAGTGCCCTCACCACTAATAATGTATATTCCAGACTGTCCCACATTCCATCCCAACCTGTCCCAATGTCATCCCACATCTATACTCCATGCAATCACACCTGAAAACCAGATACTGTATGTCATTCCACCACTTGCATGACCCACATGCCATCACATCTGAAATCCAGATGACATCCCACCACATGCCATTCAGCCGTCCCACATGTCGATCCACCCTGTTCCACATGCCAACCCCTGTTCCACATACCAACCCACCCTGTTCCACATGCCCACCCACCCTGTTCTACATGCCAATCCACCCTGTCTAACATGCAAACACATCCTGACCAACATCGCACCGGACCCTGCCCTACATACAATTCCACCCTGTCCCACATGACCCCATCCTAATTCCTTCAGCTACTTTATCATCATTCATCATGTCATCTTCTACCCCACAGTCTGCTTATTGTTTATATTTCTCAAACCCCTAATTTAACATTATTTAGAAGCAAGGAAACTTTTATTTGCTTCTTTATTCATGGCAAGACAAACATTTTGATTGCTATTCATGTCAGTAATATCAATATCATAACAAAACTAGAAATGTGAAGTTAGTAAGTCATAGCCATATATTTTTGATCTCAGGTCAAACATATTGCAGCATATGCACACTATACCTCACAATTAAGAGTAAACAATGCTCTTCACATGTACTGTATGATCATTTGTTTAAGCAAAATCATTTTGTATGAGTCTATTGTTATGCAAATAACCTAATTAATATGCACTTCACCTCAACACTAGTGTAGACAATGCTCTTCACATATATGATCATTTGTGCAAACAAAATCCCCATCCACTTTAATTTAAGAGATATCATAGATACAAATATTTTCATTATGCAAATAAGCTAATTAGTATGCACATACAACCCCTAATCATGCTCACTTAAACAGCATCCCACTTTAATTCAAGAGATACCACATATACAAATATTTGTTATTGCTATGCAAATACTGTAGGCTAATTATTATGCACACACAATCCCCCAACCATGCTCAACTGAACAGTACCAATGCCCTCTACCACTGAACCAAATAGCAAGTTATTATTTCAGGTTAAATATTTTGTATGCATGTCTATTGTTATGCACATAACCTATTTTTATATGCACACTACACCTCACCATTGACTGTAGACAATGGTCTTCACATATATGATCATTTGTGTAAACAAAATCCCCACTCCCACTTTAATTTAAGAGATATCATAAATACGAATATTTTCATTGTTATGCAAATAAGCTAATCAGTATGCACACACAATCCCCAATCATGCTCATTTGAACAGTATCCATATCCTCTACCCCTGTAACAAGTACCAAGTTATTATCTATGGTTAAATATTTTATGTGAACTATTTTTATGCAAATAATTCATATGCACACTACACCTCACCATTAAGGTCTTCATATATATGATCATTTGTGTAAACAAAATCCACACTCCCACTTTAATTTAGGAGATATCATATACACAAATATTTTCATTGTTATGCAAATAAGCCATTTAGTATACACACACACATCCCCCAAATCATGCTTATTTGAAGAGTACCCATGTCCTCTACCACTGTGCCAAGTTACATAAACGTACATAATTTATAACTGAAATTATATGCTCATGAATTTTAAACATTTTGTACGAGTCTATTGTTATGCAAATAACCTAATTAATATGCACCTCACCTCAACACTAGTGTAGACAATGCTCTTCACATATATGATCATTTGTGCAAACAAAATCCCCATTCACTTTAATTTAAGAGATATCATAGATACAAATATTTTCATTATGCAAATAAGCTAATTAGTATGTACATACAACCCCTAATCATGCTCACTTAAACAGTACCCCTATGCCAAGTTACATGAATGTACACCATTCATAACTTAAGTTATGAAAACTTTAACCTGACAAATAGTTTAATTGTTATGCAAATAAGTTAATTAGTATAAACACACAACCCCCAATCATGCTCATTTGTCCTCTATCCATATGCCAAGTCATATAATTGTACAACATTCATAAGTTATGAAAACTTTAACCAAAACTTTTAACCAAAAACTTTACAAAAATCTTTATTGTTATGCAAATAAGCTAATTAGTATACACACACAACCCTCCAATCATGCTCATTTGATCAGTACTCATGTCTTCTACCCCTATGCCAAGTCACATGAATGTATACCATTCAGAACTTAAGTTATGAAAACTTTAACCAAAACTTTCTTTACCGGACGCCGACACTGATGCCGAAGCTGGGGGTAGTAGAATAGCTCTACTATTCTTCGAACAGTCAAGCTAAAAATGCCACCACACACACAAAAACAAGTGATATTTCAATTAAAATTCAACACATAAATCAATATTTGGCCGATAGCCATCAACTTTAATTGCCCAAAACACCACCTATTGTGTGTAGCCATTTACACTAGTTTACATCCAGTACATCCAGTTTACATGGTATGAAGGTAACGGATGTACCTGGGAAAATTGTGCAATATCTCGTTGTTTTCAGCAAGTTACCGCATGACCCAGCTACACAGATAAATCTGATTGACTCACCTAGCTTGCAAGAAATGTTTTAGTGTCAATATGGGTGGTAACGCTACTGTATATCCATCTGAGTAATGTGTTTGCTTGAGGGAAATCAAAGTTTTAGACTCGCTATCTCTATCGCTATCTTATTTCTTTAAGTGGGCGGAGCTTCGGAGCTCTCCTTATGCATAGAATACTGTACTTTCCAAACTATTCCAGAAACAAATTCACTGCAGCTGCCGCTGATATCAGACCAGTATGTACTACATACAGTACAGATATGCACACAATATGTGTATATATATGGGCTGGAGCCACAACAGACATGTTGAGTGTAAACTTTCTGCCATAGGGGTCAACTTGTTTCTGCCAGTGGGCTTGAAATTAATGTTTAAAAATCCAAGTAAGTTTGTGCATGTTAATTTAATTTGTTTTTTAAACCACCTACTTTATTTTATTGTGTGTGTGTAGTCTTGCTGTTTTTTTGCATACGTACGGTCATGAAGTCAGGCACAGGAAAAGGGCAATACAGAGGTATGCTAGTTGCGCGAAAATTTCAAATATTAGTTGAAAGTGTTGGCGAGTAGTTGAAAATACTTGGCAAGTGGAAATACTGGTTTCATCGAATTTACTCGCCAAGCTGTATAAGAGGCTAGCGAGTGGCTTTTTTTGTATTTTACCAAGCCTGACCAGGGCCTAGGTGATATGACGGTGTGGTTCAAGATCCCTATGTACGGGGCCTACATGTAGGTGTTATGATGGTATGGTTCAAGAGTTCAGGATCCTTACGTGTGGGGCCTAGGTTATATTGAAGATTAGTCCATATAGATCATCCACAAACTAACTTTAATATCCATATCAATATGCACATATAATTTTCATGACATCCATCGTTTAATGATTAAATTGTACTATGCTCATTCTATGTTGTTATTTTCTCCTTTCATTTTTGTAGCCATTTTTGCTATCAAAAGAACTGAAATATACTGTACCATTATGGGTTTTAAGAAAAGAAATGGTAGCCTGTAGCACTGCTGACTTATCCATTTTTCTTGTCCTTGAGGTGGATACCATGGAACACAATTCTTGAATAAGAACATTGAACTGGTCCCGACGCTTCTTCTCACTGGCATTGCGAGATCGTCTGCAAATAACCAAGAAAGGTCAATTAGAAAACCTGAATTATGTACAAAAGAGACAGTTTAATGCTGCCCTGATCCCCTTCAGCAGTTTAATGCTGCCCTGATCCCCGTCAGCAGTTTAATGCTGCCCTGATCCCCGTCAGCAGTTTAATGCTGCCCTAAACCCCGTCAGCAGTTTAATGCAGCCCTGATCCCCGTCAGCAGTTTAATGCTGCCCTGATCCCCGTCAGCAGTTTAATACTGCCCTGATCCCCGTCAGCAGTTCTATGCTGCCCTGATCCCCGTCAGCAGTTTAATGCTGCCCTGATCCCCTTCAGCAGTTTAATGCTGCCCTGATCCCCGTCAGCAGTTTAATGCTGCCCTGATCCCCGTCAGCAGTTTAGGCTGCCCTGATCCCCGTCAGCAGTTTAATGCTGCCCCGATCCCCGTCAGCAGTTTAATGCTGCCCTGATCCCCGTCAGCAGTTTAATGCTGCCCCGATCCCGTCAGCAGTTTAATGCTGCCCGATCCCCGTCAGCAGTTTAATGCTGCCCCGATCCCCGTCAGCAGTTTAATGCTGCCCCGATCCCCGTCAGCAGTTTAATGCTGCCCCGATCCCCGTCAGCAGTTTAATGCTGCCCGATCCCCGTCAGCAGTTTAATGCTGCCCGATCCCGTCAGCAGTTTAATGCTGCCCGATCCCCGTCAGCAGTTTAATGCTGCCCGATCCCCGTCGTCAGCAGTTTAATGCTGCCCGATCCCGTCAGCAGTTTAATGCTGCCCGATCCCGTCAGCAGTTTAATGCTGCCCTGATCCCCGTCAGCAGTTTAATGCTGCCCTGATCCCCGTCAGCAGTTTAATGCTGCCTGATCCCCGTCAGCAGTTTAATGCTGCCCTGATCCCCGTCAGCAGTTTAATGCTGCCCTGATCCCCGTCAGCAGTTTAATGCTGCCCTGATCCCCGTCAGCAGTTTAATGCTGCCCTGATCCCCGTCAGCAGTTTAATGCTGCCCTGATCCCCGTCAGCAGTTTAATGCTGTCCTGATCCCTGTCAGCAGTTTAATGCTGCCCCAAATCCCCGTCAGAATGATGCAGTTCCTTCAACTAAAAGTCCCTGTACTTACTGGATACAGACTTTTTCAAAATCAATCGACAGACAGGGGATGTAAACGCATTTCACAAATTTAGCCCCGTCTACTAAGTAATTTTCACGATATTAGCACAAAAAACAATAGGGATCATCTACAGACCACAACACATCCATACACCAAGTATGACATAAATCCACTGCAAGGTTCTTGGGATATCGTGTTTACAAACTTGTTGACAGAATTTTACATGTAGCCCTACCTATTAATTAATATTCATGACATCAGCACCAAAAACAATAGGGATCATCTACAGACCACAACACATCCATATACCATATATAACATAAATTCACCAAACGGTTCTTGAGATATTGTGTATACAAGTTTTTGTCATAGACACACATACATACATACACACATACATACACACACCAGCATGATGACATACATGTAGCTTCCTTGTTATCGCATCAGAGAACCAAAAACCACCACAGAAGCCAAAGGAGCCATCATTAGGTCTCATGATACATGTAAATCTCAACATAAGATTAGTTGATAACACAAATCATTCCTCAACAAATTTGAATTCCTAGTGCCATATTCGCCACATCTTTGAAACTACTATACCTTCCTGAAACAGCCAGAATCATTTATTTTTTAAGAGAAATCTTCATACTCACTGCATTGAAAATTTGTTTTGAGCTGTAAACTGCAACAATTATCTCTTGTAAAGCGCAGCTTGCCTCAGTATGCTAGCTGGATTCTATGTAATGTAAGTTTGATTATCTATCATCAAATACTTACTGTAGGACTACTAAGACAAACAACTCTAACCCTAACCTTGTGTACAATGCTTTACAAGATTTATACAATCACATTTAAGCCTTACTCTACCAGGGCTTTGAAAAGAGCGAGCCCAATTTTCGTAACTTTTTTTTTTTTAATATGTATTTTTGACAAATTTCCTTTCATTTTCTTTCGTTACAAGTTTGGTTGGAATAGAGGTTAAGATATTTATCTTTTGAGTAATGAAAGCCAATTTAGGAAATATTGGACAAAAATATGCAAATTAAGCAATTTTCGGCTAAATTTGGTCAACAAATGGCCAATCTTTGCAGAAGTATAACTTCTTGTCAATATTGAAAACAGAGAATTGTGTTACATATTTAGAATCTTTATGAAATTTCCTTTCCAATGATGCTAATCTATCATTTTTAGAAAGAAAGGAAAGATTTCTGTTATATGACCCCTATGAAAAAGTCACATTTTGTGAAAGAAACATCCGAGTACTTTAAAATGATACCAAGATTACTCTTATAGATAGGACTGTGGTAAAGTCCCGATTTTTTTTATTAGAAAAAGGTGGTTTGAAAGCAGTGATACTATCGCTGAGTGGTAGTGTAAGGTTAAACCCACAATACTAAAATAATTAATGTAACTCCCATATTTTCCCTAAACCATAAGATAATGGTACAGAATAATGAGGGTACTGACAAGCTTTATTGTGAATATTCTGTACAAGTAATGGTACTGACAAGCTATATTGTGAATATTCAGTACAGGGGATGGTACTGACAAGCTATATTGTGAATATTCAATACACGTGATGGTACTGACAAGCTATATTGTGAATATTCAGTACACGTAATGGTACTGACAAGCTATATTGTGAATATTCAGTACACGTGATGGTATTGCCAAGCTATATTGTGAATATTCAGTACACGTGATAGTACTGACAAGCTATATTGTGAATATTTAGTACAGGTGATGGTACTGACAAGCTATATAGTGAATATTCAGTACACGTGATGGTACTGACAAGGTATATTGTGAATATTCAGTACACGTGATGGTATTGACAAGCTATATTGTGAATATTTAGTACACGTGATGGTACTGACAAGCTATATTGTGAATATTCAGTACATGTGACGGTACTGACAAGCTATATTGTGAATATTCAGTACACGTGATGGTACTGACAAGCTATATTGTGAATATTCAGTACACGTGATGGTACTGACAAGCTATATTGTGAATGTTCAGTACACGTGATGGTATTGACAAGCTATATTGTGAATATTTAGTACACGTGATGGTACTGACAAGCTATATTGTGCATATTCAGTACACGTGATGGTACTGACAAGCTATATTGTGAATATTCAGTACAAGTGATGGTACTGACAAGCTATATTGTAAATATTTAGTACAGGTGATGGTACTGACAAGCTATATTGTGAATATTCAGTACACGTGATGGTACTGACAAGCTATATTGTGCATATTCAGTACAACTGATGGTACTGACAAGCTATATTGTGAATATTCAGTACAAGTAATGGTACTGACAAGCTATATTGTGAATATTCAGTACATGTGATGGTACTGACAAGCTATATTGTGAATATTCAGTACACGTGATGGTACTGACAAGCTATATTGTGAATATTCAGTAGATGTGATGGTACTAACAAGCTATATTGTGAATATTTAGTACACGTGATGGTACTGACAAGCTATATTGTGAATATTTAGTACACGTGATGGTACTGACAAGCTATAGTGTGAATATTTAGTACACGTGATGGTACTGACAAGCTATATTGTAAATATTTAGTACACGTGATGGTACTGACAAGCTATATTGTGAATATCTAGTACAAGTGATGGTACTGACAAGCTATATTGTGAATATTCAGTACACGTGATGGTACTGACAAGCTATATTGTGAATATTCAGTACACGTGATGGTATTGACAAGCTATATTGTGAATATGTAGTACACATGATGGTACTGACAAGCTATATTGTGAATATTTAGTACACATGATGGTATCGACAAGCTATATTGTGAATATTCAGTACACGTGATGGTACTGTCAAGCTATATTGTGAATATTTAGTACACATGATGGTACTGACAAGCTATATTGTGAATATTTAGTACACGTGATGGTACTGACAAGCTATATTGTGAATATTCAGTACAGGTGATGGTATTGACAAGCTATATTGTGAATATTCAGTACACGTGATGGTACTGACAAGCTATATTCTGAATATTCAGTACACGTGATGGTACTGACAAGCTTTATTGTGAATATTTAGTACACATGATGGTATTGACAAGCTATATTGTGAATATTCAGTACACCTGATGGTACTGACAAGCTATATTGTGAATATTCAATACACGTGATGGTACTGACAAGCTATATTGTGAATATTTAGTACACGTGATGGTACTGACAAGCTATATTGTGAATATTTAGTATACGTGATGGTACTAACAAGCTATATTGTGAATATTTAGTACACGTGATGGTACTGACAAGCTATATTATGAATATTCAGTACACCTGATGGTACTGACAAGCTATATTGTGAATATTCAATACACGTGATGGTACTGACAAGCTATATTGTGAATATTTAGTACACGTGATGGTACTGACAAGCTATATTATGAATATTCAATACACGTGATGGTACTGACAAGCTATATTGTGAATATTCAGTACACGTGATGGTACTGACAAGCTATATTGTGAATATTTAGTACACGTGATGGTACTGACAAGCTATATTGTGAATATTCAGTACACGTGATGGTACTAAAAAGCTTTATTGTGAATATTCAGTATAAGTAATGGTACTGACAAGCTATATTGTGAATATTCAGTACACGTGATGGTACTGACAAGCTATATTGTGAATATTCAGTACAAGTAATGGTACTGACAAGCTATATTGTGAATATTCAGTAGACGTAATGGTACTGACAAGCTATATTGTGAATATTCAGTAGACGTGATGGTACTGACAAGCTATATTGTGAATATTCAGTACACATGATGGTGTTGACAAGCTATATTGTGAATATTCAGTACACGTGATGGTACTGACAAGCTATATTGTGAATATTCAGTACAAGTAATGGTATCGACAAGCTATATTGTGAATAATTAGTAGACGTAATGGTACTGACAAGCTATATTGTGAATATTCAGTAGACGTGATGGTACTGACAAGCTATACTGTGAATTTTCAGTACACATGATGGTATTGACAAGCTATATTGTGAATATTCAGTACACATGATGGTACTAACAAGCTATATTGTGAATATTCAGTACAAGTGATGGTACTGACAAGCTATATTGTGAATATTCAGTACACGTGATGGTACTGACAAGCTATATTGTGAATATTCAATACAAGTGATGGTACTGACAAGCTATATTGTGAATATTTAGTACACGTGATGGTACTGACAAGCTATATTGTGAATATTCAGTACACGTGATGGTACTGACAAGCTATATTGTACATATTCAGTACAAGTAATGGTACTGACAAGCTATTATGTGAAAGTACACGTGATGGTACTGACAAGCTATATTGTAAATATTCAGTACACGTGATGGTACTGACAAGCTATAGTGTGAATATTTAGTACAAGTAATGGTACTGACAAGCTATATTGTGAAGATTCAGTACAAGTATTGATACTGACAAGCTATATTGTGAATATTCAGTACTTGTGATGGTACTGACAAGCTATATTGTGAATATTCAGTACACATGATGGTATTGACAAGCTATATTGTGAATATTCAGTACACGTGATGGTACTGACAAGCTATATTGTGAATATTTAGTACACATGATGGTACTGACAAGCTATATTGTGAATATTTAGTACACGTGATGGTACTGACAAGCTATATTGTGAAAACTTAGTACAAATAATGGTACTGACAAGCTATATTGTGCATATTCAGTAGATGTGATGGTACTGACAAGCTATATTGTGAATATTCAGTAGATGTGATGGTACTGACAAGCTATATTGTGAAAATTTAGTACAAGTGATGGCACTGACAAGCTATATTGTGCATATTTAGTACACGTGATGGTACTGACAAGCTATATTGTGAATATTCAGTAGATGTGATGGTACTGACAAGCTATATTGTGAATATTCAGTACACGTGATGGTACTGACAAGCTATATTGTGAATATTCAGTACACGTGATGGTACTGACAAGCTATATATTGTGAATATTCAGTACACGTGATAACACTAACAAGCTATATTGTGAATATTTAGTACGAGTGATGGTACTGACAAGCTATATTGTGAATATTCAGTACACGTGATGGTACTGACAAGCTATATTGTGAATATTCAGTAAATGTGATGGTACTGACAGGCTATAGTGTGAATATTCAGTACACGTGATGGTACTGACAAGCCATATTGTGAATATTCAGTACAAGTAATGGTACTGACAAGCTATATTGTGAATATTCAGTACAAGTAATGGTACTGACAAGCTATATTGTGAATATTCAGTACATGTGATGGTACTGACAAGCTATATTCTGAATATTCAGTACAAGTAATGGTACTGACAAGCTATATTGTGAATATTCAGTACAAGTAATGGTACTGACAAGCTATATTGTGAATATTCAATACATGTGATGGTACTAACAAGCTATATTGTGAATATTCAATACACGTGATGGTACTGACAAGCTTTATTGTGAATATTCAGTACACGTGAAACTATTGTAGATATTATTGGATCTATTTGACTGAAAAAGCTGTGAAAAGTAAAGTGAAATGTCACCGCATATTTTGCTGGCATTTTAGGAACCTTGAATTCTTACTCTTCCTGTGTATATCATTTTATCTACTGAATATTAGGGACATGTTACTTCTGTAATTTTAGCTCCAGTTGCTGCTACTTTTACCTCTCCATAAATCATTTTAATTTGGGTGGAATAGTCATTGAATTTCTAAAGACTCTCTCTGGAACATGAAGAGTATCATTACTGCGCTGTTTTTATGGTTGCTACACGTGAAGTTACTCAGATTTGTATTATGTTCACAAATGTGTAACAACATTATAAACTAATTCATCTTGCATTCTACTGTACCTTTTGAAGCAGTCGTTATTGTCACTGTGGTCATCACTCATACCACGTCTAAAAAAGAAAAGAAATAAACACAGATGAAACCAAGGTTGTAAGATAGCATGCCTGAAGCCAAAAGGGGGCATTGACACTTTAAGAAAGAGTTCCATAGGGATAAGGGAAGTGGGGGGAGGGGGAAGGGGAGGGGGGCACATGTTTCATGCATGCTGGCTACAGACCTGTTTCTTAGTGTAAGATTTATAGTGCACCAAATATTGATACAATTTTTCTAAATAATCAAATGAAATATAAGTACTTCTTACATTAGGTAGAAAAACAACATGTAAACTAGAAGGATATTACACCATAGCATCATTTAATTGAACTTTCCTACTACCTGCTGAGCAACACTGCTGACACTCACGCACCCAGGTTGATCACCTCACACATGAAATGAACCTTAATTACTTGAAAAACGTTTCCTGTCAGACTGTCCTTTACTGCAGTTATTCCAACACAATCAGTTATTCCAACACAATCAATGTTAGCATCACCTGAATACTGTACAACCAAAAATTAGTATCAAGCATGTTATATACTGTACAACCTAACACATTAGTATCACCTGCATGTTATATACTGTACAACCAAACACATTAGCATCACCTGCATGTTATATACTGTACAACCCAACACATTAGCATCACCTGCATGTTATATACTGTACAACCTAACACATTAGCATCACCTGCATGTTATATACTGTACAACCTAACACATTAGTATCACATGCATGTTATTTACTGTACAACCTAACACATTAGTATCACCTGCATGTTATATACTGTACAACCTAACACATTAGCATCACCTGCATGTTATATACTGTACAACCTAACACATTAGCATCACGTGCATGTTATATACTGTACAACCTAACACATTAGCATCACCTAGCTGCATGTTATATACTGTACAACCTAACACATTAGCATCACATGCATGTTATATACTGTACAACCCAACACATTAGCATCACCTGCATGTTATATACTGTACAACCTAACACATTAGCATCACCTGCATGTTATATACTGTACAACCGAACACATTAGCATCACCTGCATGTTGTATACTGTACAACCTAATACATTAGCATCACCTGCATGTTATATACTGTACAACCTAACACATTAGCATCACCTGCATGTTATATACTGTACAACCTAACACATTAGCATCACCTGCATGTTATATACTGTACAACCAGCAATGTGAAGAAGCCATTTCAAGTGACAAACCACTACAGTAAACGACAACAGAGGCTAGCTGCAGCTACTGGTATGTTCTAACAAGTCAGGATCTGATGGTAGATCAAAGACAAATTGTACTTTGAGCCTCAAACCACCTGCAACTGAGGAACTTGTTTTAGGACAGTCTGTTGTTTCTCATGAATTATACATTCAAGGATTATCAGGCGCAAGTAATAAACAAGGAAAAATTAGTACAAGCAAACAGATTTTGAAGTGTTCACAAGACAACTTAACTGTAAGACAGAAAATAGAGTCAAAAAGTATTATCTTTTACAAATGCAGAAATAAAATATCAGCAAATAAATCAGGTTGCTTTTTGGCTAGCTTCCTATACCTTTCACCATGGTTTGCACAGTGGACACACAACACTCGGGAACCTAACCAGTGGCATATCCAGCTTTCGGTGCAAAAGAAGGAAAATAGTAATTATAGGAAAAGGACTGGTCCCAGAAGCATATAGAAAGCGTGGGGGTAGTGGGGGATTGATTTCACATTCATGGGTAGGAGGTACATTAAAATTACAAAATTATCAATATCAGATTGAAAAATGAAGGAAACTTGTAAATTTTGTAAAATTATAAAAATTGAGGTAAAATTATTGGAAATTTGTATAACTAAAAAAAAAAAAAAATAGGCATCACTTCCTAAAATCAAAGAAAATTGCCCGAAAATAAAGAAAATTGCCGGAAAATGAAGAAAATCGAAGACAATTTCCGGAACATTGAAGAAAATTCTGCAAAAATAAAATATTTAATGAAATAAAATTGCCCAAAAATCGATAAAATTTAAAGATGATTGCACCAAAATGAATTAAACTGATGAAAACTTCCCAAAATGAAAAAGATCCTGAAAATTAAAGAAATTTACCAAAAATTTAAAGAAATTTTACAAAAATTCAGCAATTTAACGAAAATTATATTATTTCTATGGAGTACTTGCATTGTCATGACCCGTGCATTCAACCCCCGTAATGCAAGACCTTAAGTATTTGGCTTAGTCCACTTTTACAACCGATGAATTTCTTAACAAAATGAAAAAATGTATGTAAACCTTTCTTGGTTTTTTTGTCATTCTTTATTTTTGTTTTATTATGCATTTTGACCAATCATAATTTTTTTTAAAGATTAATGTATTGTCATCGTGTTTAGAGGCGTATGTAATGTACGGTTCAAAGGACTCTGCACTCGCGAATGGCCCTCCTAAAGTTGGGCTATTAAAGAACTTTATCGAATACTTAAGAAATTTACTGGAAATTTTAGAAATTTTGCTTTGTTAAGCAACTAAGTCACAGCCAAATAGGTGCGATACTTATATTCATTTTTTACAGCTTATTCCCCTAGTATGTATGCATGCATAATTGTACATTGTCCCCCTGACCCCCTACTGGGTACACCTTTGAACCTAATCCTAACTCCAACTTTCGCCATGGTTTGCACAGTGCACACAGAACCCTGGACCTAACCATAATTTTAACCACAACCCACCACATGACATCCCACTACATCTCCTAAAATACTCTAGAAAATCAGTCTTTTATGCTTCCTCTCCCATTCAAGCCAACACTTATAATTGCTTATTTCTTTTTATGCCTAAGACACTTAATTTCAATATTTGTTTCAGACAAGAGGCAATATAATTTATTCATTTAAAGATTACCATAAGTCTTTTGTTTCCTCTCTATTAAACCAGTATTTATTGTTTATATTTCTTTACATGCAGGACATTTAAATTTGAATTCTTTAGAGGGGAGAAGCTCTATTGTTTGATTCAATATTTGAATTGCTAATAATGTCAGGAATGTCATTATCATAACAAACTGCTCAAGTTAAACCAGAACCAAAAGGTTTTATAGTTCTGATGCTTTTTTGCATGTGCTGATTAATTTGCAAGTTTATTTTAAAGATTAGTTCAGGGGTCAAGCAAGTTTATCTTGTATGAAAGAGGGCTACAAAAGAAACAAAATGGTGAAGAAAGGATTCAAGAATCTTATTTCGTTAAGGAGATTTTTAACTTTGAAGTTTGGTATAATTTGTGTCAAAACAACTGAAATCAGACTAGTTGTATTGTCATAGCCTCAGATTGTTCAAAGTCTTGATGTATTCTATCATATTTTGTCCTGCGATTTTGTGGCTTAAAAACCATGGGATATGTCAAAAAAGTAATATACCACCTGAAGAAGGTTTGAGGGAAAATAATTAAAATAGTGAAAAAATTAAATAAACTTTCTTTAAACTACATAAAGACTTTAAGGAATCTGGTTATATTAAACTTAAGTATTTTCTGTATTTTTTTCTAAAGGAAAAGAATATTTAGTTTCATCATTCCTCCCTCCTAATCTCAGCTGGTATTATTTCTTTTTTTTGTATTGCTGATTATATTAAACTTAAGAATGTTTGTGAATTTTTTTCTGACTGAAAAGATTATTTAATTTCATCATTTATTTCTTTAACTAATATGTAACGTCTAGTGGTCCTCATTTTTATTGCTTGTTTCTCTATAGAGCAAATCAAACAATGCACGTGCCCGCACAGGCCATTCCAGGACCATCTAATTCTAACCCACGGGCCATTCCAGGACCATCTAATTCTAAGCCACGGGCCATTCCAGGACCATCTACCCCTAGCCCAAAGACTTGAGTTACATTGTGAGGATGATTCATGTTTTAAATGGTTTGCGACCACAAAACAACTAAAGGCCCACATGGCGAGGGTGCACACACAAAGAAGCATTTCCTACTACCGTCTGAGCAACACTGCTGACACTCACGCACCCAATCAGATTGATCACCTCACACATGAAATGAACTTTATTTACTTGAAAAACGTTTCAAGTAAAAACTGCTTGAACTGTTTTTTGGGTTTTCATGACATATACAAATGTATCTTTAGATAATTGAGATATGCTATTCCTAACACCGTTAAAGCTTACCTTAATTTTACCATCACTAAACAGTAATAACACTTACAAGCACCTTTACAGCTTACCTTATTTTTACCATCCCTAAAACAGTTATAACACTTACTAGCACCGTTACAGCTTACTTTATTTTTACCATCCCTAAACAGTAATAACACATACTAGATTTACCATCCCTAAACAGTAATAACACTTACTAGATTTACCATCCCTAAACAGTAATAACACTTACTAGACAGTGAAACAATTCCATCCCCTCCCACTCTAGTTTAAATAATCCCGGGGTTCGTTTGTCATAGCGTTTGTCTTCGTCAGTGTCCGTGTGAGGAAACCATGTGTTTTTCCTGTTCATACTCCCCCCTCATGTGCGGTTTGATTACATCTTCTAGCAAATTGCCAGAAATGGCCAAATATGCACTGTCAGTGTCCATCTCGCAATATTTAAAGTCTGCGGGGTGGACAACCTTTTGCATAAAATTCCAATATTCTCAATTTGGCATATTGGTAAACGAAATATCCAATTTGAAGGGGACGATCCAGCTGGATTGAACATTTGTGTCTCAATTTCATACATATCACTTCCAACCATTGTTAGTTGTTTAAAAAAAGGGATCGTTTATCATCTTATAGACATCGGTAGAAGTACAAACTTTAATATCTACATGTTTTTCTTTGTTGGTAACGGTTTTGCCATACAACGAATTGCCTATCATCTTCATGGTATCTGTAATAATGCTTTTAGAAGGATCTTTATCTCCTGCCTGCACGGCATCCAATACCTTGAAAAACAGTTTTAAGAAGAAATTGCCCAATTTTAGTTACAATCAATCCATGTTTCAAATACCACTGAAGTAGGAGTGTTTCCAATAAAATGTTCTTACCAAACATACTACTGATAAGGCTACGTCGGGGTTGTTTTAACAAATTATGCGATTCTGCATACTTGGCCATGTGATGTCCTATGTCCCCTATACCTACCTCTGCATTCTTTAATATCAGAGGCATTTCGGCAAATTGAGATTTGAGGTTGTCAGGAACTTCAATATCGCATTCTACGACCCCAAAGATATCACCCGTCTTTATATGATTGAGCAGTTCCCCTTCTGTCATTGTCCATTTCTCTTGGCAGGCATATGGAAATACGGCTTTCAAAAAATGACAGTATTTTGTTTCTGCTCTTCCTTCCATTCGCATTCCCACTTCTCAAGAAATTTGAACCCTAACGATGTAAGATATTTAGAATTTGCACACGTGACTTGATACAAATTGGCTAGAGATTCTTTTTGCACGTCATTATAAGTCTTACCCTCATTTAGTTTGCAAGGGTGACCATGTCAAATGCACCCATGAAATTGAAATATAGTCCTCGATCCAAACTAAAAATGTAGACCAGCAATTGCCGTCGGCCCATATGTACTTCTTTTCCATTCAAACGGTGCTTAATAAAAACACCACATTGTTTGGCCTCCCATTTCAACCAACCCGCGGCAGATTTTTGTAGTGCATGCGTAAATTCTCGCCTAGACCCCGTTTCTACCCGTCGCCTCAGTACCATGCCTGTGGGCACGTCTTGCATGACAGCCCACAGATAAAGTGCATTGGCATCAAATCCTAAAATCTTTTTACAAGTTTTTCCCTCCCTTATTTTAGTTTTGTCTTTCTCGTGACACTAATTAAAAATAATTGATGGCCCCGACACGATATTGTCTTTGAAAAGGTAATATAGGTCTTTAAGAGAAGTGGGAAAGAGGCAGAAATGATCATTACGACAAGTATTGAGAAGGTATCTCAGTGTAAGGCCGGGCACTGATATTCCTTGCTTCAACATATCTGTGTCTTTTTCTTTATAAAACTCAAACATTTTATCCAATGCCTCCAGAAATGGAACAACATCTTTATTGTTGTACGAGACCAGAAAATATTGAAATGACGTCATGCCCTCATGGTGCCAAACCTTTACACAATAGTGGTATTCTTCAGACGTGACCCCTTTTAAGGTGTTATGAAAGGTCTCGTGTGAAGGGAGAGTAGTTGTGGTTCATATTTCAAGACTATCCATCCAGTCATATGGAAAAAAGCCTTTTCTTCTGTAAAATTATACGCTTCAAGAAACTTTTTGTAGCTACAACCTGGTGCAAGAACATTTTTGATGTCTAAAAGCTGTGCCATTTTGAACTGATTGACAAATAGTCACTGATGTGTTTTATTATTAGTCCGATCGCCGCATAATTTTCATCATCGTGAAGTTTTTCCAGACTACTGTACAAAAGACCTTTCATAACATTGATATCATACTTACCCGAATTGAAACCAATGACCGGAATTTTTCGGCAATATTTATAAAGTGAACCTAATAAAGGTTCCAAAACATGACGATGAAAGTTACCATATTAGATCCCTCAATATCAGAATTCTCTTCATCTTCATCTAGTGTGGTTAGCTCTGCTTGGATTTTTTCCTGAGGGCTCTTGATAGCATCAGATAATGACGTATTATCAAGAATATTATCAAAAGCTGCAGAGGCAATTTTATTACAATAACTTATAAAATAATCAACCACTTTGGCATCATCACCATCTGAAATTATACAATGTAGTGCTTCATAGCAGGAGACATTGGAACAAACACTAAGGCTAAGAAGTAAATTATGGTTTCTAGTATTTGCCAGTTTTACAGATTTGGAAATGATGTTTGTTTTATCCATATAAGTTTCAATATCATAGGTTATTCTAAAGGGGTAATAACAGTCACTTCGAGGATATTAATATTAACAGCTTCTAGTGTATCGAAAATTGAGGGGGCTAGCTCAAAAACCCCTGCTGGAAATTTATACGTTACATGTTGTTTGCAGCCCGGGATATGAACTGTTTAATTTTTGTGTCGCCTAAACAGTCTTCGACAACGGGTACAACTGAATGACTTTGTATAATGCTCGTAATTAGTAATATATGAGAAGTGACCATCAAAATAATCTACATACATTGTTGACGGATACTGACATGGCGATCGCCGTATCAATTCAGCAATGTGATCTACATTTCCTTTGGGGTTGTTGGCATTTGTGTCTATTGGTAGACATTATACACATTGATTTGTATTATCTCTTCCAGCACTCCTAACTCAAGAAAGGAGACCCCTTCATAAGTGCTTACTGCAGCTTTGCCCCCTACCTTTATTTGTGATTAGTTCTTTTATCTTGACAACACTATTGTACCATCATCAAACTCAGCATCATGATCTACTTTTATATTCCTACACAAAGTTTCTGTTTTGTTTTGTTTTGAAATGATGAAACTAAATATTCTTGACCAATGTTTTCATATCAATACCTGTCTTGTTTACATTATTCATCACACTCTATTTGTATATACCTGTCTTGTTTACATCATTCATCACACCCTATTTGTATATACCTGTCTTGTTTACATCATTCATCACACCCTATTTGTATATACCTGTCTTGTTTACATCATTCATCACACCCTATTTGTATATACCTGTCTTGTTTACATCATTCATCACACCCTATTTGTATATACCTCTTGTCTTGTTTACATCATTCATCACACCCTATTTGTATATACCTGTCTTGTTTACATCATTCATCACACCCTATTTGTATATACCTGTCTTGTTTACATCATTCATCACACCCTATTTGTATATACCTGTCTTGTTTACATCATTCATCACACCCTATTTGTATATACCTGTCTTGTTTACATCATTCATCACACCCTATTTGTATATACCTGTCTTGTTTACATCATTCATCACACCCTATTTTTACATCTGATGATATAGACATCAAACTCTTACACCATCAACTCTCAAGACTTCAATCAATGAAAGATGTTTCATCTCGGGTGACTGTAAAACAAAGACCAAGACCTGTAAAACGAAGACCTGAAGACCTGTAAAACGAAGACCTGCAAAACGAAGACCTGCAAAGAGAAGACCTGTAAAACGAAGACCTGCAAAACGAAGACCTGTAAAACGAAGACCTGTAAAACGAAGACCTGTACAACGAAGACCTGCAAAACGAAGACCTGTAAAACGAAGACCTGTAAAACGAAGACCTGTACAACGAAGACCTGTAAAACGAAGACCTGTAAAAAGAAGACCTGTAAAACGAAGACCCGGAAAACAAAAACTCGGAAGAAAAAAAAACCTCATAAAACCATAAAATTATTATTACAAATTTATTTCAATTAATTACCAAATTACCAAAAATTAATCGGAAAACAATCCGTAAAGCAATTTATGATGCATATACAAAAAGCCGAAGTGCGGAAGGGGTAAGGAAGATGCATAGGTTTCATATAAGGAAGGAAGTGATTTGCTCTCAGAAAGTACATGTAATTTTGAAATATTTCAGAGTTAATTTAACCTTCTCAATATTTTTGTTTAAAGGGTCCCTTTTAACACTTATGCGCATACATCACTATGAAAATTAAAGACTTTGTTCACCATATGATGTTTATCTGTTAAGGCATTGCACTTATCTCAAAAAATCTAAAGGTTCAAAACCGTAAATGGATGGCATACACTAAAAGCTAGTGGACGCTGAAATTTGGACTCAATTTTGGACTCAAAAGTTTTCGGTTTTAAAGTGATATGGGCGATTTTTTTAAGATCTATGTTAAGAGGCATAATCGTATAGATTAGATTTCATAAGCCAATGTACATTTATCTTGGGACCACTTGGTCTTCGTGGGCCCATGATCTTGAACATTTAAAACTGCAATATCTTCATGGGGGACAGTCTATGTAATTCATAAAGCCCAAGTACAATCATCATTAGGTCCTTGTCTTGATGGGCCCATGATCTTGAACATTTAAAATTGCAATATCTTCATGGGGACGGTCTATGTAATTCATAAAGCCCAAGTACGATCATCAGGTCCTTGTCTTGATGGGCCCATGATCTTGAACATTTAAAATTGCAATATCTTCATGGAGGGCGGTCTATGTAATTCATAAAGCCCAAGTACAATCACTATCAGGTCCTTGTCTTGATGGGCCCATTATCTCGAACATTTAAAATTACAATATTTTCATGGGGACGGTCTATGTAATTCATAAAGCCCAAGTACGATCATCAGGTCCTTGTCTTGATGGGCCCATGATCTTGAACATTTAAAATTGCAATATCTTAATGGGGACGGTCTATGTAATTTATAAAGCCCAAGTACGTTCATCATTGTGTCCAGTTGGTGAACATTTATTATAACATCTTAATCTGATAGTTTGCGAACACAGATCGGTAGTCAAGAGGTTTACCAATGACACTCAGGAGCGGGACTCGGGCAGATTCTCCATATACCCTTGTTTTTATTTCACGCTGGGGGCCACATACCTTCGCAAGGGGAACAGCCCCGTCATGCTGACAACCAGAACCATTTTATTTAGTTGGGGCCACAATCTTCATCGCTAAAGGGGTCATAAAGTCTAATAAATTCCTCATTTCACATATGATAATAAAAGTTCAGAAAATAAACATACTGTAAACAAGCCAACAGCTTATCCATGATTAAATTGACACATGGATTTCTGCTGCCACCATTTTTACTCATTTCTGTATATATAGAAATCAATAATGACAGTGTTTACACAGCAGAGAAATAGGAAATAATTATTTATTCATAATTATTGGTGGAGTTTTGTTGTGACAAGAAATTTTAACAGCCTGACTCCTACTATCAAACATAATTTTTCCACAAGCAAGAAAAAATTGAGATAGATTTTAAAGAAATACATTGCATTCCATCTAGTCTGTAAGAAGCCCATATCTCCTTTAATCAGTCAATGCCTGCTGATAAACATAGTCTGTAAGAAGCACATATCTCCATGAATCAGTCACGGCCTGCTGATAAACATAGACTGTAAGAAGCACATATCTCCAAGAATCAGTCAATGCCTCCTAATAAACATAGTCTGTAAGAAGCACATA
Source organism: Chiridota heheva (assembly GCA_020152595.1). Classification (NCBI taxonomy): domain Eukaryota; kingdom Metazoa; phylum Echinodermata; class Holothuroidea; order Apodida; family Chiridotidae; genus Chiridota; species Chiridota heheva. The sequence continues at coordinate 2,656,139 of JAIGNY010001856.1, forward strand.
TCTCCATAAATCAGTTAATGCCTCCTGATAAACATAGACTGTAAGAAGCACATATCTCCATAAATCAGTCAATGCCTGCTGATAAACAATCTGTAAGAAGCACATATCTCCATGAATTAGTCAATGCCTCCTTATAAACATAGTCTGTAAGAAGCACATATCTCCATGATTCAGTCAATGCCTGCTGATAAACAGTCTGTAAGAAGCACATATCTCCATTAATCAGTCAATGCCTGCTGATAAACATAGTCTGTAAGAAGCAAATATCTCCATGAATCAGTCAATGCCTCCTGATAAACATAGTCTGTAAGAAGCACATATTTCCATGAATCAGTCAATGCCTCCTGATAAACATAGTCTGTAAGAAGCACATATTTCCATGAATCAGTCACGGCCTGCTGATAAACATAGACTGTAAGAAGCACATATCTCCAAGAATCAGTCAATGCCTCCTGATAAACATAGTCTGTAAGAAGCACATATCTCCATAAATCAGTTAATGCCTCCTGATAAACATAGACTGTAAGAAGCACATATCTCCATAAATCAGTCAATGCCTGCTGATAAACAGTCTGTAAGAAGCACATATCTCCATGAATCAGTCAATGCCTCCTGATAAACATAGTCTGTAAGAAGCACATATCTCCATGATTCAGTCAATGCCTGCTGATAAACAGTCTGTAAGAAGCACATATCTCCATGAATCAGTCAATGCCTCCTGAAAAACATAGACTGAAAGAAGCACATATCTCCAATTCTCCTTAAATCAGTCAATGCCTCCTGAAAAACAGACTGTAAGAAGCACATATCTCCATGAATCAGTCAATGCCTGCTGATAAACATAGTCTGTAAGAAGCACATATCTCCATGAATCAGTCAATGCCTCCTGATAAACGTAGTCTATAAGAAGCACATATCTCCATAAATCAGTCAATGCCTCCTGATAAACAGTCTGTAAGAAGCACATATCTCCATGAATCAGTCAATGCCTCCTGATAAACATAGACTGTAAGAAGCACATATCTCCATAAATCAGTCAATGCCTGCTGATAAACGTAGTCTGTAAGAAGCACATATCTCCACAAATCAGTCAATGCGTCCTGAAAAACAGTCTGTAAGAAGCACATATCTCCATGAATCAGTCAATGCCTGCTGATAAGCATAGTTTGTAAGAAGCACATATCTCCATAAATCAGTCATTACCTGCTGATAAACATAGTCTGTAAGAATTAGGAATCAACTGATCAAGGACGAAATCAACCCCCAAATGCAAGGTATAGTCAGCATTTACAAGTATATTAATCTATTTGATGTATGATAAACTCCTAATAGAGAAAATCTTGTAAAGATAGAGCCGGAAAATAAATTTAAAAACAAAATTTTAATGTGTCTTATTGATTATTTTGGTAAGTGTTGAATTGTTGCACTATATACTTCATAAGAAGTAGGACACATGAAGAATATACATCCACCAAGTGAACCTAATGATGATGGTACGGGCATTATGAATTACATCAAAAACAGTGACATGTCTAAGGGGGCTATTGGGAGCTTAGCCTCCCCTTACCCTAATGATGATGGTACATGGGCTTTATGAATTACATCAAAAATAGTGACATGTCTAAGGGGGCTATTGGGAGCTTAGCCTCCCCCTCACCCTAATGATGATGGTGCATGGGCTTTATGAATCACATCAAAAACAGTGACATGTCTAAGGGGGCTATTGGGAGCTTAGCCTCCCCCTCACCCTAATGATGATGGTACATGGGCTTTATGAATCACATCAAAAACAGTGACATGTCTAAGGGGGCTATTGGGAGCTTAGCCTCCCCTCTCACCCTAATGATGATGGTACATGGGCTTTATGAATTACATCAAAAACAGTGACATGTCTAAGGGGGCTATTGGGAGCTTGGCCTCCCCCTCACCCTAATGATGATGGTACATGGGCTTTATGAATTACATCAAAAACAGTGACATGTCTAAGGGGGCTATTGGGAGCTTAGCCTCCCCCTCACCCTAATGATGATGGTACACAGGCTTTATGAATTACATCAAAAACAGTGACATGTCTAAGGGGGCTATTGGGAGCTTACTTCCCCTCACCTGAGTGCATCCAGATTCGTAACTTAAATTTGTCTCGGGTTTGTTCTTTTTCAGGCTTTCTTGGTAGGTCATAATAATGTAAATTCCTGCATCAGTGAGTTCATATTGTGCGAGACAAAGTTTAAGAATCGATATTGTCTCGAGTTTTGCTGGACAATCTTAGTATCATTTGCCTAACGGTACTACTAAAAAATACTAGCTTAGGCTTAAGATTGTATATTATAAAATGTATTTTTTACAATATGCTGTGGTCAAATTGACCTTTGCCCTCGCATATCATCGGTAATCGACTAAAACAAGATGGCAACAATCATTGAGTTGCACATTAAAATTGATACAAAACGGCTTACATCTTTTGTTAGAAGCACATTTTTTCTCAGCTGTCACTGAAGCAATTTAAATATTGCTAAACAGTGTACGGCTACACGTACCCTGGCCTGAAGTGTACCAATCATGATAGCCATCAAATCAGGTGTGTCCACTAATAAAATATAATAAAAATAGCCTATAGCGAAAATGGTGTAAAGTTTATTTGATACAATTTTGGTCATGACTCATGTCCATTTTTTATTCCATGAAAATCTTATGTTATTTTCTCTTGTTTCTTTCTTTTTAGGGAGATAAGTATACTTTATCCTTGTATTATTTATTTCTTTTATTCTTTAATTACTGTTTAGCATGCTATATTTAATTTGTTTTATATTGTCTTTAATGAATTTTCTTTGTTGTTTCTGCACGATTTTGTTTTCATTCTTGTTGATTGCATTTCCTAACTGACAGATCATGAATCAAAAGGATATTTCTTCTCTTCGCCTTATTGTTTACTTACAGTATATGACCATTATCCAACATTCAAGACCAAGGTTCTTGGGAATTGTCCCCTTTGACCGCCCCTGCTTGCAGCATAAGCAATGAGAAAAGTTAATAATATTAAAAGTACCAACGTTTTGAGAGTAAAAATGTGTTTCAAAATCATATATTTATATTTTAAGAACAAATGTGATGGAGAGGAGGGAGTACATTAACCCTGGGGAATACCCCTCTGCCCCCCCCCCTCCCCCACACTTTGTGTATACAAAATCTGCCCTGCATGACAACATTTAATTTCTATTTATGTCTATTATCATTATTCTGCATGAATTTCGATGTTTTGTTTTTGTTGACATTTGAATTTTATGTTGTACGTCCCAGGGAGAAAATATGTCACAGTTATAGATGAAACATATCTTGCCCACCTTTTTCCTCCAGTGCGCATTTTTGAAGGGATTTTCAGTTGAAGACAATCTGATAATGTGTATGCCTAAGAAAACTTGACTGCTCCTTCCTCAGTAATTTAAAAGAGTTAGTAATTAATAACTAATGTTCTCAATTTCAATTTTGCACCAACCACGAAATGTTACTGTGTCATGAAGGATGTGCAGTAGATTGCCACCTAGATAATCCATGATATATGGGTCCCACATGGCAAATGTTTGAATGTGTCCTGTTGGAAAAGTGCCCCCTTCTTAAAATAAAATTCCCCTTTTTCTTTATTTTTGGCTCAATGATTCTACTGGTGGAACATGTATGTCTACAACTTTGAAAAAATCCCCCCCACCCCCTTCCCCCTTCCCACACACACATATACACACACACACACACACTCCCTACATCCTGTATATATGATATTCAAGAATTTCAGAGTTTTTCTAATAGATTTAGAAAAAATAATGCACAGGATCAAGCATATACCCCCAGTCCCACAACTGTCAATTCTAGCCAAGCAAAATTATATCAGTGAGGCCCCCCAGGGAAGAGTATCACCTGATGACCCGACAAGGTTAGGGACTGACCCATGACACTGCTTGAAACCCTCTAGTGCATCCTGTATCTTTAAGCATTGTTAAATTTGTTTGTTCCCAAATTTCTCAAAAGAATTTTCAAAACTAGCTTGAGCAATGTAATATCATGGAGTTACTAACCGAAATGGTATTATGTTTAAGGACATGATTATATTGTATTTGTGCTGGTCAATGGTGAACTGATGAGAAAATGTACTCTCAAAAAGATCAATTGGGCAAAAGAAAAGCAAAATTGCACTTAATTAGAATGTGTCCAGGGGTCAAGCAAGTTTCAAGCATTCGAAACATTTTATTATGTTAAGAAGATATCTAAGTTTAAGAAGATATCTAAGCTTAAGGAGATATTTAAGCTTAAGAAGATATCTAAGGTTAAGGAGATATATAAGGTTAAGGAGATATCTAAGGTTAAGGAGATACCTAAGGTTAAGAAGATATCTAAGGTTCAGGATATATCTAAGGTTAAGGAGATATCTAAGGTTAAGGAGGTATCTAAGTTTAAGGAGATATCTAAGGTTAAGAAGATATCTAAGGTTAAAGGGATATCTAAGATTAAGGAGATATCTAAGGTTAAGGAGATATCTAATATTAAGGAGATATCTAAGGTTAAGGAGATATCTAAGGTTAAGGAGATATCTAAGGTTAAGGAGATATCTAAGGTTAAGGAGATATCTAAGGTTAAGAAGATATCTAAGATTAAGGAGATATCTAAGGTTAAGGAGATATTTGAGGTTAAGGAGGTATCTAAGGTTAGGGAAATATATCAGGTTAAGGAGATATCTAAGGTTAAGGAGATATCTAAGGTTAAGGAGATATCTAAGGTTAAGGAGATATCTAAGGTTAAGGAGATATATAAGGTTAAGGAGATATATAAGGTTAAGGAGATATATAAGGTTAAGGAGATATCTAATATTAAGGAGATATCTAAGGTTAAGGAGATATCTAAGATTAAGGAGATATCTAAGGTTAAGGAGATATCTAAGTTTAAGGAGATATCTAAGGTTAAAAAGATATCTAAGGTTATGGAGATATCTAAGATTAAGGAGGTATCTAAGGTTAAGGAGATATCTAAGGTTGAGGAGATATCTAAGGCTAAGGAGATATCTAAGGTTAAGGAGATATCTAAGGTTAAGGAGATATATAAGGTTAAGGAGATATCTAAGGTTAAGGAGATATCTAAGTTTTGGTATCATTTGTGTAGAAACGACACTTGTGATGTCATAGCTTTAGATTCCTGAAAGTCTTATATATTCTATCATATTTTGTCCTGCAATTTTGTAACTTAAAAACCATGGGACATGTCAAAAGCAGTAGTAAAACTGAATCTCAGAAGGGTATTTATAATATACCAATAAACTTTCTTTAAAATAAATCAATAATTGTTAAGAATGTGAAGATGAATATGCGAACTTTCAATAGTAAACTTACTACACCAGTCATTTCTACACAGATAAGACAGCTTTAAACTTGAATATCTCCTTAATGGAATAAGGATTTTCAATGCTTTTTTTCACCATTTCGTTTCTTTTGGACTTCTCTTTCATTGAAGATAGACATGCTTGACCACTGAACTAATCCTTTGAGAAGAAATCTGTTCTATATATCGCGAGTTTGAAATAAGGTAAAAATCGTACTAGTATTAATGTATTTTACATCTTCACAGTAAAATGGACAATAGGACCCCCTCTACCCGATGAACATGAAACAGGACAATCAAAATTCAGAAAAGATGGAGGGAGATAAACTATGATAAATGGATGGTTTTATATATATATATATATATATATAATATATATATATATATATATATATATATATATAATATATATATATATATATATATATATATATATATATATATATATATATATATATATATATATATATATATATATATATATATATACACCTAGATTCAACCTTAAGCGAAACCTCCATTGACTTGCACACTAAAATTTCCTTCCTTTAACTACTTTAACTAACCCTAAAACCTAAACCTAACCTAACCCTAACCTATGTTTTAGAGCATGGAGAACAACTTAAGACCTATTTCCGACAATAAAAATAGCCTTAGAAATTTTTGCAAAAACAATAAGGGGAAATGAAAATTTCCCCTGAATGAATGATTTCCCCTTAGCATTTAATTTTTTAGCAAAACGTTTTGCCTTATGGTTGAATCTAGGAATCTAACCCTAACCCTAACATTCCTTCTACAGCAAAACGCCAAGCTTATTGGTTTGATGTAATGCAAAGCTTGAAGGTATGCTCCGCAAAATGTGTCTACAACAGTGGTCAAAAAAAAATTGCTCAAAATCAGACAAGATTTTCGTGACCATTCAAAGCTTTCTCTTGTACAAGGAAGACACTTTCAGGGCAAAGTCCATTTTAAGTCCTAATCTTTTTTAAATAGCTTTCAGATGAGAGTGGAAATTACTTGTAAATTAGCTTTTTAATTTGCACCAAGTAAGACTTAGCACCAAGTATTTAACCAAGGCGTGATTGGGTTTGATATGTTAGCCAGATAAAGAGATTAAAGGAATATTCTATTTTAATATATATGACAAAGGTCTATGAAAGAAACAATTTGGTGTACAAATTGATCATGCATATCTCTTTCTGTTAAGGAGTTATTTTATTTTAAAACGCTACACGATTGTTTTGAAAAGTAATTTCCCAGTAGGTGTAAAATGTGATGTCTTAAAGGCAGATACAAAACAATTCTTTCTTATGTATTTTATTAAACAAAAATTGTTTTCCTTTACTTGAGCATAAGGTTCATGAGCTGTTGGGCAAAACATGTTCTTGTAAGTATATGATATTTCCCATCTAAATAAATAAACAAAAAATGAAACATCTCTTGATGATGCTAAATGCCCCAGTGTACACCAGTGCGGTGCTTAGGCACTCTTTCATTCTTTTATACACTGATACAGCACTGTATCAGGATATAACCATGGAGTTAGAAGAGGTTTATTGCATTATATTATCTGTAGCTGTATATTATATTGCCAAGTCAGTTGTGGAAATGTAAGATATAACCATGTAGTTAGAAGAGATTTATTGCATTATATTATCTGTAGCTGTATATTATATTGCCAAGTCAGTTGTGGAAATGTAGGATAAAACCATGTAGTTAGAAGAGATTTATTGCATTATATTATCTGTAGCCATATATTATATTGCCAAGTCAGTTGTGGAAATGTAGGATATAACCATGCAGTTAAAAGAGATTTATTGCATTATATCATCTGTAGCCGTATATTATATTGCCAAGTCAGTTGTGGAAATGTAGGATATAACCATGCAATTAAAAGAGATTTATTGCATTATATTATCTGTAGCTGTATATTATATTGCCAAGTCAGTTGTGGAAATGTAGGATATAACCATGCAGTTAAAAGAGATTTATTGCATTATATTATCTGTAGCTGTATATTATATTGCCAAGTCAGTTGTGGAAATGTAGGATATAACCATGCAGTTAAAAGAGATTTATTGCATTTTATTATCTGTAGCCGTATATTATATTGCCAAGTCAGTTGTGGAAATGTAGGATAAAACCATGCAGTTAAAGAGATTTATTGCATTATATTATCTGTAGCCGTATATTATATTGCCAAGTCAGTTGTGGAAATGTAGATATAACCATGTAGTTAGAAGAGATTTATTGCATTATATTATCTGTAGCTGTATATTATATTGCCAAGTCAGTTGTGGAAATGTAGGATATAACCATGTAGTTAGAAGAGATTTATTGCATTATATTATCTGTAGCCATATATTATATTGCCAAGTCAGTTGTGGAAATGTAGGATATAACCATGCAGTTAAAAGAGATTTATTGCATTATATCATCTGTAGCCAGTTAAAAAGAGATTTATTGTATATTATATTGCCAAGTTAGTTGTGGAAATGTAGGATATAACCATGCAATTAAAGAGATTTATTGCATTATATTATCTGTAGCTGTATATTATATTGCCAAGTCAGTTGTGGAAATGTAGGATATAACCATGCAGTTAAAGAGATTTATTGCATTATATTATCTGTAGCTGTATATTATATTGCCAAGTCAGTTGTGGAAATGTAGGATATAACCATGCAGTTAAAAAGAGATTTATTGCATTATATTATCTGTAGCTGTATATTATATTGCCAAGTCAGTTGTGGAAATGTAGGATATAACCATGCAGTTAGAAGAGATTTATTGCATTATATTATCTGTAGCTGTATATTATATTGCCAAGTCAGTTGTGCAAATATTGCTAGTACAGTACGTATAGTATAAAGTCCAAATTAGTGTTATTCAGCTTAAAAAATGTTTAGTTCTTGCATTTTTCTAATTTTTCATTACTTTTTACATTCATACCTTTCAAAATATTTTTACAGATACACAACTTGTGACACCTCGTTGGAATTTGCATGTGCAGTATAGGAACAATACTATACTATATCTAAACTACACAAAGACTATACTTTAACAGTAGGTAATATTAGTTTGTATATACTGTAACATGTATAACATATTTTGTGAATGAAAATAAAAAATAATTATTCAATCATGTGTAGATCTATTTGAAGCCGAGCCACTATTTTGGAAATAATTGGATACATGCATATTACTAGCTGGAACAGGAAATTGGATGCTACAAAATCACCCAATAAATGAGGAGATCACCCTATCAATGGGGATATCACCCAATAAATGGGGATATCACCCAATAAATGGGGAGATCACCCTATCAATGGGGAGATTCCCCTACCAATGGGGAGATCACCCTATCAATGGGAAGATTCCCCTACCAATGGGGAGATCACCCTATCAATGGGGAGATTCCCCTACCAATGGGGAGATCACCCTACCAATGGGGAGATCACCCTATCAATGGGGAGATTCCCCTACCAATGGGGAGATCACCCTACCAATAGGGAGATCCCCCTACCAATGGGGAGATCACCCTACCAATGGGGAGATTCCCCTACCAATGGGGAGATCACCCTACCAATGGGGAGATCACCCTACCAATGGGGAGATCACCCTACCAATGGGGTGATCACCCTGCCAATGGGGAGATCACCCTGCCAATGGGGAGATCACCATATTAATGGGGAGATTACCATACCAATGGGGAGATCACCCTACCAATGAAGAGATCACCCTACCAATGGGGAGATCACCCTGCCAATGGGGAGATCACCCTGCCAATGGGGAGATCACCCTGCCAATGGGGAGATCACCCTGCCAATGGGGAGATCACCCTGCCAATGGGGAGATCACCCTTCCAATGGGGATCACCCTATCAATGGGGAGATCACCCCCAATGGGAGATCACCAATGGGGAGATCACCATACCAATGGGGAGATCACCATACCAATGGGGAGATCACCTACCAATGGGGAGATCACCCTACCAATGGGGAGATCACCCTACCAATGGGGAGATCACCCTACCAATGGGGAGATCACCCTACCAATGGGGAGATCACCCTACCAATGGGGAGATCACCCTACCAATGGGGAGATCACCCTATCAATGGGGAGATCACCCTATCAATGGGGAGATCACCCCCAAAAACCAATGGGGAGATCACCCTATCAATGGGGAGATCACCCTATCAATGGGGAGATCACCCTCTCAATGCCAATGGGGAGATCACCTTCCAATGGGGATCACCCTATCAATGGGGAGATCACCCTACCAATGGGGAGATCACCCTACCAATGGGGAGATCACCATACCAATGGGGAGATCACCATACCAATGGGGAGATCACCCTACCAATGGGGAGATCACCCTACCAATGGGGAGATCACCCTACCAATGGGGAGATCACCCTACCAATGGGGAGATCACCCTACCAATAAGGAGATCACCCTACCAATGGGGAGATCACCCTACCAATGGGGTGATCACCCTGCCAATGGGGAGATCACCATATTAATGGGGAGATTACCATACCAATGGGGAGATCACCCTACCAATGAAGAGATCACCCTACCAATGGGGAGATCACCCTGCCAATGGGGAGATCACCCTGCCAATGGGGAGATCACCCTGCCAATGGGGAGATCACCCTGCCCATGGGGAGATCACCCTGCCAATGGGGAGATCACCCTTCCAATGGGGATCACCCTATCAATGGGGAGATCACCCTACCAATGGGGAGATCACCCTACCAATGGGGAGATCACCATACCAATGGGGAGATCACCATCTCAATGGGGGAGATCACCCTACCAATGGGGAGATCACCCTACCAATGGGGAGATCACCCTACCAATGGGGAGATCACCCTACCAATGGGGAGATCACCCTATCAATGGGGAGATCACCCTATCAATGGGGAGATCACCCTATCAATGGGGAGATCACCCTATCAATGGGGAGATCACCCTATCAATGGGGAGATCACCCTATCAATGGGGAGATCACCCTATCAATGGGGAGATCACCCTTTCAAGTATGACATAATCCAGATTAGAATTAAGGTTTTCACCTCTTTTGTACTTATTTACATAACACTATTGGTCTAGTACCTTTCTATAGGGCATTATATGACGTGACGTGACTGACGTTACCCACCCCTAAATCAGCGTGACTGACATTACCAAGTTTTCACTTGACTATCATATATAGATGGGATCATTTTCAAAAAATTGTATATGATTGGTGAGTTGGTCCGCGGGAAGCATAGGCCAAGGAATGGGAGGGCCCCCATCTAAGTTAATTTTTTACCAGTAAAATAGTATTGTAGCATATCTTTGTGCCCCCAATGAAGAACATGTTCCTATGCCTATGAGCAGGGAAATTAAAAAGGACAGCACTGGATGCACTGTAGATTGTTTACTATATTAACAATTTCTATTTTTTGTGACTTGAAACTTGGAATATATTTTGAAGGAGAAAGTGATGATGTGATGATGTTCAAAATCCAACATTAGTGAACTTATAATGCTATAGCTTTTACTCCACAAGTCCTGACTGTTTTCTACATTTTGATCAGGAGAATAAATTTCCAACCTTGATATATGATATCCTTTTCCTAAATCATTAACACAAATCTACAGCTCCTCCAGTGCCAAGCCATGCACAAAGCCTCAGTGTTCTGTGAATTGGCCACTTATCAGCTTGTCAGTAATTGCATACATGGAGCTTTTGTGTGAAACTGCACTCAAGCAAAGAGAGAATGAGGCACACCAGATTGTGCTGCAAGATTCTTATTCATGCTGATGATTTGCAACCAAAACTAATTGATTTGAGTCAAATTGTGGTTTCATGAAAAGGGATTGGAAGACAACTTTTAATAGCTTTGGAAGTTCATCATGAATATTTTGTACAGAAAATGGTTATTTCCTGAAAAAAAAACATTTTACACTAAACTTTAATGTCCTTTAACTATTTGGGGGATTGTGTAAATTACAGTTTACAGTCCATTTGTTCCAAGACCCCCTTTGGGGTATGTGGTAAAGTGGTAACAAACAGTTTGTATAAAATTTGCAATAAATGCAATGAGAACAACAGTGTGTTAAAACTACAAATCTAAAAAAAAAAATTACAAAGAAAATTAGGAAAGAATTAAGTATAATAGAAAAGATATTTAAATATTTACAAGGCCTAAGCAACAAGGCATCGGACGAGAAGTTCAATACTGATTTGAAGGGAAAGAAATCAAAAAGAAATTCAACTAGGATTTACTTGAATGCTTCAATAATGTTTACAAAAAAAATAAAACTTTCAGCAAAGAACTTTTGTCCTGAGATGAAAAAAGTTGATAAAATTAAAATGCAGACTGTAATTTGCAGACTAGTACTTCCAAAATGCAAACTCTATTGCGCAGAGAGGACAACTATTCCAAAGCTCTCTCTGTTTAATTTTCAAAATGAGACTTGTATTTTACACCAACACATTAACTGCCTAGCCGAGCGGCGTATTTATTCGTAGCCAGAGGCAAGGACAGCAGATCTATCGCACTCAGTGGCAATAAAGCTTTCAGCGCCTAACAGATTACAGGCCATTGCAATAAAACTTTGCGCCCGTCTGCGTTTAATAACTGAAAAAAAACCTGTGGCTATAGTTTAAGACAAAATTAGGTGGCGTTTAATTCCGATGTCCTTTCATTTTATTAGCTTGACGAGTAAGCTTTTTTTTTTCTTCGAGTAAACTCGTTCGGAGTTACAGGAATATGTTATTTAAGCAGAGTTTTCTTTTAGGGTTGCGAAGAAAATGTAATGTTTTCAAGAAAGTGTGATTCGTATTTCCAAATATCTGAAAACCACACCACCCTAAACATACTATTTTCAGTATCTTGTAGTCTTTTTTTCATTAACGTCATATGTTAAGATACTGCAGGCTCAAATGGGCATAGCTCATAAGCATGGGTGTAATTATAATTACTGGTGTGTGGGTAGCTGTGTGGCTATGGTAAAATAAGTAGAGAAGGAGGGGTGGGGTTGTGAAAATAAGGGGTAAAAGCAAATTCGCAATCACGGTAGATGTATTACAAGAGAAGGGTTAACATTAACCATGTACCGTTTAAATGGCATAACTTAAACAAACTTTAAACATTAATATAGACTCAGTTATAAGATAAGAATCTGAAGGACATTTTATCGGGGGAGGGAGTGGGGGGACACCAGCATAATTTGTTGGTTTGAACAGGAAATAACACTCATACAGTCTTCTGCAATTTGGGGAAATGTTGCCAAATTCTACCAACTTTTCTAATAATCTTAACAAATATCATCCACTTTTAATTAATTTTTCAATGTCATTTTTATAATTTCCCAATTTTATCGCTCAGCCTGGACTGCTGGACTGTGGGAAGAAAACATGCAGCCGGGCAGGTAAAAGGCTCTCATGTGTTACAGTGGCGTATTCAGCTTTCAGCTTTCAGTGCCGGGGAGAGGAAGGAGGGGGGGAGAGGGAGGAGGGGGGGGACGGTATTTATAGGGAAGTGACTGAACCTATAGGCGTGGGAACGGAAGGATTTTATTTCTTGTTAAAATAGACCTACGTACAGATGCAATTGTAGAAATTAAACAAATTTTGGTAAAATATATTGCAAACTTCGGTATAAACATTCGGAAATGTCCCAAACATCGAGTAAAATGTCCCGAAAATGAAAGAAAATTTCCTGAAAATTGAAAAAATGTCCGAAACTGGATCTAATTGCTTGAACAATTTCCCAAAAATAAAAAAAAAAAAAAAGGCCCGAAAATTGAAGAAAATGGCCTGAGAAGTTTTTCGCGAACGAAAATTAAAAATTCCACTAGGGGGTAATTCATTACCAAATTACTTGGGCAATACCTTAGAGTTTATTTCCTTATTAGGCCTCTTTTCCAAAAATGACAAAAAGTACGTGGCCCTTTTGAAAACGAAAAGTGTCCCTTTTGAAAATGAAAATGCCCTTCAACTACTGCCCCAATAGTAGGAAATGGTGACTTTCGTTAGTCCCATGTACGGGAGGAATCTGTCCCCATTGGAAAAATGCCCCTTTCTAAAAACGAAGTGTCACTTTTACATCACTTCAAGTTGGTGTTTTGGGTTCACTTATTCTATCTGCAGATTGGAATGGGGGACATGCATATGACTTGAAAAATGCCCCTAAGAGGTCGTGCCCTCACTTTTCGAAAGCTTCCTACACCCCTCATACTTACTTATCACTTATGGAATTTAGCCAGGGTACAGTTTGCTCTACCAATGAATAAGCCACCGAGATGATAGGCGATTTCTTTCTTGTTAATTTGAGGTTATCAGCAAAACTTGTTTTATATATCTCAAAATACTCTACTATAACACACATGGTCATACTCTTTGACTCTAAACAGCTAAATGACACTTCCCTGCTCGAGATATATGAAACCACTCTACACTGGTAATGCAATGATGGCATTAAGTCTCTGTGAAAATGCAGCATTTTCGAAAGGGTAATTTAAGACAGAGAGTGCCTTAAATGGGGGAAGGGGACAAATGAGTCGTCGGAAAAATTTTGGACCAAATCTCCTTGATCAGTTGATATTCTTATTTTTGTGACCCTGTGGATCTTCCCCTGAAAATTAAGGAACATTTTAGAGCCTCGAAAGACGGTTAAATTTTGCAAGTTTCAGAGGGCTTCGCCCCTACACCGGGACTTTTTTTTTTTTTTTTTCATTTGGATAATTATCATTTCGATATCTCCATAGAAAATGTTCATTTGCAGATGAACATTTGCATAGAAAATGTTTATTTGTAAATGTTATAGAAAGGAATATCAGAAGACACATACAAACTTAACAACTTAAACGAGCTCTAGACCGAAAAGTGAGGGCGTACTTTTAGGGGTCCCAACACGCAAAGGTATAGCAATTTTATGGTAATATGAATATTCAAGTAGCCTTTGCCCGTTTGTCATCTGTGGGATATGGAGGCATGAAATTATTTTCTCCATTGTTATTCAATAGGCCTATTCATCAAACAGTCAAAGCTTCCCGAAAATGAAAATAAATTACACAAGCATATCTCACAAAATGACGCAAATTTCACCAACATGAAGGATATTTTTCGAAAACTAAAATAAATTTCCAGAAAATTGATAGAAACTTTTCCAAAAAGAAAGCTTCCCGAAAATGAAGGAAATTGAACAAAATTTTACGAAAATTGTAATTTTGGTAGCAAAAATTGCTTATTGTCAAATCTAGATAGGGACCCCGGGCAAAGCTCCCGAAAGTCGTACGTTTCTCGTAATTTTCATAACAAAATATTGGTTCCACATTTTTCCAAATCTGGGGGAAAAGGAGGGGGGGGGGGAGGGTCAAAACCCTTCCGGTGCTGCATTTCTCGTAATTTGGGAAGAAAATTGCAGCATGGAAATAGCAGAAAATTGCTTTATATCAGTTATTTTGTATCAATCCAGGTTGCCAGGCTGCCAGGGCCGAAGTCCTGGTACAGACACCCAGTGGGCGAAAACCGTGGAAGCTTAGCGTTTTTTGACGTGATTTTAGGTTAATATCTGATTGCTTAAAATCGTGTCAATTCCACACTAACATTTTGGAACGAATGTTCAAATGTATGGCCTGTAGGATCGCATTGACAACAATATGTGTTTTTAGTAGGCCTCTTGAGAAAAAATACAGTATTTGTTTTGTAAATGATACAAATTGCAAAAGTTGAGAATAGAAAGTATATACAAAATATTTTATCAGGACAATTTTTGCATTTGACGCCCTCTCGGAAAGCTTCACTGGGGGCAGTTCCACCACCACGCCACTGGGTAGGCCTACCTTACTTTTCGTGGTTTATTGAGCTGTTGAGCAATTGTGGCAAAATTTGTAACTACCTTACCTGCTTACGCAATGTTTAATTTGTTGATCTTTTCTTCATCTCTTCTTATTTAATACGAAATTAAATAAACCAAAACAAACAAATTTCAGAAATCTTCTGGCAGATACCTGAGTTTTCATTTTTTTTTTTTTTTTCATAGGCAGATGGGCAGTTGAAGCAAATGTGTAACTAACTATACGCAGTGGATGGCAGGATAAATAGCTGTGTTAGATAATCAATTCAAGCTTATTAGCTGTTTAGAGTTGGTATACAGTAGCCCACATTAAATTGGCAGATCGTGTATGATTACTACTAGGGCCCTACGTATACGCTTACATGTAAAAATACTAGCTTAGGCATAAAATTGTGTTGAATTATTGACGCCATATATGTATTATAAAATGTATTTTTCACAATATGCTGCAGTAAAATTGACGTTTGCCATCACATATCATCGATAATTGACTAAAACAAGATGGCAACAACCATTGAGTTGCACATTAAAATTTATACAAAACGGCTCATAACTTTTGTTAGAAGCATATTTGTTCTCAGCTGTCACTGAAGCAATTTAAATAATGCTATTCAGAGTCTGGCTACATGTACCCTGGCCTGAAGTGAACCAATCATGATAGCCATGAAATCGGATGCCTCCCCCACCCCCTAATATTAAAAAAAAAATAAGAATAGCCTACAGCGAAAACGGTGTAAAGTTTTTTTGATACAATTTTGATCATAATTGTCTATTTTTAATTCCATGAAAATCTAATGTTTTCTCTCTTGTTTCTTTCTTTTTAGGGAGATAAGTGTAGTTTATCCTTGTATTATTTCTTTCTTTCTTCTTTATTTACTGTTTAGCATGCTATATTTAATTGGTTTTATATCGTCTTCAATGAGTTTTTTTTTTTTTTTTTGCACGATTTTGTTTTCATTCTTCTTGATCGCATTTCCCAACTGGCAAATCATGAATCAAAAGGATATTTCTTCTCTTCGTCCTATTGTTTACTTACAGTATATAAGTCCATTTTCCAACATTCAAGACCAAGCTTCTTGGGAATTGACCCTTTGACCGTCCCTGCTCACAGCATAAGCAATAAAAAAAGTTGATAATATTAAAAGTACAAATGTTTTGAGAGTAAAAAATGTTTCAAAGTCATAAATTTATATTTTAAGAACAAGTCTGATGGAGAAGGGAGGGGGTACATTAACCCTGGGGCATACTCCCCATTTTGTGTATACAAAATCCGCCCTGCATGACAACATTTAATTTCTATAGACGTCTATAATCATTATTCTGCATGAATTTTGATGTTTTGTTTTTGTTCACATTTGAATTTTTTGTTGTACATCCTAGGGAGAAAAATACACTTATTCTACATCAGCAACTACTGTACTATATGTCACAGTTATAGATTAAAACATATCGTGTCCACCTTTTTCCCTCCAGTGTGCATTTTCAAAGCGATTTTCAGTTGAAGACAATCTGATAATGTGTACGCCTTAGGAAACTTTACTGCTCCTTCCTCAGTGATTTTAAAGAGTTGGCAATTAATAAGTAATGTTCTTAATTTCAATTTTGCACCAACCACGAAATGTTACTATAGGTCATAAAATGCAGTAGCTTGCCACCTAGATAATCCATGATGGGTCCCACTTGGAAATGTTTGAATGTGTCCTCCTTGGAAAAGTACCCCTTCTAAAAATGTAATTCTCCTGTTACTTTATTTTGAGCTCAATAATTCTACTGGTGGAACATGTGATGTAGTGACCGATGCGAGCAGTTTGACAACTGCGCCGGTATAGCGCCGGTAAAAGCCCCGGTAATGCCGCCGGCACTGTGTGTAATATTAAACATCTGCACACGTACCGAACCTGCATAATCCTTTAGTTCAGATAAGTTTAAACTGATGCAAATTTGCCGTTTTAAGCAAAATTAAGTATTTCATTTCCCGTGTCTTTTCAAAGGACACAGATCAGCCCACAATAAATTGGTAACGACAATGCAGAGTGTACCACAGAGATTTACGATCATTATTTATTTTCAATAAGTTCAACAAAAAATTACAACCTGAAAAGTAAGGAACCGTGGCAACGCAACTTGTGTCTGCACTATCATGGCACGGCCATCTTTTTTTAATAAATCATGAAATGAAAATTGAATGAAATAAATTAAACTTAAACTAAAATGATAAGCGAAATACAAAGGATCGGTGCAATAAAAATAAACAAGTTTAACTTACTGAGATTTCCATGTTTTATTCCGAAATATATAGTATTCCAAATAGTCGAGTAAAATTTTAACTCGTGAAATATTTCCAACAAAATATGAAGAAACGTTGTCAAAAACTTTTTAATATGTAGTTCCATATACAGTAAAGGTGAAAAAATAAATAAAATGAGAACAAATACAATTCTGAACTAAGCACTCTTTGCTCAGTGTAGACCTCCATGTTGAAAAGAATGCATCAAAATCTGTCCGAAATCAGCAACGTAAGTGAACAGAAACACCCATGTGCTTCCACTATTTGATAAGCCTAGGTGCAAAATTATCTCTTTATAAATTAGATCCGTGCGAAAATGTCTTTCCTTTCAACAGTTATATTCTAATTCTTACCCGAAACTTACATTAAACCATGATTAAACACCATTAACATTAATCTCTATGAAACACATACTGCAAAAACACGGCAAACTTCTAAAGAATCATAAATAATGCCGCTGCCCCATTCCCAGCACATTTGACAGATTTGTTTACAAATTGACGCCAGCTGCGTCTGGACTTTGGCCTCGCGCGGTCCAATTAATTAAGATTGGCACATTTAAAGGGAAATACTTACAAAGGTATATGCCCCCTCCCGATTTTCATGTTGTCTTCCAAATATTTAAAGTCTGACATAAACTTGAGTTTGGCGGTTATGGGTAAGGGACCGGGGATCACAGCGGTTAACAGCGATTATTAGTGGTACTCCAGAGTGATTCCTTCTTATACATGTTTAATTTATTATTATCAGGCTATCGAATTTAGGGTGGGGGCATTCTCCTGTATGAAAACATACCGTAATTTGGTAGATTATCTCTTCCCCTCTCCAGTTTTCTTCAATTTCCCCCAAAAATTAAAGTATTAAGACAGCAAGAAGGGTGCGGGGATGGCGAGGGCGGCGGGGGAGTGGATCTTTGTCATGATCTTCTAGCTCGTTTGCAAGTTGAAGCGAGAAACTGGGATCGTTGAACTATTGAATTTGAGGTGGGGGCATTCTCTTTTATGAAAACATACAGTAATTTGGTAGATTATCTTGTCCCCTCTCCAATTTCTCCACAAAAATTAAAGTATTATGACAGCAAGAAGGGGGTGGATGGGGGCAGGGAAGGCGAGGGCTGCGGGGAAGTAGATCTTTGTTATGATCTCCTAGCTCGTTTGCAAGTTGAAGCGACAAACTGGGATCGTTGAACTATTGAATTTGGGATGGGGGCATTCTCTTTTATGAAAACAATTTTGTAGATCGTATCGTCCCCTCCCCAATTTCTCCACAAAAAATGGAAGTATTACGAATAGGAAGGGGTGGATAGGGGCGGGGTGGGGCGGCAGTGCCATGGTTCTTTGTTAAGATCTCCCCGTTTCAGGTTTCAAACGGCAAATTTGATCACCAAACATTAAATTTGAGATAAGAGAATTCTTTTTACTGTGAAAATATACTTGGTATATGATATTGTCCTTCTCCTTCCTCATTTTTATTTGTTTTCCCGAATGAAGGTAAGGCGATGCTTCCATCATCCCTCTCCCGTGCTCAGTGAATTTCCTCATATTTCTCCCTTCACAAAATGTTAGATGTCCACTCCCCCTCCCGGTTTTGGTATTGTTGTCTTTTTTTATAATTTGTTACGGCTTTCCTCCATTTTGAATGTTTACATAAAAGTGTCATGCATGCAGTATGTCTTTCAACAATTTAGCGCCGCATGGCTGAGAAGTTCGAGGAAAGCTGTCGTCAGGTTACAAACCACCCAGACATGTGAAGGGGGACGCAGGCGGCATATCTTTGAACAATATATTTTATTGTTTTTCTGACACAGTTCTAGTAATTTTGAAAAAATGTAGAATTTATACTGATGCGATGTGTGGTAATAATTTGCTATACATTAACTTGGCGGCCATTTACTGGGGCGCCAGCTCCCTGCTCGGAAGGAATGTACCACTGGTTTATTGAAGTTTTTTTTTCATTCTTTGTTATGTGCAAAGATGGAAGTAAAACATACGTTTTTCAAAACAAGGAAATAGCGTTTGTTTGCAGTTTTACAGCTTTTATATTTTTTTGTTTTATTTTCTATAATCCAGAAGTTTAAAAAAAAAATCTTTATCTTTGGAAACTTGTTTTGTTAAATTATAAACATTTTTTTTGGACCAGGACTTTAATATTCGGAATATAAATTTCTGAGTAAGTTGATGTTGTTAATTTCATTGTGTATTCTCTCATACTTTTTTTCAAGTCGATTTGTACATATTTTCCCGTAATTTTAAAGTCCTAACAAGTTGCCGTTCGCAGCAATAAACATTGCGCAGTTTTTTCTGTCTCGTCTAAGGAATTGCGTTTTTTGAACTTGGAAAACAGTTTTGCTAACCTTTTTTAACTTGACATGCTTTCAAAATATTCCATGGATCAATTATATGGCAAAAATGTTTGCTTTAAATTGTTGGTTTATACATGTATCTATTTCACTGAGATTGAAATTACATACACAAATGTAGGTTACAAAATGTTGGAATTAAAAATAGGCTAACAGAAGAGAAAAACAAAGCACAAGCAATATTGCACTATAGCGACTAAAAATAATCTGCACATTGAAAAGGAAAACACTAAATTCGGATGTTCACATACTATTGATGTAGGCCCTAATAATACTTCGATATGATGTTTCAAACTCACATTGCGTTTCTGATATGTCGAACGTTTTCACTCAATTCAGACCTTTTATTGATTACTCAACTGAACGGGCACGGCAATATTTTGATGTTATAATGACACTATGTTACAACGACATTAATATGATTTGTTTCGCAGTGGCGATGGCTTGTGAAACAACAAAATATCTCCCGAATTTGTCATTTTCAAACTCGCCGATAAAGCGCCGGTAAAACGCCGAAAAAACTCGCATCGGTCAAACTGCTCGCATCGGTACTGTATGTCGGACTTTGGAAGAACTCCCACCCTCCTACACACACACTCCCTGCATATATGATAGGCAAGAATTTCAGAAGTTTTCTAATAATTTAGAACAATAACGCAATTAAGGATCACGCATATACTATACGTTCTTAGGTTAAAGAACATTTTTCACTGTGTGTTTTGTATGATCAGTGTGCCGTTGTGGTATGGTATGGCAAATACAGCAAGTCCTCATTGTGGCCAGGAAATGTTAAAATGTAAGTATTCAAAGCTTGGGCATTCCCCAAGAGAATACAGAGGAAAGGTCAGGGGGTCCGACCCCCCCCCCCCCTCCCCTCCCTTCTTTGATAATCCTTCATCAGTCTTTGATTCCACTAGGCTTTTTCTTGATCCTTCCCCCCTGCAGCCCTGGGATGGCACTTAAAACCTGAAACTCAGTTTTTTTAAATAATAAAATAAATCATGTAGTTTCTAAATTAAGTAAAAGAGTGAATCAACTGAGACATAAGCCGAGGAGTCCTGAAATCGATATATTCAGTATTGGTAATTGAAAATAGTCTTACATTTTTAAGTTAATCAGTAATATTCAACATGTATATAGGCTACACAATTACACAATTTAGCATAGAATATTCGGTACCCTTTCAAAGTGAACAGTCTTGATAATTTTCTGTAATTTTTCAAGCCGCAATGAAAACTGGTATAGATCTGTACCAGAAAATTTGAAGCAGTCATTCAAGAGTTCAGTTTTATTGTAGCCTGGAATATATGAGGAGAGCACTTGACTGTATTGACAGGTAACTCTCAACGTAGGCCTGCGGATACAAGATGAAATACAAAGATTAAAAATGCAAGATAATAAATCAACAGACCTGTAGCTAGCATGGGGGCACGGGGCTGTGAATAATCAAACGAAAAATATGTATATGGAAAATTTGTTAAAGTTCCCCCCCCCTCCCCCTCTCCCTTCCGTCGAAAAGAAAGCCTGCTGGCTACGGGCCTGAATATATCACAAAACATTTCATAGGTTCCCAATCAGATTATGTTTATTCTTTTGTAATAAAGGTGACACCAACTTGAAAAATATTTTAATTTGCCTGCGGTCCCCCACTCTATGGGATAGATGTTGTATTTTACTTGGGAGGAAGTCCGAGCTAAGGACCGTAGGGTGGGTTAAACTGTTTGGTCGAATTTCCCTTGTTTCGAAGGCAAATTTGTTATATTTCCTTTCAAATTCAATGTAACCTTTCAATGCCAATATATAAAGAATTTTATAGGAAAAGAACAAGGATGTACATTAAAAATGTTGATAGGCCTACTCATTTCTTAACTCTCCTCCCCAAAGTTAACTTATAACTTGCGAATTTTCTATTTATTTCTTTGGTAATTAAATATTTAAATGAGATAATTATTACATACAATATTAATCTAAGGGTTATCATATGTCGTATTTTGATCTTATCTTGCCCGTAAAGACACGAATTAACAAGTTGCAGTCAATGCAGTGTCCTATTTTGGGCCTACTCGTCGCTGACCGCACACTAACTTAACTAAGTATAATACTAACGTTAGGCCTACACTCAGTAGTACTAAGAACACTAGTGGCATACAGCTCCGAAAGTATGTGTATATAGGCCTAGTGCTTATTCCGCAAAAAATTCTTGGTCAGTGTTTATTTATGATTACATCGCGGTCGACAATTATCGGAAGCCGAAATTATCAGAAAATTCTTCTACAGTTCTATAGTTTTCTAACTGCAAAAGCCATCCCCAATACTTCCAAAATCCCGATAGAACGATCGTTCGTTCTGCTACGTAATTCACGCTAAAACGAAAACAGAATCGTGCCATTTAGATATCTATGCACACCATAACGATAAAATAAACGCGATGCGACGGCTGATATTACGTTAAGCATTTGCAATAGGTGTAATGGAAACGTTGTTATTGTCGATGCGACGGCCAATTTAATGTGGGCGGTACTGTATGTAATCAATTCAAGCTTATTAGCTGTTTAGAGTTGGTATATGTAATCAATTCAAGCTTATTGACTGTTTAGAGTTGGTATATGTAATCAATTCAAGCTTATTAGCTGTTTAGAGTTGGTATATGTAATCAATTCAAGCTTATTAGCTATCTAGAGTTGGTATATGTAATAAATTCAAGATTATTAGCTGTTTAGAGTTGGCATATGTAATCAATTCAAGCTTATTAGCTGTTTAGAGTTGGCATATGTAATTAATTCAAGCTTATTAGCTGTTTAGAGTTGGTATATGTAATCAATTCAAGATTATTAGCTGTTTACAGTTGGTATTGTAGGTGCTTTAAAAAAATATATCAGTGGAAAAAGTGCCTCTTAAATCCTGTGCCCCCAGATTCAAACAGTCTTCGCCACCCTTGACATTGAATTATATGCCACACTTGAAATGGAAGGGGTCATTAGTCAGTTAGTGTTAGGCTGCATAGGAAAAACCTACAATTTTGTTGAATTTTGCCTCTTACTTAAAAACTCCCGCATACCTGGTCATGAAATACTTTAAAAATTGCAAAATAATTTTGTTTGCAATGAATTATCTGCAAAAAAAATCATAAACTTTTTTCCTTGGGTGCAAAATCAGAGTAAATTTGAAACTATGCTGAAAGCCATGTTAGACTTAACCCTTACTCTACCACGCGGCGATATTATCGCCGTTTTGGGTGCCCCATCTTTGGCCCCGCCTCCCGAGCGCATTTTCAAAAAGGTGCTGGTAAAGTTAGGGTTAATCAACCGACGCGCCAACCCGATAATATAGGCAGCGCCCAGCACCCAAGCGGAAGGGGCCCGACTTTTCTGCCTGGAAGACAGAGGACCCTTCAATAATCACGCTTGATTAATGATACCACCGCGTCGCCGTTTTGGGTGCCCGTCTTTGGCCCCGCCTCCCAGGCATTTTCAAAAAGGTGCTGGTAGGTTAATCAACCCGCGACATATGCGGCATGCCCGACTTTTCTGCCTGGAAGACAGAGGACCCTTCAATAATCACGCCTTGATTAACCCTTACCCTACCACGCGGCGATATTATCGCCGTTTTGGGTGCCCCGTCTTTGGCCCCGCCTCCCGAGCGCATTTTCAAAAAGGTGCTGGTAGAGTAAGGGTTAAAACAGCCGTTTGTTTGAAGCCTTTATCAAATTCATTGACATAACTAATACATGACTCAAAATAACAGACAATATAATTTTGGAAGGGTATTTTCATCCCAAATATCAGATTTGTTGATGATCAAATGTATATAGTTTGATTTTGCTTGAATTTGGTAATAAAAAGATCAGTTCCTCATTCTGTCATTAGAAATCTGAAATCAAGAAAGTTGCATCGCTGCCCCCTTGCCATGAGTTAATTCCGACACCCCTGATTACAATGTGCACAGAATTAAGTCATAGGTTAGCAATATTAACATGTAATTTCATTTTGTCCGGCAAAACTTTAGGCACCCCTTTCTCCTTAAAAGGAAAACAAGGATTTGACAAAGGTCTGAGATTATTTTTCAAATCACGTTCGAACTGTGCAACCATGGAGCTATCTCAGTTAATAGCTCCATGGTGCAATCAACAATTATAAATGATGTTCTGATACATCAGTAAAATGTTCTGATGTAGTTTTGTTCATGATTTCCAATGACACTTTGAAAAAAGTGCAAACTATCCCAACATTTATTATCGAGTTACTTTGATTTGGAGCCCCCTCAGGTAGCTTCTACAAACGATGAATACATATTCGGCTCTTGGTTCATATAGTAACATATATTTTCTCTTTTACCTGCTAACAGATTGGCGGAAACATCCGCGCACCATAGTCAAAGCACAGGGACCGCGGATACAGGAGGCTGGGGGAAGGGGGGGGGGGGAACAATAGTATGGCCTGAGAGCATTTCACCTCACAGTTTTCGTGGTTGACAGGTAAAATTGTGAAAAAATGAAATATTTGGTGATGTAACATGAATTACTTGAAATTTTGGTGAAAATATCAAATCGAGATAAAGTTCCTCAATATCGTCTTAAAATGAAGGAAATTCCCGGCAAATTGCCAAAACTGAAGGCAATTTGTTTACAATCGAAGAAAAAATTGAAGATTACATAATTGAAGGAAAATTTCATAAAATAATTTGAAATTGTTATTGTGGTCCAAATTTGTCAACAAATTGACCGAAAATGAACGAAATTTCCCAATTAGCAGCAGCGTCAGTCTCCCACCCATTGAGAGGTGACTGATATGGTCGGGAGTTAGTGCAGGGTTTAATATATGATGGTGCCTTTTAATTTCATCATTTTTACTTCTTCAGCCCCATCTCACCCCACCCATCCCAACCCCATCCCACTCTGGCCAAACCCACCCTCACTCCACCCCCACCACATCACCTAACAAGTCTAAACTGTTTCAAAGTTAAACTTGGCCTACTAAACTTTTAGGATTTTTGCTTAACCTGTAAGTTTGCAAAGCACCATTGAATGTTTATACAGTAAGTAATGAGCACTAAACTATAAGTTTCCATTACCTTTACCTTAAGCTATTCAGATTATTGATGATATCATTCTCCTTTACTATCTCTTTATGACTCTTCAACACATTTTTTCGTGTAATAAATATTTTCTATTATGTTTCTGAAGCAGTAAAAATTCCATTACCTTTACCTTAAGCTATTCAGATTATTGATAATATCATTCTCCTTCACTATCTCTTTATGACTCTTCAAAAAATAAAATTGTGTAATAAATATTTTCTCTTATGTTTCTGAAACAGTAAAAATATCTAAACGATACCTCTTCATATCACATTTAGGACCTGGCTATTAAAATATCGGATTGGCACCAGAACTTATCGTCTGCATTTCTCAACGTTGCCAATTTACATGATTTTGCAAATAAAAACATCTCCATACATTTTTGAATTAGCATTGCTGAAATTGATTGTAGTAACCATTAAAATACAATCTTAAATAAATAGCACTTAATTTGAAGTCCATATTCTTAAAAAATAATTCTCAATTAAAAGATGGCAGATTTTGAGCATGGAGTTAACAATACTAGACCTGTCCTGTCCTGAGGCCACGTCAGAAAAAAACAAATCCAGATCCTTGCTTTCTGAAAGCAAATCTCGTCCATATCCTAACAAGGAGATACCTCCTTGAACAAGGAAGTACCTCCTTGAACAAGGAAGTACCTCCTTGATCCGAATCCCATCTCCCCCACTCCCATCCCCACTTCGGATGTTTTTAAATGCATCATAAATTGCTTTACGGCATTATTTTTCAACTAATTTTTGATAATTTTCTAAAATTAATTGTAATAATAATTTTATGGTTTCCATTTATAGGTCTTCGTTTTCCAGGTTTTCGTTTTCCAGGACTTCATTTTCCAGGTCTTGTCTTTGTTTTCCTGACACCATTCTTGACTCCTAGGCAGAGCCGTTGTGGATGAGGTTGGGGAGGGAAGGGGGGAGGGAAGGGGGGGATGGAAGGGGGAGGGGGAGGGAGGGGCTGGGAAAGCCAACTCAAGTTCTAAGGTCTGTGCATTGAGCACATTTGGTCTATTTCACAAGATCAAAAGAGCTCGGACGTCATAGCAGAACAAAATATATTTTTCATTGAAAGTAAAAAAAAAAAATTCTCAGATGAAAATATATGTACCTCAGACTGAGCGTTTGTAAAACATGGATCGAACCAAACCAACCCAAACCGAGCCAGACCAATGCAAACCAAGCCAGACCAATGCAAACCAAGCCAGACCAATGCAAACCAAGCCAGACCAATGCAAACCAAGCCAGACCAACGCAAACCAAGCCAGACCAACGCAAACCAAGCCAGACCAATGCCAACCAAGCCAGACCAATGCAAACCAAGCCAGACCAATGCAAACCAAGCCAGACCAACGCAAACCAAGCCAGACCAACGCAAACCAAGCCAGACCAATGCAAACCAAGCCAGACCAATGCAAACCAAGCCAGACCAACGCAAACCAAGCCAGACCAACGCAAACCAAGCCAGACCAATGCAAACCAAGTCAGACCAATGCAAACCAAGCCAGAGCAATGCAAACCAAGCCAGACCAACGCAAACCAAGCCAGACCAACGCAAACCAAGCCAGACCAATGCAAACCAAGCCAGACCAATGCAAACCAAGCCAGACCAATGCAAACCAAGCCAGACCAACGCAAACCAAGCCAGACCAACGCAAACCAAGCCAGACCAATGCAAACCAAGCCAGACCAACGCAAACCAAGCCAGACCAACGCAAACCAAGCCAGACCAATGCAAACCAAGCCAGACCAATGCAAACCAAGCCAGACCAATGCAAACCAAGCCAGACCAACGCAAACCAAGCCAGACCAACGCAAACCAAGCCAGACCAACGCAAACCAAGCCAGACCAACGCAAACCAAGCCAGACCAATGCAAACCAAGCCAGACCAATGCAAACCAAGCCAGAGCAATGCAAACCAAGCCAAACCAAGCCAAATTGACCCAAACCAAGTCAAACCTGACTTAAAGGAGTGCATATATTTTGGGGCGAAATGTTACGTCTTTAACGTTTCTAATCTTCTCTCCCATTCTTCATTTTTTTTATCTTATCTATTTTTATTCTTGTCCGATATTTGTCTTCAAATTTCATGAAAATACACAAAAATTGTCACGTGCATTGTTTATTTCCTGACAATTTTCCTGTAATCGTCAATATATTCCATATATTACAAGGGCTGTAGGCACCGAGGCCAGGGGGACATAGGCGCAGGGGTCAGGGGGACCGTCCCCCAATATTTTGCAAAAAATCAAATATTTTGCAAAAAATGACCATTGTTGTTATTCATACATATCCAATAGTCTTGACCCACCCCTCCCCCCCTCCCCGATCACCCCCTCCCCGATCATTTTAACTAGGTTATGTCTCATTATAAACGAGATAAATTCACAAGCACCAGGCAAGGATAAGTAAATAGTCTTATTCAATGGTTTTCATACCGTTTTTATTTAAAACATTATGAAACTTTATTTTGGATTGGATTAATAGAGTGTGGTGGAAAATGTATAGTCTGATCAAAGAGCTTCCACAAACTCTTTAGTCTGATTAACATGGGCATATACCTAATTCCTCAGTAGGTGTTTTAGTCTGCAGTAAGTCAGCCATGTCAATAGGTGTTTTAGTCTGCAGTAGGTCAGTCATGTCAGTAGATGTTTTTAGTCTGCAGTAGGTCAGTCATGCATGCCAGTAGGTGTTTTTAGTCGTCTGCAGTAGGTCAGTCATGTCAGTAGGTGTTTTTAGTCTGCAGTAGGTCAGTCATGTCAGTAGGTGTTTTTAGTCTGCAGTAGGTCAGTCATGTCAGTAGGTGTTTTTAGTCTGCAGTAGGTCAGTCATGTCAGTAGGTGTTTTTAGTCTGCAGTAGGTCAGTCATGTCAGTAGGTGTTTTTAGTCTGCAGTAGGTCAGTCATGCATGCCAGTAGGTGTTTTTAGTCTGCAGTAGGTCAGTCATGTCAGTGGGTGTTTTTAGTCTGCAGTAGGTCAGTCATGCCAGTAGGTTTTTAGTCTGCAGTAGGTCAGTCATGCCAGTAGGTGTTTTTAGTCTGCAGTAGGTCAGTCATGTCAGGAGGTGTTTTTAGTCTGCAGTATATCAGTCATGTCAGTAGGTGTTTTTAGTCTGCAGTAGGTCAGTCATGTCAGTAGGTGTTTTAGTCTGCAGTAGGTCAGTCATGCATGCCAGTAGGTGTTTTTTAGTCTGCAGTAGGTCAGTCATGTCAGGAGGTGTTTTTAGTCTGCAGTATATCAGTCATGTCAGTAGGTGTTTTTAGTCTGCAGTAGGTCAGTCATGTCAGTAGGTGTTTTTAGTCTGCAGTAGGTCAGTCATGTCAGTAGGTTTTTTTAGTCTGCAGTAGGTCAGTCATGTCAGTGGGTGTTTTAGTCTGCAGTAGGTCAGTCATGTCAGTAAGTGTTTTTAGTCTGCAGTAGGTCAGTCATGCCAGTAGGTTTTTAGTCTGCAGTAGGTCAGTCATGCCAGTAGGTGTTTTTAGTCTGCAGTAGGTCAGTCATGTCAGGAGGTGTTTTTAGTCTGCAGTATATCAGTCATGTCAGTAGGTGTTTTTAGTCTGCAGTAGGTCAGTCATGTCAGTAGGTGTTTTAGTCTGCAGTAGGTCAGTCATGCATGCCAGTAGGTGTTTTTTAGTCGTCTGCAGTAGGTCAGTCATGCCAGTGGGTGTTTTTAGTCTCCTCACCATCTTAACAATTGTTAATATATCTTAAAGAAAGATTTTTAGCTATTTCAATTATTTTTCCTTAAACTCTCTAACTATAACTATGATGGTTTGGTTTGGTTTGTTGATGTTTAGCGGCACCGTGACAGTCAGAGTCAAATGTGCCAAGAGGGTGTTAATAAATAATGGTGTAAGAGTACGGATAGTGAGGAGATGGAAGGTTTGTAAGGGAGATAAAGGGGAAAAGCTGAATGTGGGAGAACAAATTAGGTGAAAAGAAAGGGGTGTGTAAGGTTAGGTGTAGAAGGGGAGGAGATTATATGTGGTGGAAGAGGTTGTTGCGGAGGAAGTTAATAATGTTGAGGATGCCAGTGAGAATGGATTTAAAGTCAGAGAAGATGACAAAATGGGGGCGGAAAGAGCGTTCTATGAAGTTTAAGGCTATAGCAGGATGGCCTTGGCCTCAGCAGAGTAGATAGAGGTGCCGTCGGGTAACCTTCAGGAGAGGGTGAGGCCAGGACAGGTGGCGGCCATAGTTGCAGACGAGCCTTCCCATGTGGAGCCGTCGGTAAGAGGAAGGAAGGAGTAGTCGTGGAAATGTCTACTGAGTTGACAGTATTTGGAGTGGAAGAAGGCTAGGTTGTGGAGAGCTTTTGTGAAGGAAGAAAGACCAAGGTAAACTTGGGGGGCAGGGGGTTGGGGGGCGAGGTGAATAGTCCAGGTGGGTGTAGGTGGGATGGTGTCCCTGGCAATCAAGAAAATGTTGATGTTGACTTTGGAGAAGTGGGAATGCAACCGAATCCCGAAAAGGTGGGGAATGCGTTTGTTGAGATTGAAGAGGTTGGTGAAGGAAGGAGAGCGGATGGAGTGGAAACAAGGGTTTCGTGGATCGGCGAGGATGCGGAGAGCAAAGGAGAGGCCAGCCTTTGTGCACTGGAGGTCGAAGGGGGAGTTCGTTGGCTTCGACGTGGGGACTAGTGATAGGGGGTTGTGAGTGGCACCAAGGCAGGGCCTTAGGGCAGTGTTCTCAGTGACCTTTAGGTGTTTCAAGTAAAATTTGCAGGCGGAGGCGAAGATGAAATTGCCAGTCCAGCCTGGATCTGAAGAGGGAGTGGTATAAGGTGAACAGGGTGAGATGATTTGCCCCCCAGTCAGTGCTTTAAAGGACCTTTAGGAGATTGAGGAATTTGTGTCATTTGGTTTTGAGGGTGTTGCTGTGGGGGAGATAGGAAAGTTTAAGAGTCGAGAGTGATTCCGAGGAAGCAAGAACTGTCTTCACTGGGGATTATGGAATCTTTGAGACAGAGATTGGAGTGGAGGAGGAAGGAGTTGTTGTTTTTGAAATGGATGAGAACAGTTTTGTCTTTTGAGAACTTAAAACCGTTTGAGTCGCTCCAGTGAGCCAGACTGTCCAGACAGTGTTGTAGGTTATTTTGGAGAGTATGGAAGCATGGGGAGGACGAGTAGATAGTGAAATCGTTGAAATAGAGGGAGCTTTTGATGTTGGGGGTGAGAGTTTTGGTGATGCTGTTTATTTTGAGGATAGAGGGAGTGAGGGAGAGGATGCTGCCTTAAGGGACACCCAGATGTTGGGTGTACTTTTGGGAGTAGGTGTTTCCAATGCGTACTCTGAAGTGGCGGGAGTGGAGGAAGTTCTGTATGAAGGTGGGGAGGAGGCCTCTGAGGCCGGAGGAGTGAAGGTCTCTGAGGACAACATACCACCAAGTGTTGTTGAAGGCCTTTTTGATGTCGAAGAAGATTGCGATGGCGTGATGATTCCTGACGAAGGCTTCACGGATGAAGGTGTAGAGTTTGAGGACATGGTCCAGGCAGTTTCATTTTTTTCTGAAACCATTTTGAGTGGGGGAAAGGATGTAGTTCCTCTCGAGGTAACAGCAGAGCCTGTAGTTGCATGACCATACATTCCACGATCTTACAGAGGCAGGAGGTAAGAGCAGTTTTTTGGGTTGGATCTGTCTTTGTTAGTTTTGGGGATTGGGGTGATGGTGGCCTCTCTCCAGGTGTTGGGGAAAGAGTTTGAGGACCACAGGTAATTGTAAATCTTGAGGAGTATTTCTAGGGTGTTCCTGGGGAGATTTTTGAGTAGATTGTAGTGAATGCCATCAGGGCCTTGAGAGGAGGACCCAGATTTGTTGAGGGCAGAGGAGAACTCGGAGTAGGTGAACAGGAGATTGTAATTTTCTTGATAGTTGGACTGGAAATTAAAAGGGTTCTTTTCAGCCTCAATTTTCTGGTTACGGAAGGAGTAAGAAAGTTTGTCATTTGAGGAGGTATTGGCGAAAGTGGAGGCTAGGCAGTCGGTAATGTCTTTGAGGTTGGTGATTTTAATGTTGTTATGGATGAGCTTTTTCCGTTGAAGTTACGGATCATATTCCAGACCTTGGAGGGGGCGGCCTGGAGATTCAGGGTTGAGACATAGGTTTCCCAGGAGACCTTTTTGTTGAGTTTAATGATCTTCCTGGCTTTGGCTCTGAGAATGCGAAAGTTGCCAAGGTTTTGGGGTGAGGGGTGGGTTTTGAAGAGACCGAGGGCTTTGTTCTTGAGGGAGATGGCTTTTTTACAGTCAGTGGTGAACCAGGGTTTGAATTTCTGTGGGGTGAAGGTGGAAGCGGGGATAGTGTAATTGGCAACCTCCAAAGGTTTGGAGGTAAAGAGAGAGACGGAGTGGTTGGTTTGTTTGTTTGTTTGATGAGGTCTTAACGGCACCACGACAACGAAGGTCAAATTGTGCCTGAGAGGTCAGATCATTTTAGAGGTAGTAAGGAAAGAGACCAGGGGAAGAATGAGAGAAATTCAAGAACAAAAGCCAGAAAGCTGTGATCGAGAGAGGAGGTGCATGGGTAAAACAA
Organism: Chiridota heheva; assembly: GCA_020152595.1. Taxonomy (NCBI): domain Eukaryota; kingdom Metazoa; phylum Echinodermata; class Holothuroidea; order Apodida; family Chiridotidae; genus Chiridota; species Chiridota heheva. The sequence goes on from JAIGNY010001856.1 coordinate 2,687,626, forward strand.
AAACAGAGTAGAGAGGGGGTGGAAGAGGAGGATTAAATATGATTGTAGAGGGATGCATGCTGGAGGAAGGAGACTATTTTATCTGGAGGATTTTTTTGGAAGAACTCAGCAATTGAGTTGTGGGGAGCGAGAGAAGCTCTGGGAAGGTTGTACAGGGGGCAAGCAAGGAGAACGTGATGGATTGTAAGGATGCAGTGGCAATTGTTGGAGAGAAGGATGTCATTAGTGATGGAGACATTGCAAAGTGGAGTAGAGGCCCCAGTCTGCGTGCCGAAATCTCCAGTTGGTTGGGAAGGGGTGAGATGAGAGGGTTTGGGTGGAGTTGAGGATGCAAATTAAGTGAAGGGTGAACTCTCCAGTCCGAGAAGTCAACAAAGAGGAAGGAGTCGCAGATGGAGAGGTCAAGGTTGGTGGAAGTGCCAGTACCTGGGTGTAAGTAAGTGGGGGAGCCGTTGTTAAGGAGGCAGAGGTTGTGGTGGTTCAGGAGATTTTCGATGTATTTCCCTCTGACAGTAGAAGTAGAGGAACCCCAAAGGGGGGTGTGTGCATTGAAATCACCTGTCAGGATGAAGGGCTTGGGAAGTTGGGAGATGAGATCGTCAAGGTGAGAGGGGAGTAAGGGGGAGTTGGGGAATGTAAAGGTTGCAAAAGGTGATGGTTTTGTGTAAGGTCACGAGACAGCAAGTATAGCCTGAAGGTTGGATTGGATAGGAATGTGGCTCAAGGGAATATCATTTCTGACGTAAATAGAGGAGACCCAGAGACTTTCCTGGCATTTTGAGTGATAAAATGGGATCCCGTGTACCCTGGAATGGGAATGGAGTTGGGGGAAGAGAGAAAGGTTTCTTGCAGGCACATAATGCTGTGGTTGAAGGTAGAGATAAGAAGTTTGAGTTCTTCGAAGTTGGCGGAGAGACCGCGACAATTCCATTGTATGATGTCTGCCATTAGAGGTGATGAGGGTGGGGGGACCCTGAGGGAGGCCTGAGTCAGTAGGGGGCTGTCCAACCTCCATGTCTTGGAAGGGATTGTGATCGATGAAGGGGTGAGTCAAAGAGGAAGAAAGTTTAACTGAAGAGTCTCCCCTGTCAATGTGGGGTGATCTGGGGGAGTTGGTGCCCTGAAGATGGTATTTTGAGTTGGGAAGATTTGGTTTGGTTTGGATCGACGAGGGGGTTCTGTTGGTGTTGAGTTGGGTTTTTTGGATTGAGCGGTAGGGGTAGAGGGTAAGGATGAGGAGGTTTGAGGTGGTCCGTGCCGGTTGGCGGGAGATCTGTGGATGTTTTGCGAGTTGTCTTTGGTTATTTCTTGAGTTGAGGTCGTCTTGTGAGAGTTGAGATCTTTTGGGAGAGGGTTGTTGTAAAAAGGTTTTCCCTGTGGTGGGGGAGGGATGCAGCATGGTGGTGAGAGGGGTCCGAGGTATTGGTGGATGAGGAAGATTAGTTTCTTTAATATAACCCCCCCCCCCCTCCCTTTGTCATACATGAAACTATTTCAAATGGTGATAATTCTTCCTAAATCAGGTTCTTATAACTTTCTTTAAAAAAAAGTTTTTGAAGCCTTAAAATGTGCTATAACTTTTCAGTCATATTCTAAATACAAAATCAAGTGAAATATTCAAACATTCTTATACATTTAAACAAATAAGAATGTTACCTGGTGGTTAAGGATTACATTGAATAAATATTTGTACACTTTTTCACAAGTGTAAGCCATTTATTATATTAAGTTATAACAAAAAATTGGAAAGAGATTGCAAAGGAGTAGCTACAGTAAATTAATATTACTGGATGTTGAACATTATTATGATTATTTGAAAACATTATTTTTTTTGTTATTTAAACTAACAACCTTGCACTTGTTTGGAACAAGTGCATTCAATTTTGTGTTATGATAAACTCAAATCTTGCAGTTTGCTGGAATGAGTGCATTTTAGCCTCCAGTTGATATATTGATTACTGAATGTGGTGAACATTATTTGAAAATATAATTTTCTGATATTTTAAACTGCAACAATCTGACACTTGTTTGGAATTTCAAACTTATTTTTAATATATTGTGAGCAGGAACACTCTGCCTGTCAATTTAAATTTAATTGCTGGGTGTATATTGACAATTGCTGGGTGTATATTGACAATTGCTGGGTGTATATTGACAATTGCTGGGTGTATATTGACAATTGCTGGGTGTATATTGACAATTGCTGGGTGTATATTGACAATTGCTGGGTGTATATTGACAATTGACAATTGCTGGGTGTATATTGACAATTGCTGGGTGTATATTGACAATTGCTGGGTGTATATTGACAATTGCTGGGTGTATATTGACAATTGCTGGGTGTATATTGACAATTGCTGGGTGTATATTGACAATTGCTGGGTGTATATTGACAATTGCTGGGTGTATATTGACAATATGTTATGCTTGAAATTTCTCATTTTTATTTTGATGAGCTAAGAGACATTGCAGTTTTTTGGAACGAGTCATTTGGCTTTCCAGTAGTGGGTACATGTACATGCATATAAAAAACATGATTATTATTTTGAAAAGCGCATTCCACTGGTCAATTGATAACTGATATTTCTGTTTGTATATTGAATGTTATTCCATGAAATTTGTATTTTTCAATGTATGTATAACTGAAAGCAAGTAATTCTGCCGCTAAACAATCACTGCATGCAAAGTTATCTTGGTCATTATTTTGAAATCCTTGTTTTCTATTATGAAAACTGAAAATCTTGCAATTTGTTGGTACAAGTGCAATTAAGCTGTCAGGTGATAACTTGATTATTTGATGTATATTGAACAATGATTTATTATTTGAAATTTTATATTTTCTGTTATGATTAACTGAAAAACCTCAGTTTCTTGGATAGAGAAAATTCTTTTATTCAGTTGACAGTTTATATATTCTGGAAATAGTGAACACTTCTTTTGTGAATTGCGATTTTAGTTTTGTGTTTTAGTCCGCCATGATTGACCATAAACATCTTTTGTTTTTAAAGGATCTTGTTCAACCTTGCATATATTGTAAATCCATCTCACACTCAGATGGTGTAAGTTTCAGTCTTGTCATCTGCAGGAACATTAAATAAAGTCTTCTTCTCGTTAAGAATTCAACAGACTTTTGCTATATTATCTTGTTTGTGTTGAGTCAAAAAGGTTATGCAATGTATTTTTCTTAGAGTGTAAGTCTATAGGACTTGCACTTTATATACACTGCAGTGATATTGGCCCAGAGTTGATGGTATGTGAGGCCCTACCAATGAAATTCAATATCTTAGTGCAGTGTTGATTCTAAAGTGCAAACCCTCCCCACTTGATGTTCAAATTGGAAATAGCCAAATCAGATTATATCTTTTTGTTATACATGTAGCTATAGGAGGGGTCTTCTACAGGATAAGGGCTGGGTTGGGCCCTCTATGGGGCAAGGGCCAGGCCCTTCCAAATGAAGGGATCTTTCCCCCTATGAAAGCAATATCATACTAGGGTTACTTGGGGAATGTTCAAAAAGGTTTTCCACCAAAAACATTAATGTAAACAAATTTAAAAGAGCCCTTGCTAAGTGGTATAATTCCATAGCAACCCAAATTACTATTTCCTAGGATTTAAGCATATATTTTGAATATTTGAAAACCTTATGCTCTTGAATGGTTGCAGTGTTCTATAAACCACTATGCAATGTTGTAGTGTTCTATAAACCACTATGCAATGTTGTAGTGTTCTATAAACAACTATGCAATGTTGTAGTGTTCTATACACCACTATGCAATGTTGTAGTGTTCTATAAACCACTATGCAATGTTGTAATGTTCTATAAACCACTATGCAATGTTGTAATGTTCTATAAACCACTATGCAATGTTGTAGTGTTCTATAAACCACTATGCAATGTTGTAGTGTTCTATACACCACTATGCAATGTTGTAGTGTTCTATAAACCACTATACAATGTTGTAGTGTTCTATACACCACTATGCAATGTTGTAGTGTTCTATAAACCACTGTGTAATGTTGTAGTGTTCTATAAACCACTATGCAATGTTATAGTGTTCTCTAAACCACTATGCAATGTTGTAGTGTTCTATAAACCACTATGCAATGTTGTAGTGTTATATAAACCACTATGCAATGTTGTAGTGTTCTATACACCACTATACAATGTTGTAGTGTTCTATAAACCACTATGCAATGTTGTAATGTTCTATAAACCACTATGCAATGTTGTAGTGTTCTATAAACCACTATGCAATGTTGTAGTCTTCTATAAACCACTATGCAATGTCGTAGTGTTCTATACACCACTATGCAATGTTGTAGTGTTCTATAAACCACTATGTAATGTTGTAGTGTTCTATAAACCACTATGTAATGTTGTAGTGTTCTATAAACCACTATGCAATGTTATAGTGTTCTCTAAACCACTATGCAATGTTGTAGTGTTCAATAAACCACTATGCAATGTTGCAGTGTTCTATAAACCACTATGCAATGTTGCAGTGTTCTATAAACCACTATGCAATGTTGTAGTGTTCTATAAACCACTATGCAATGTTGTAGTGTTCTATAAACCACTATGCAATGTTGTAGTGTTCTATACACCACTATGCAATGTTGTAGTGTTCTATAAACCACTATACAATGTTTTAGTGTTCTATACACCACTATGCAATGTTGTAGTGCTCTATAAACCACTATGTAATGTTGTAGTGTTCTATAAACTACTATGCAATGTTATAGAGTTCTCTAAACCACTATGCAATGTTGTAGTGTTCTATAAACCACTATGCAATGTTGTAGTGTTCTATACACCACTATGCAATGTTGCAGTGTTACATAAACCTATATGCAATGTTGTAGTGTTCTATAAACCACTATGCAAAGTGTTCTATAAACCACTATGCAATGTTATATAAACCACTACGCAATGTTGCAGTGTTCTATAAACCACTATGCAATGTTGTAGTGTTCTATAAACCACTATGCAATGTTGTAGTGTTCTATACACCACTATGCAATGTTGTAGTGTTCTATAAACCACTATGCAATGTTGCAGTGTTCTATAAACCACTATGCAATGTTGCAGTGTTATATAAACCAATATGCAATGTTGTAGTGTTCTATAAACCACTATGCAATGTTGTAGTGTTCTATAAACCACTATGCAATGTTGTGTTCTATAAACCACTATGTAATGTTGTAGTGTTCTATAAACTACTATGCAATATATTTCTAGCCCTTTATTGCACAAAATTACCTCTTAAATGCTGGCTGCTAGGGGAAATAATAACATAGCAACCAAAACTGCATTTTGTAATCTTTTTCTGCCCAATTTCTCATAAGTGTGCAATGTTCAGACTTGGAAACATGTGAATATTGTTTTATAATGATACTCACTAAATGTTTACATAGGTTGTAAGTACTTTCCTGGCGGGGACTACAGAACCAAAAAACTAAAGCACTTATGAGTCTATGGCCCATGGTCTACACATGGCATGGTCTGCATTCATATGGAAAGAAGAACGACTGATGGTGAGACCTGTTGGACATGGTATTATACACCTTAACAGACATTAATGGAGCATATTTGAGTTATTTTGATCCATGGAGAATATCTTGTTTATTGTGACTTATGGAGGATGATTGACTTATTTTGTCAGTTAAAGAATAATCTACCTCTGATGGAGAAATTATTAATTAAACCAACATGCAATTCACCCAGTTTGGAGCCTTGAATTTACTTTTGTACAGAGACAAATCCGTTCTGTTTTGGGTAAAATCTATAGTGAGACTCTTTAATCATAAAGATTTGATATGGACAGTTAAAAGTCAATATGTTTCAGTGTTGCAAGACAACTACAACTTGTTCATGCCAGATGTGGATTGCAGAAACTTTCTAGACTGACTTATAGTATTTGTGAGATCACGCAAGGACCCTTTGCCACCATCACCATCTTGATTAAGCAGAAACAATTCTTCTCGCCATGTCACTGTGCACAAACTAATCCCGGGATCTCCTAGGAACATTCAAGTATTCCTGTATAATATTGGATCGATCCATGGACTAAACTGTGTTTGTTTTTCTTCTGTAAAACAAGAAGTGATTCGTGTTTAATATTTTCAATTCATGGACCCTAGTGTTTGTTGTTGAGGACCTTAAGTTTAATGCTACTGTAGAACCATTCTGGAATTTATTGGATTTATTGTACAGTATCCTAAGAACTCCTGAATATGTGAGTAGGTTCCAGTTTGCTTTCTTACATTATGCGTTTTTCCTTGAATTGGTTAGATCTAAATTAATTTGGTCCCCTGTAAACTTAAAGCATACCTTCAGCTTTTAATTGTATTTTGTAAAGTGGCCTATTGGCTCAGAGATAATTTGATTTTTCAAAAACTTACACCTCTCCAACAAAACAAGGAATGCTTCTAGAGTAAGGTGCTACCTTATCAAACCCAACCAAAGCAAACGTAATTAAGATACAATTTTGCATGATAAAGTACAAGTTTTAGCTAATAGAATAATAATGTTCATCAAGTCATAGAAAAAGGAGTGGGGGAAACTTAATGCAAATTATGGTGCATGAACAATACAACTATGCAAACTACAAGCATACTACTGTAGTAAGTGCAAGAAAATATGTGAATATTACATGGTTCGATATCAAAGCAGACTGAGGGCAGGTACACGAGTCATCAGTGCTCCACTTACAAGGAATTTACCCAAATTTTGGGAAATTGTAATGTTTCTCACCAAAATTTGAGAAATTTCGGGAAATAGAAAGCAATGCATTTACACATAAATTCAATGTTTTTTCCTTTTCCAATTTTGGTAGTCAGTGAAACTAGTTAAATTTATGAGTCCATTTTGGGAAATCATTTATGGATTATGTGGAAGCGCTAGCTGCGAGTCATAATGTCAAGCAAGGTAAAACCATGTTAATATCAATGGATTTACGGCAAATTAAAACAGCTTTCTAGAGAATATACTCAATTTATATAATACATAGCACTGTCTGTTGGCCGTGGCAACTCTGACAATCATGGCCCGTAGCTAAGCACCTGAAAAAAATGTATCAATTCAAAAACTACAAAGAAAGGGCATAGGTATTGCCAGGGTGATCCGCTGGGTCATACAGTTCTGAATATGTTGCCAGGGTGATCGGCAGGGTCATACGGTTCCGAAGCTGGGACCAGAGGGGAGGGAAGGGCCGAAGCTGGAGGGGGACGGGGAAAATCCATGGGGCGGGGGGTTCGAAGCTGGGAAATCCAGGGGAGTTCAAAGCTAGGAATCCTGGAGGGTTCTGGAGCTGGGAAATCATAGGTGGGGCGTCGAAGCTGGGAAATCCTGATGGGGGGTCAAAAGCTGGGAAATCCTAGTGGATTCGGAACTGGGAAATCCTGGTGGATTCGAGCTGGGAAATCCTAGGAAGGGGGATTGAAGCTGGGAAATTCTGGGGAGGGTTCCAGAGCTGGGAAATCCAGGGTGGGGGTTGTATCTGAGAATCCTGGGGTTCAGGAGCTGGGAAATGGGGAAATCCGGAGCTGGGAAATCCTAGGGGAGGGGGTTCAAAAGCTGTGAAATCTTAAGGGGTCCGGAGCTGGGAAATCCTAGGTGGGGGCAGTACTGAAGCTGTGAAATGCTGGGGTCCAGAGCTGGGAAATCCTAGGTGGGGGCAGTACTGAAGCTGTGAAATGCTGGGGTCCGGAGCTGGGAAATCCTAGATGGGGAAGTACTGAAGCTGGGAAATCCTGGGGTTCAAAAGCTGAGAAATCCTGGGAGTTTGGAAGCTGGGAAATCCTGGGGGATTCGGAGCTGGGAAATCCTGGGGGTTCCAGAGCTGGGAAATCCTGGGGTTCTGAAGCTTGGAATCCTGGGGTTCTGAAACTGGAAAATCCTGGGAGTTCGAAGCTGGGAATCCTGGGGTTCTGAAGCTGGGAAATCCTGGTGGGTTCAAGAGCTGGGAAATCCTGGGGGGCTTCGAAGCTGGGAAATCCTGGAGGGATGTTCCGGAGATGGAAATCCTGAGGGAGGGGGCTTTTGAGCTGGCAAATCCAGGGGGCTCTGAAGCTGGCAAATCCTGGGGAGGCTCCAGAGCTGGCAAATCCTTGGGGAGGGGGTTCCAGAGCTGGGAAATCCTGGGGAGGGGTCTTGAAAATCAGTTCCTCAATGGGGTATCACTATTTTCTGGAACTGCCCATTTTATGTACCTTGCTTGCTTTAATTCTTATACATAGGTCTTTAAAGTTGTTTTAGTGCTCAAAAAGACAAAACTACATGTAGAAGACTTTACGCTTGTTTTGGCAAAATAGTTTTTCCCAGTCGGACCTTCAAAGTTTCTGTCACTCATAATTGTTTATATTCGACGTCATATTACTTCTATGGTTGTCATACAGCTGATTGGCTAACAACTCATGCACATTTAAATACATTCAACTAAGAAGTTAACATTTTGATCAAATTTTGACCTCATGAATAATCAACAAAATTTAGTACTGCTCTTAAAGTAATTAATATTTACACCATGTCCAAAAATCGGACCGCTTACCTGACCTGTATTATCGGTTGGGTGTCCAACGTGCGGACAAGGCCTTTTAAATATTTTTCGTGGAAGTAGTACATGTATACAGTACCACCCACATTAAATTGGCCGTCGCATCGTGTATCGTGATCACGATAACATTCCATATCGAAATCCTGAACACTTGCTAACGTTTTAACTATACAACGGTGGATCACGATTGAACGATATATCGTAATATCACGCACCGACGATATCGTACATTCTAGCTGCATAAAGGTAATACGTAATTTTAACCTGAGTGCATCCAGATTCGTAACTTAAATTCGGCTCCGGTTTTTTTATTTTTACGCTTTTTTGGTAGGTCGTAATAACGTAAATTCCTGCATCAGTGAGTTCATAATGTGCGAGACAAACTTTAGGAATCGATACTGTCTCGAGGTTTGCTGGACAATCTTAGTATCATTTGCCTAACGGTACTACTAGGGCCCTACGTATACCCTTACATGTAAAAATACTAGCTTAGGCTTAAAATTGTGTTGAAATATTGACGCTATATTATGTATTATTAAATGTATTTTTCACAATATGCTGCAGTCAAATTGACCTTTGCCTTCTCATATCATCGGTAATTGACCAAAACAAGATGGCAACAACCATTGAGTTGCACATTAAAATTTACACAAAACGGCTTATAACTTTTGTTAGAAGCATATTTTTTCTCAGCTGTCACTGAAGCAATTTAAATAATGCTAAACAGTGTCTGGCTACACGTACCCTGGCCTGAAGTGTACCAATCATGATGGCCATGAAATCGGATGCGTCCCCCTCCCCCACCCCGTAATATATTTTTCTTTAAAAGAATAGCCTACAGCGAAAATGGTGTACATTTTTTTGATACAATTTTGGTCATGATTGTCTATTTTTTATTCCATGAAAATCTAATGTTTTCTCTCTTGTTTCTTTCTTTTTAGGGAGATAAGTATAGTTTATCCTTGTATTATTTCTTTCTTTCTTCTTTATTTACTGTTTAGCATGCTATATTTAATTGGTTTTATATCGTCTTCAATAAGTTTTTTTTGGCACGATTTTGTTTTCATTCTTCTTGATCGCATTTCCTAACTGGCAAATCATGAATCAAAAGGATATTTCTTCTCTTCGTCTTATTGTTTCCTTACAGTATGAGCCCATTTTTCAACATTCAAGACCAAGCTTCTTGGGAATTGACCCTTTGACCGTCCCTGCTCACAGCATAAGCAATACAAAAAGTTAATAATATTAAAAGTACAAATGTTTTGCGAGTAAAAAATGTGTTTCAAATCATATATTTAAATTTTAAGAACAAGTCTGATGGAGAAGGAAGGAGGATGGGGGAAAGGGGGAAGGGGGGGGGGGGGGGAGGGGGAGGGGGAAGGGGGAGGGGGAAACATTAACCCTGGGGCATAGTCCCCAATTTTGTGTATACAAAATCCGCCCTGCGTGACAACATTTAATTTCTATAGACGTCTATAATCATTATTCTGCATGAATTTTGATGTTTTGTTTTTGTTCACATTTGAATTTTTTGTTGTATGACCCAGCAAAAAAATACACTTACTCTACATCGGCAATTACTGTACTATATGTCACAGTTATTGATGAAACATGTCGTGCCCACCTTTTCCCCTCCAGTGTGCATTTTCAAAGCGATTTTCAGTTGAAGACAATCTGATAATGTGTACGCCGTAGGAAGCTTTACTGCTCCTTCCTTAGTAATTTTAAAGAGTTGGCAATTAATAAGTAATGTTCTTAATTTTAATTTTGCACCAACCACGAAATGTTACTATAGGTCATAAAATGCAGTAGCTTGCCACCTAGATAATCCATGATGGGTCCCACTTGGAAATGTTTGAATGTGTCCTCCTTGGAAAAGTGCCCCTTCTAAAAATGTAATTCTCCTCTTACTTTATTTTGGGCTCAATAATTCTACTAATCGAACATGTAGTGACCGATGCGAGCAGTTTGACAATTGCGCCGGTAAAAGCGCCGGTAATGCCGCCGGTACTGTGTGTAATATTTAACGTCTGCACACGTCCCGAACATGCAAATTTCTTTAGTTCAGATAAGTTTAAACTGATGCAAATTTGCCGTTTTGGGCAAAATTAAGTATTTCATTTCCCGTGTCTTTTCAAAGGACACAGATCAGCCCACAATAAATTGGTAACGACAATGCAGAGTGTATCACAGAGATTTACGATCATTAATTATTTTCAATAAGTTCAACAAAAAATTACAACCTGAAAAGTAAGGAACTGTGGCAACCGTGACGCAACGTGTGTCTGCACTATCATGGCACGGCCATTTTTTTATAAATCATAAAATGAAAATTGAATGAAATAATATAAACTAAAACTAAAATGATAAGCGAAATACAAAGGATTGGCGCAATAAAAATAAACAAGTTTAACTTACTTAAATTTCCATGTTTTATTCCAAAATATATAGTATTCCAAATAGTCGAGTAAAATTTTAACTCGTGAATTATTTCCAACAAAATATTAAGAAACGTTGTCAAAAACTTGTTAATATGTAGTTCCATATACAGTAAAAGTAAAACGCGAAAGAAAAGAATAATAAAATGAAAACAAATAAAATTCTTAACTAAGCACTCTTTGCTCAGTGTAGACCTCCATGTTGAAAAGAATGCATCAAAATCTGTCCGAAATCAGCGACATAAGTAAACAGAAACACACATACAGTATGCTCCCACTATTTGATAAGCCTAGGTGCAAAATTATTTCTTTATCAATTTAATCCGTGCAAAAATGTCTTTCCTTTCAACAGATATATTATAATTCTTATCCGAAACTTACGAACATTAAACACCATTAACATTAATCTCTATGAAACACATACTGCAAAAACACGGCAAACTTCTAAAGAATCATAAATAATGCCGCTGCCCCATTCCCAGCACATTTGACAGATTTGTTTACAAATTGACGCCAGCTGCGTCTGGACTTTGGCCTAGCGCGGTCCAATTAATCAAGATTGGCACATTTAAAGGGAAATACTTACAAAGGTATATGCCCCCTCCCGATTTTCATGTTGTCCTCCAAATATTTGAAGTCTGACATAAACTTAAGTTTGGTGGTTATGGGTAAAGGACCGGGGATCACAGCGGTTAATAGTGATTATTAGTGGTACTCCAAAGTGATTCCTTCTTATACATGTTTAATTTAATATTATCAGGCTATCGAATTTAAGGTGGGGGCATTCTCCTTTATGAAAACATATTGTAATTTGGTAGATCATCTCATCCCCTCTCCAGTTTTCTTCAATTTCTCCAAAAAAATTGAAGTATTAAGACAGCAAGGGTGCGGGAATGGCGAAGGCGGCGGGGGAGTGGATATTTGTTATGATCTCCTAGCTCGTTTGCAAGTTGAAGCGACAAACTGGGATTGTTGAACTATTGAATTTGGGGTGGGGGCATTCTCTTTTATGAAAACAAGTTTGTAGATCGTATCGTCCCCTCCCAAAAAAAATGGAAGTATTACGAATAGGAAGGGGTGGATAGGGGCGGGTGGGGGTGGCAGTGCCATTGTTCTTTGTTAAGATCTCCCGTTTCAGGTTTCAAACGGCAAATTTGATCACCAAACATTGAATTTGAGATGGGAGTCTATAATTTTTATGAATGAAGATAAGGCGATTTGCTTCCATCATCCCTCCCCGGTTTTGGTATTGTGGCTTTCCTCCATTATGAATGTCCTCCCCTCCCGGTTTTGGTATTGTTGTCTTAATTTATTGAACGGCTTTCCTCCATTATGAATGTTTTACATAAAAGTGTCACGCATGCAGTATGTCTGTCAACAATTTAGCGCCGCGTGGCCGAGGAGTTCGAGGAAACCTGTCGCCAGGTTATAAACCACCCAGACATGTGAAGGGGGACGCGGGCGGCATATCTTTGAACAAGATATTTTGTTGTTTTTCTGACACAGTTCTAATAATTTTAAAAAAAAATGTAGAATTTATACTGATGCGATGTGTGGTAATAATTTGCTATACATTAACTTGCCGGCCATTAGCTGGGGCGACACCCTGCTCGGAAGGAATGTACTACTGGTTTATGGAAGCTTTTTTTCCATTTTTTGTTATGTGCAAAGATGGAAGTAAAGCATACATTTTCAAAACAAGGAAATAGCGTTTGTTTGCAGTTTTACAGCTTTTATATTTTTTTTTTTTATTTTCTATGATGGAGAAGTTAAAAAAAAAAAGTCTTTATCTTTGGAAACTTGTTTTGTTAAAGTTTTAAACATTTTTTTGGACCAGGACTTTAATATTCGGAATATAAATTTCTGAGTAAGTTGATGTTGTTAATTTCGTTGTGTATTCTCTCATACTTTTGTCAAGTCGATTTGTACATATTTTCCCGTAATTTTAAAGTCCTAACAAGTTGCCGTTCGCTGCAAAAAACATTGCGCAGCTTTTTCTGTCTCGTCTAAGGAATTGCATTTTTTGAAGTTGGAAAACAGTTTGGCTAACCTTTTTTAACTTGACATGCTTTCAAAATATTCCATGGATCAATTATATGGCAAAAATGTTTGCTTAAAATTGTTGGTTTTACATGTATCTATTTCACCGAGATTGAAATTACATACACAAATGTAGCAAATGTTGGAATTAAAAATTAACAGATAAGGACAAAAGTACAAGCAATATTGCACTAGCGACTTAAAATAATCTGCACATTGAAAAGAAAAATACTTAATTCGGATGTTCACATACTATTGATGTAGGCCCTAATAATACTTCGATATGATGTTTCAAACTCACATTGCGTTTCTGATATGTCGAACATTTTCACTCAATCCAGACCTTTTATTGATTACTTACCTGAACGGGCACGGCAATATTTTGATGTTATAATGACACTATGTTACAACGACACTAATATAATTTGTTTCGCAGTGGCGATGGCTTGTGAAACTGAACAAAATATCTCCCGAATTTGTCATTTTCAAACTCGCCGATAAAGCGCCGAAAAAACTCGCCGGTGTCAAACTGCTCGCATCGGTACTGTATGTCTATGACTTTGGAAGAACCTCCCACACACACACACTCCCTGTATATATGATAGGCAAGAATTTCAGAAGTTTTCTAATAAATTTAGAACAATAACGCAGTTAAGGATCACGCATATACTATATAGTAGTGAAAAAGTTTGAAGCCTTGCTCTTACAAGACTGCGACAGTACTAAATTAAAAATGTGGGTAGCCTTTGAAATCTTCATACCATTTAAAAATATATATATATTCAGCTTATTTGCATTCTTAAACAAGTTGGAAGAAAGAAATGATGGCACAAAGATTGATACTATAAATGATACCACAAATGACCAGGACAAACAGAAATTCATAGATTTACTTACCTAGCTCTACGGTAGCACTTGAGGAACGTTTTCATATGCTAGTGCTGTCATGTCAAATCGTAACTTACCCAAATCTTGTTCAAAATAGAACCCACTTATAAATTATAACTCTAGATAGCAATGATATAGAGTACATTTTGGGTTGGAACATGGCAAGTATTGTATTTCAACAGGGCCCACTGGTCACCTGGAATGAGAATGGAGCCTTACTTTCATACCTTTGAGGAGCAGTGGCGTAGATTTATACTTTGTGGTAATTTTTTAATCAGAAAGCTGTTTACTACATTACAACAATGCTAAAGGGTCACCCCTGGTTACAGGGTCAGGGGGTCCGATCCCCCCCCCTTCTTCTTTGAAAATCCTTCATCAGTCTCTGATTCCACTAGGCTTTTTCTTGATCCTTCCCCCTGCAGCCCTGGTATAGCACTTAAAACCTGAAACTCACAGTTTTTTTAATTAATGAAATAAATCATGTAGTTTCTGAACTAAGTATAAAGAGTGAATCAACTGAGACAAAAGCTGAGGAGTTTTGAAATCGATATATTAAGTATTTATTGGTAATTGAAAATAGTCTTACATTTTTAAGTTGATCAGTAATATTCAAGATGTATAAAGGCTACACAATTACGAACTTCAAAATAATTTAGCATGAATATTCGGTACCCTTTCAAAATAAACAGTCTTGATAATTTTCTGTAATTCTTCAAGCCGCAATGAAAACTGGTATAGACAGTCTTCTGTACCAGAAAATTTGAAGCAGTCATTCAAGACTTCAGTTATATTGTAGCCTGGAATATATGAAGGAGAGCACTTGACTGTATTGACAGGTAAGTCTCAACGTAGGCCTGCGGATACAAGATGAAATACAAAGATCAAAAATGCAAGATGATAAATAAACTGACCTGTAGCTAGCATGGGGGCACGGGGGCTGTGAATAATCAAACAAAAATATGTATATGGAAAATTTGCTAAAGTTCCCCCCCCCCCCTCCCCCTCCCTTCGCCCTTCCGTCGAGAAAAAAAAGCCTGCTGGCTACGGGCCTGAATATATCACAAAACATTCCATAGGTTCCCAATCAGATTAGGTTTATTCTTTTGTAATAAAGGTGACACCAACTTGAAAAAAAGTTTTAATTTGCCTGCGGTCCCCCACTCTATTGGGTAAAAGTTGTATTTTACTTGGGAGGAAGTCAGAGGTAAGGACCGTAGGGTGGGTTGAAACTGTTTGGTCGATTTTCCCTTTTTTCGAAGGCAAATTTTTTGTATTTCCTTTCAAATACAATGTAACCTTTCAATGCCAATATATAAAGAATTGTATAGGAAAAGAACAAGGATGTACATTGAAAATGTCGGTAGGCCTACTTATTTCTTAACTCTCCTCACCAAAGTTAACTTAAACTTGCGATTTTTCTACTTATTTCTTTGTTGATTAAATATTTAAATGAGATAATAATTGCATACAATATTAATCTAAGGGTTATCATATGTCGTATTTTGATCTTATCTTGCCCGTAAAGACACGAATTAACAAGTTGCAGTCAATGCAGTGTCCTATTTTGGACATACTCGTCGCTGACTGCACACTAACTTAACTAAGTGTAATACTATTACTAACGTTAGGCCTACACTAGTACTAAGAACACTAGTGGCATACAGCTCCGAAAGTATGTGTATATAGGCCTAGTGCTCATTCCGCGAAAACATTTTGGTCGGTGTGTATTTATGATTATATCGCGGTCGACAATTATCGGAAGCCGACAATTATCGGAAAATTCTCCTACAGTTCTAGATTTTTCTAACTGCAAAAGCCTTCCCCAATTCTTCCAAAACCCGATAGAACGATCGTTCCTTCTGCTACGTAATTCACGCTACAACGAAAACAGAATCGTGCCATTTAGATGACTATGCACACCATAACGATAAAATGAACGCGATGCGACAGCCGATATTACGTTAAGCATTTGCAATAGGTGTAATGGAAATGTTGTTATAGTTGGAATGTGATATTTTATCACGCTTCACGATGCGACGGCCAATTTAATGTGGGCGGTACTGTATGTGTTAAAATCTAACAGTGTACCTTGTAAAATATTGTGATATTTCTTGTTTTTCAATTGTATCTTTGTTTTTGTAAATAAAGAAACAGAATACAAATGTTTCTTGTCTCTTTTGTTTACCTTTTTCATAAACTAACAAATAAAAATTAAAATAATAAATAAATAAATATTTAAAAAAATATATATATATATATATAAATTTTTCTGTCATAAATTTTCAATAGTGGTGGCCCAGGTGTGTGAAAAATGCATTAAAAATAAGTGCACCAGTCCAATTAGTAAAAACGAAGAGTTTGTATTACTTTAACGAATAGTGGATTAATTAATGAAAGATGCAGTATCTGAAAATGAAAGAACACATATCCCGAAACACCATAAATCATTCAGCTATTTCCAAAACACTTTTCACAATATATACTGAAATAGCATATGAACTGAGTAAATATTGGTTTAACACATAACTCACACATGGAGTGAAATGAGGTCAAGTGGGTTTACCAGATAACTCACACATGGCTGAAATGAGGTCAAGTGGAAGTACCTGTTGAATAGATATTGTATGAAATGACCTTTGAACTTGTGAAATGAGCGTCTTTTTTAGATATGAAATTAAAATGTATTTTGGTGCCAATATTGCAGATAGCGCAGAACATAGTGAGTGGGAATGGAAATCATGAAGTTGTGGGTTCAAGTCCTGCAAAAACCCAATTCAAAAATGTGCACACAGTCAGTCAAATCCAGGGTTAAGCCAGTGGGAAAATTTCAGAGGCAAAAAAAGCTGGCATGAAAATCTTCTCCAGAATCAGCGATAGGGTAAACAAAAACCCAAATCAATGGTGCGGTTAACAAAACCCGGAGAAAGCCGCCAGCACTGATCTGATTCCTGAGAAAAGTGAGTGGGAATGAGCTGACCTAAAAAGTCAAAGAAATGCCAATGACATGAAAAGTCAGTGATATGGTACAGAACAGACAGTGTGGTAGGCCCGGTAAAACACAGAACAAAATGCTATCTGCAATAAAAGGCCCCTGTCCTGAGGAGAGCAAACGTTGGAGGTGTGAAGGTGGTGTGGAAGCTCTCCTCAGGAGAGGGATTTTGCCCTTTTTTTTTGTTAATTTACAAAAACAACATAAAAACTATGAAACAAAAACTACGCAAAAGTGTTCCAGAACCAGTGAAAACAAAAACGACCGCAAAAGTGTCCCAGAACCAGTGAAAACAAAAACGACGCAAAAACGACCGCAAACGTGTCCCAGAACCCCCTCTTATATACTACTGCAGCTGCAAGGGCAAATAGGATGCTTGCTTTGATTTAAAAAAAAAAAAAAATGTTTCTAGGTAGAGAGGTTGTTCTTCATTTAGTCAAGCCTCACCTTGAGTATGCTATTCAGGCCTCACCTTGAGTATGCTATTCAGGCCTCACCTTGAGTATGCTATTCAGGCCTCACCTTGAGTATGCTATTCAGGCCTCACCTTGAGTATGTTAGTCAGGCCTCACCTTGAGTATGTTAGTCAGGCCTCACCTTGAGTATGTTAGTCAGGCCTCACCTTGAGTATGTTAGTCAGGCCTCACCTTGAGTATGCTATTCAGGCCTCACCTTGAGTATGCTATTCAGGCCTCACCTTGAGTATGCTTTTCAGGCCTCACCTTGAGTAAGCTATTCAGGCCTCACCTTGAGTATGCTATTCAGGCCTCACCTTGAGTATGCTATTCAGGCCTCACCTTGAGTATGCTATTCAGGCCTCACCTTGAGTATGCTATTCAGGCCTCACCTTGAGTATGCTATTCAGGCCTCACCTTGAGCATGCTATTCAGGCCTCACCTTGAGTATGCTATTCAGGCCTCACCTTAAGTATGCTATTCAGGCCTCACCTTGAGTATGCTATTCAGGCCTCACCTTGAGTATGCTATTCAGGCCTCACCTTGAGTATGCTATTCAGGCTTGGAGTCCCTTTTATGAGAAGGATAAGTTCATTTTGAAACAGGTTCAGCGAAGAGCCACTAGACTTATTCCCGAAGTAAGGAATCTCTCTTATGAATCTAGGTTGCAAATTCTTGGTTTGATCACTTGAGTTGAAAAGAGTATGTGGCGATATGATTCAGGTTTTTAAGTTCCTATCTGGTAGTGATGCTTTGACTTTCTGTTATTTCTTCCATCTAATTATTTCAAATTCTATCGAACATCAGCAATGCCAGCGTAGCGTAAATAATGAACGCGTGTGTCCAGTTCGCTGGCGTTATATTTATTAGTACGCGTATCAGTGTTGTGCGCCCTAGTTCAAAAAATTAAAAAGTTCCAAGAGCGTACGGTTGAACTGAAAGAAGTGTACAATATTGGCTTACATTTTTACCCATTTTTTAATCATTTCAGGATTACCGACATGTTCTAATTACTTACAAGATTAAAAGCAATAACAGGAGAAGTTAACTATATATTTTTATGTGCCGTAAGTACAGTAATTTCTGTGTGGCAGGTGATGTAAATAGACGGTGTAGTCGCGATTTTAGGACTGAGGCAATTTCCACGTTAAAACAGGTAGGCCTGAGTCTCACTCTGTATTGCATGTAGTGGGTAGCATGTAGGGCATACAGAGGGAGATGTTATCTCACTAGTTTCAGCTAATCCTCATGTGACACGTGGTAACAGTTTGAAGTTGACCAAAGAGTTCTCACGGATAGATATTCGGCATTTTAGCTTTTCGCAAAGAACTGTTAATGAGTGGAATGGTTTGCCTCAATGGGTAGTTTGCTCCAATTCTCTTCACAATTTGAAAGTCAACATTGATAAGTTCTTTACTAACTCTGGGCATCTTTGATTTTTTTTTTTGTAGTGGTGGTGGTGTTAGTTTGGGATTTTTATGGGGTGACTAACCCTTCTTAGCCCGTAATCTTGTTTTGTTATGCTATGTTAACAAACAGTGAATTATCATTGCAGTCAATGGGAGAAAAACATATTTTTAATAAATTTTCAACAAATACTCGACAGAATTACAGTGTGACAATTGTGATCTATGGATCCACACTAAGTGCTGTAGCATTGACGACTCAAAATACAGCGATCTCATGCATTCTAGCTGTACCTGGGTGTGTGACACTTGTGACTTCATGAACTTCTCTGATTCTTTCTTCTCAACTAACAATTCCATCAACTGTACTAACTCATATGAGCCACTTCAAAATTGTTCTTCTGGCCTTGACTCGGGGTCCAACCACCATCCTGATGTCAAATTGAAAACAAATCCCAAAAGGGAAAAAAAGGAAGGTTCTAAAACTTCCTGTTATCAACTTTCAGAGTGTTTGAAACAAGACGGCCTCCGTGGAAAGTCTTATCAAAGAAAAAGACCCAGATGTCATTATTGGCACTGAAACCTAGCCTAATTCCGAAATTACCGGCGCTGAAATTTTCCCGGACAACTATACAGTCGTTCGCAAAGATAAAAATTCAAATGGTTATGGTGGTGTATTACATACAGGCAATAAAAAATGACCTGGTTTTCACTGAGCTCACTAAATTAGACTCTGACTGTGAAATTATCTGGACCAAATTCCAGTTTCCTACGGAAAAGAGCATGTATATAGGAACATTTTATAGACCCAATCACAATGATCTCACTAGCCTACTTGAGTTGAAAAAATCCCTCCAAAAGCTTGGTAAAAATGCTGACAAAAACAATGTTATTCTTGCTGGTGATTTCAACCAACCTAACATTGATTGGAGTCAAAACATTATTTCAGGAACTAATGCTTCCTCCGAAGCAGCCAAAATTCTTCTTGAAGTGAACAATGTATTCAATCTCACACAAATGGTGCAGTCACCCACCAAAAATAACAACATCCTTGATCTTGTTTTTACTAACAATTCACCAGCTGTTACCTCAACTAATGTCATTCCCGGTATAAGTGACCATGATATTGTTGAACTAACCCTAAATATCTCCCCTCCTCGTAAAAAGTTGCCTAAACGTAAAATCTATTTAAAGAAAACAGCCAACATAAAACGAATAAAAGAAGACATGACCAAATTTAAACTGCAATATTATACTCAATTCAATAACTCCATTGATGTTGATGAAAAATGGAATTTCTTTGAAGAGGAAATTAAACTGATTATTGATAAAAACACACCTCACAAATTCACCTCAACTAAACTAAATCTGCCCTGGTTCACCCGTATCCAACGCCTTCTCTGCAGGAAAAAATATAAACTGTTTAAAAAAGCTAAGACTAATCAACAAGCCAATGACTGGACTACCTATAAAAGCTTTAGGAAGGCTGTCCGTAAAAACCTCAAAGAAGCTAAAAAAACCTTCATCTGTGATAAACTTAAAAACTCACATAATGAAAACCCAAAGGCATTCTGGTCCTATATCAAAAGATTAAGAAGTAACTCTGTAGGTGTGTCTGATCTACTAAATAATGGTAAACTCTGCAATGACAGTAAAACTAAAGCTAACATTCTAAATGACCAGTTTTTCAGTGTTTTCACAGAAGAAAACACCTCCCAAATCCATGTAACTAAACCACTCACCAACAGCAAAATAAACCAACTTATAATTACCCCAGAAGGTGTCAAAAAGCAACTGCATAACCTACACCCCAACAAAGCCTCAGGTCCTGACCAAATACCACCATGATTTCTAAAAACACACGCTGATGACCTCTATGAAATTCTAATTGATCTCTTTCAAACCTCTGTCGATAATGGTACTATCCCCAACAAGTGGAAAGAAGCAAACATATGTAGCGTTTTTAAAAAAGGTGATAAACAAAACCCAGCTAATTACAGACCTGTTTCCCTCACCTGCGTTTGTAGTAAAATCTTGAGCATATAATCCACTCACATGTGATGAAATTCCTTGATGAGCATAATATCTTAACTGATTTACAACATGGCTTCTGTGCAAAAAGATTGACTGAAACACAACTCCTCTTAACAATAAATGATATCTCTAAACAAATTGACCAAAACAGTAACGTCTCTATGGCTATTCTTGACTTCTCAAAAGCCTTTGATAAAGTCCCACACCAGCGCCTGTTATCCAAACTTTCCGCCTATGGCATTGATGGAAATCTCCTGGCCTGGTGTGCATCATTCCTCAACAACCGCATCCAGCGTGTTGTCTGTGATGGTGAAATCTCTGATTCACAAGGTAGTGTTTTGGGTCCATTACTTTTCCTTTCATATGTAAGACATCCCTCATAATTTAAATAGCACAGTTAGACTGTTTGCTGATGACTGCCTTGTGTACAGAACAATTGATAACGCCTCTGACCAACAAATCCTCCAAGATGATCTTAACAAACTTGAACAATGGCAAAACAAATGGCAAATGATTTTCAACCCCTCTAAATGCTACATCTTGTCAATTTCCTCTAAGAAATGCTTTAAATCACCTGTTTATACCTTATGCAACCAGCCACTAAAACATGTCAACTCCCACCCACACCTAGGTGTTGAAATTGATAATAAACTTAGATGGGATAAACATATACATAACATAACCAAGAAAGCTAACTCTGTACTTGGCCTATTAAAACGTAACCTCTCAAACTGTCCCACCGACGTTAAATCCACTGCTTATAAAGCTCTAGTCAAGCCAGTACTTGAGTACGCATCAGCAGTTTGGGATCCCCATCACCAGTGCGATGTGGATAAACTTGAATCTATTCAAAGGAGAGCAGCCAGGTTCTGTATGGCAGACTACTCTTATAAATCTAGTGTAAAAAACATGCTTCATAAATTAGATTGGCCCCTGCTAAAAACAAGAAGATACAACACCTGGCTACATATGCTATATAAAATCAATAACAATCTTGTCGCCATCAATAAAGATGAACTTATCCCCACCGTCAGAACTAATACAAGAAATAATCATGACCTTAATTTCCAGGTTCCCTATGCTAAAAAAATGTATATAAACACTCTTTCTTCCCTCACACACTAAAGAATTGGAATGCTTTACCGTCAGACGTTGTACATGCACCAAGTCTCAACTGTTTCAAAGTTAAACTTACATATACTAACACTTGTATTGCTAATTATTTTCTTTCTTTTTTTAAATATTTTTTACTCATACTTTTTACGCTCGGTTGGCGTTCATGTCCTCTTGAAGGATTTTTGCCGACTTAACCGATTCAGATTCAGATTCAGAATTTATTTTTCTTCACAAATGTTGTGTAGGCCTAGGCCTATTACTTTACATAGGCCTAATGCTAGTTTCCAACATATATGAGTACCATTAATTTTCGCTGACTGGCTAAAGCGACACAAGTATTCATAACAAATATCCCATTGACTGTAATGATAAAGTTTCCCCTCCAACTTAGCAAAACCGTACTGAGCCCGTACACGGTTAGGTCTCTCCAACCTCAAGAATAGGCCTAGCCTAGGCTATTAAGGTCGGACATCCGGGAATGTTGTGGTGCACGGCGACGTAACAATGCTTTTTTGACGATCTCGAACTACAGTCAAAGGGAAAAACAAACAGTCAGTTATCATTGCAGTCAATGGGAGAAAAACCTATTTTTTGTCATTTTGCTAAAAATACTCGACAGAATTTATTTTTCTTAACAAATGTTGTGTATTAAACAATAGTTTCCAATATATATGATTATGAGTACCAATAATTTTCACCGACAGGTTAAGGCAACACAAGTATTCATAAAAAATATCCCATTTGTTATGGTATGTGACCTTGATCATCCCTTGTGTTTCTATATACTGTACAGTTGTGTGTGTTGTAGATTGTACTAGAACTAATTAGAGAACATGATTCAAAGAAGAAACTTTACTTGTCTGTGATATTTATGGATTTTGTTACATGGTGTCAGAAGTGAAACCATTCAAATTCAATATGTCAGAATTAAGAGGGAGACTTCCAGGCCCAGTGCTTTTGGATGGAAATATTGCAGCCAATTGGCGGAGGTTCAAGCAGCAGTTTGATATTTATATGGAAGCAAATGAGTTGTATGGGAAGAGTGATAAGGTCAAAATCAGTTTGTTCCTTTCAGCAGCAGGACCAGAAGCTATAGACATTTATAACACTTTTGACTTAACTGATGTCAATACTGTCAAACTTGCTGACATACCTTCAAAGTTAAAAGATTATTGTGAAGGACAAAAAAATGTCACATATGAACGATACATTTTTAATAGCAGAAACCAACGAGAATCGGAACCCATTGAGCGGTACGTTACAGAGTTGAGAAATCTTTCGAAAGACTGTGAATTTAGTGAGTTGAAGGATAGTCTTATTAGAGACAGGATAGTATGTGGTATTCAATCTGATGATTTGAGGGGAAAGTTGTTACGAGTGTCCAAATTAGACTTAAAAACTGCAATTGAAATATGTCGTGCGCATGAGACTAGCCAGGCACAACTGCAGCATATGACAGGTGACAATCACAATATTCATTCCCTTAAGACACGCCCTCAAAACTCAAAATCAAATTTTTCCAAAGAGAGCCCCAGAAAGTCCCAAAGTTCATACACTCAGAACATCCCAAAACGGCAAGGCAAAGACTACAAAACTGAATGTCGATTTTGTGGGTATGGCCACAGCTTTGACCATTCAACAAGATGTCCAGCATATAATAAACAGTGTAATATTTGTGGGAAACTTAATCACTTCGCAAGGAAATGCAGAAATGAAAACAAACATATTCGCACTGTGAGCGATAGGCCTACTAGTAACAGGCAAATTGACTTGAATGTCACATCTGACACTGACAGTGAAGATGAAGGTACTCACACTTACTTTATGGATGCAGTGTGTATCGGCGCAGTTGGCAAAACAAGAAAGAAGTCTACAAAAGGTATGGTAGTGCTCAAAGTACAAGGGAAAGAAGTCAAAATGAAAGCAGACACTGGAGCAGAAGTCAATGTCATTCCATACTCCATATATAAGAAACTTACAACAAAACCACTAAAGAAACTGAAATGTTAACTTTCAGGCTGGTTAGGTCCCCAGATACAACCATCGGGAAAAGTAACCCTTAACTCCCAGTACAGAGAGAAGCATATTAAATTAGAGTTTGTAGTGGTGAACCGTGAATTTTTACCATTACTAGGTTGTGATGCTTGTGAAGACTTTGAGATTGTCAAGTTTGTAAGGGCAGTGAAAACTCCCTTGTCAACCACCTCACAGGGTAGGGAAGTTACTAACGCAACTATAGCTATTACCCCTAATAAAATACCTGAAAGCAACCGGCATACTGGTGATCCGAGCAAAAGTCCTGCACACCTAGCGTGGGCCAAAGCAAAGAATGACCCAATTATCAAAGAATTTTCGAATAGGTTCAAAGGGCTAGGTTCCATGAATGGAACAGTCCATTTAGAACTAGATGAGACTGTTCGTCCAGTAGTTCAGCCCCCAAGAAAATTGCCAGTGGCCTTGAGGGAAGTAGTGAAAGAAAAATTAGACCAAATGGTACACGACAAAGTCATAACACAGGAGACGGGTCCCACTGATTGGGTAAACTCCATGGTTGTAGTGAATAAGAAGAAACAAAAGAAATGATGATCATGCAGAAATTACCCCTGATGACCTACGTATATGCATAGACCCCAAAGATTTGAACAAGGCGTTAAAACGGCCATATTATCCGATGGCAACAATTGAGGAAATTTCCTCAAATCTGAGTGGTGCCAAAATCTTTTCAGTTTTAGATGCCCAAAGTGGCTTTTGGCAAATAAACTTGGATGAGTTTAGTTCAAAATTGACCACTTTCAACACACCCTGGGGCCGATATATATTCTTGCAAATGCCATTCGGCATATTCCCAGCCCCAGAGATTTACCATAGACACATGCATGAACTTTTGCGGGGTATGCATGGAGTGGAGGTCATTATGGATGATTTATGTGTGTGGGGTAAAGATGAAGAGCAACATGATGATAACCTACGAAAAGTATTGCAAAGGCTTTGAGAAGAGAATGTGACATTGAACCCAAATAAGGTAAGGCTGCGCGTTCAAAATGTTGCATATATTGGGCATGTGTTAACTCCTGAGGGACTAAAACCCGACCCGCAAAAGGTTAAAGCCATAGTAGATATGCCTCCACCATGTGATAAAATTAGGGTTCAAAGGTTTTTAGGTATGATCAATTATTTAAGTAAGTTCTTGCCTGATTTTTCACAAATCGATGAGCCGATTAGACTCCTCACCAAAAGTGGTGTAGAATATGTCTGGGGAGAACACCAGCAAAACGCAATGAACAGGTTAAAGGAACTGGTTGTCCAAGCTCCTGTCTTAGCTTACTTTGACAACAACAAAGAGGTTGTTTTGTTAGTTGATGCAAGCTCATATGGCTTAGGGGCACAAGTTAGCCAAGAAGGACACCCAATTGCTTATGCATCAAAAACGCTTTCTAACTGTCAACGAAATTATGCCCAGATTGAGAAGGAACTGTTAGCTATACAGTTTGGTGCAGAGCGGTTTCATACATACCTCTATAGTAGGTCTGTCCAAGTGGAGACTGATCACAAACCCCTAGAGGCCATCTTCAAAAAACCACTCAATGAAGCACCTCCACTGTTACAGCGTATGTTATTACGACTCCAAAAGTATGATCTCAGGGTTAGATATAAAAGAGGCAAGGAAATGTATGTAGCAGATACATTAAGTAGGGCACAACTACCGGAAATCCTAGATAATGATAGTGAAATTAGCATCAACCTAATATCTCATTCACAGATGGAGGCGTCCTCCTTAGAGAAAATAAGAGAGGTTACCAACAGAGATCTAACATGTCAGGCACTCATTAGAACAATATTAGATGGTTGGCCAGACGATAAGAGTGAAATCAAGGGTGAACACAGAGAGTACTGGACAATTCGAGAAACTCTAAGTGTAGTAGACGGCATTATTTTCAAGAATGGCCGTATTGTCGTACCAAAAGAACTACGCTCTCAGATTCTAAATGAAATTCATTCAGCACATTTAGGGCAGGAAAAGTCTTTGCGATTGGCCAGAGATTATGTCTACTGGCTAGGTATGACATCACAAATCAAAGACAAGGTAGAATCATGTGATGTTTGTAACACATACCGTAGAAAACAAAGTAAAGAACCATTGATGCCACATGAGGTCCCCGAGGGGCCTTGGAAAAAGGTTGGTGTAGACCTTTTTTCTTTTCAGGGTAAAGATTATGTAATCCTTGCTGATTACTATTCAAAGTTTTTCGAAGTAAGTAACCTCCAAATCCCTACTGCCACTTGTGTGATTGACAAATGCAAACAGCATTTTGCTCGTCATGGAATCCCAGATGTTGTTATGTCTGACAATGGCCCCCAGTTTTCTTGCTTTGAATTTCGCAAATTTGCTAAACGCTGGAAGTTTACTCACAAGACTAGTAGCCCAGAATACCCTCAATCAAATGGTATGGTGGAACGTGCCATACAAACTTGTAAGGGAATATTCAAAAAGGCTGTGAAAGATCAAGGGGACCCATATCTCGCCCTTTTAAACCTCAGAAATACACAAATTGATGTCACAGGCTCTCCTTCGCAATTGTTAATGAGCCGCCGCACCAGATCCATTCTCCCAGTTTCTGATATTTTGTTGAAACCAAAGAGTATTGACCCAGAAAAAGTGATTCCTGTTTTATACAAAAGACAAATGAAAGGTAAATTGTGCTACGACAAAAATGCACACCCTCTGCCAGAATTGCAACCTGGAGACAGTGAGAATCAAACCCAATCGTTCCAAAGAGTGGCGGAAAGCAACAATCTTACCACGCTCTTACTGGCTGCAGGATGAACGAGGGGGGTCTATCGTAGAAATAGGAGGGATATTATCCGTACTAATGAGTCAACAACTACCGTCCCATCTGATACAGAAGCAACTGTAGAAAACCAATGTGAAAGAAGTATAGAATTTGGGCCCCCACCTGAGAACACTGACATGCCTAGCACAGAAACCTCCACTTATGTAACCCGGTTTGGAAGGGCAAGTGTGAAACCAGATCGCCTTATAGAACCAGGTTGAATGTCAATGTTAAAAAGGAAGATGTTATAGTATGTGACCTTGATCATCCCTTGTGGTTGTATACACTGTACAGTTGTGTGTGTTGCCCTTGTGGTTGTATATACTTTACAGTTGTGTGTGTTGTAGATTGTACTAGAACTGAGAACTATTAGAGAACATGATTCAAAGAAGAAACTATACTTGTCTGTGATATTTAGGGATTTTGTTACACCATTGACTGTAATGATTAAGTTTCCCCTTCAACTTGGCAAAACCGTACTGAGCCCGTACACGGTTAGGTCAAGGTCGAACCGACCACCTCAATAGATTTTTTATTCATTTTTCATTTCGGGTGAGCCCTATACTATAGGCCTAGCTTACTCATAGTAAGTTATTGGATTGCCTTGACGTTAGGAACACCTGTGGGTGATGATAGCCTACACTAAGTCTCACCTCAGTACCTGTCTACAGAACGTATTTAATGCCTAGGCCTAGCCTAAGGTTATTAGGCCTAGCCTAGTCCTACTCCGTATTTGCCAATGTAGAACCATCATCACATCAGTCAACAATGTAACTTTAGGCCGTTAATGTGCTAACGTTAGCAGCAAAACGGCGGAGACATAAACAAACTCACAATGTTTCGTTTTTCCACGACTTCGGCACAAAAGATCTTCTACCGTAGTTCATGTTGTGGTAGCCTAAGCCAAATAAAATTTTGCTGAAAAACGCTTAGGTGAAGCGTTCTTGTCAGTTAAATCCCCGTGTTTCACTTGACTTAAACTCCATTGTCAAATTAAATCACTTCACAATCTTAATCCACCGAATGCAAAATGACGTCATCTAGCGGCAATTTTGTAAACAAACCAAATTTTGGTAGGCAGACGTACATTTGAACAGCTGATCACGATAAACAAACAGCGAAACAAGAATCCATGAAACGATTTGGATATGGTGTGAATGTCATTTAATCGCAATTTTAACCAAAATGCCAACTTCGTCTTGCATTTTAGAGTGTCATAATCGCCAAAATAAAAATTCCCGCATCAAGTTTGATAGATTTCAAGCAAATCAATAACAAAAGAAATCTTGGTGAGTTCATTGTAATCCAAGGAGCATGATGAACGAGTTTGCAAATTGCAATAAACATTTCATCACTAGTAAGTCCTAGGTCTATCTGACAGTCTGATCGTTCTTGATAGAGAAAGACTTCAAATGTTCAGGCTGAATAGACGGGAGGAAACTGCTTAAAATAGAATTGACTTTAAAAAGGAAGTTATTCAAGTCATTTTGAAGTAGGCTTGAAAACAAACCAAAAGTAGGTCATGAGGCCCTAAAGTTAGGCCCTAATTAGGCCTAGGGCCTATCCAAATTTCACTGTTATGCTAGGCCACCACCTAACTTTTACTGGTACCTACTTTAATACCAGGGACTAATACTAATAGGCCAACTACGGTGACTGACTTGTTGTTGGAACCAAGGAAATAAGCCATCTATTAAACGTCTGTTAATGGAAAACCGGCATAAATTACACTTTACAGAAATGCACTGCACAGGCGGATTGGGCGTAATAATGGCCCACTGGTGCACCACTGGGGATATGCTTAGGTGTAGGAAGCTAACATTTTCCCAAAACTAATGCTAAAACTGTTCATTCTAACGTATTTCTAGCAGCATATGGCGCTGGTTACTCCACTAGGACCAGTATAATTTATATGCGCTAGTCTACATTTAAACTTAATTGGCACAAGCATCACGGCAACAAAATTAACGATTACGCTGGCCTAAACATCACTTAAACTGAACGGAACCGCCTTTTTAAACACAACTTATATTCGTGTTAGTAGTAAGGGGACACTATACAGGTATCTGATATCACTACCTGTATAGCGGCCCCTAACATTTTCCCGCCAATCACTACCTGTATAGCGGCCCCTGAGATTTTCCAACCAATCACTACCTGTATAGCGGCCCCTGAGATTTTCCCGCCAATCACTACCTGTATAGCGGCCCCTGAGATTTTCCCGCCAATCACTACCTGTATAGCGGCGCCTGAGATTTTCCCTCTTGGTCATCGGATTGCCGTCCCAAGATAGTCTCGACGACAGAGCTTCTGATTGGCCACTACCTGTATAGCGGCTCCTGAGATTTTCCAGCCAATCACTACCTGTATAGCGGCCCCTGAGATTTTCCCAATCACTACCTGTAATCGGCCCCTGAGCTTTTCTCTCTTGGTCATCGGATTACCGTCACAAGATATTCTCGATGACGGTGCTTCTGATTGGCCACTACCTGTATAGCGGCCCTGAGATTTTCCCTCTGGGTCATCGGATTGCCGTTACAAGATAGTCTCGATTGTTTTGCAGAGTCCTTTTAACGAGGTGTATAGCATTTCCTGACTGGGTGTGTCAGGTGATTGAAAAGTACCTGCCCCAACCAACGCAGGATACCGTAGGAGGCAAGCCATGGTACCTCTTTTACTTCCTTCCGCCCTCATTTGGGTTTCATCGGATCTTGAGTTACGAATGTTGGCATTCAGCAGTGTGGTCTAATTGAATCACCCGATTGTCGTAGACGAACCTGTCCATTTCATGCAAGGGGATTTGTGGGATGAAAAGTTTAATACCCGTACGGGAGGGTTGTGAGATCGGTCGTTTTGTATAGATCAGTCGATAATTCTTGGATATGGCTCTGGTGAGAACTTTCCGGGACCGTTTCTCTGGATGCGGTGGGAGTAGTGGACGGGAACGATGACTTCTTCATCATCGTCCCAAGCCCATATTTTTTTCCATTCAATGCTGTTGCCATATATGGTCATCACACCACTATTAATTGACCAATCTGATTGGTCAAAAAATGGCATAATTCTAATACGCATGTAATGGACCAATACCTTGTTCCGCAGAGTCTTTTTACCGAAGTGTATAGCTTTTCCTGACAGGGTGTGTCAGGTGAGGGTATCATGGTACTCTATGTCGCCCATTTCAAAACAATAAACCCTGATAATCTGTTGATTAGAAGCTTAGATTTTTCAAAAGAGTTAAACTGTAAAAATAATATAGATAAATCGCCATGTCACGATTATTGATAATATCGGGATAATATCGTCACAATTTACCGAGTCACATCATTCGAGAAGACATTGTACTTGTCAATCGAGAAACAGGAAACTTGTTATGTTTGAGACCATGGAGCCTACTATCTGACTATTTGGGAATAGTATCTCCATGTTGAGACCAACGTTTTGAAAATAGGTAAAATTTAAGCGGCGATATTTTTTAAACGGTGTGATTTCAGCGGCGATATGTTTTAAACGGTGTGATTTCAGCGGCGATATTTTTTAAATGGTGTGATTTGAGAACGAAATTTTATTTTCATAACCCATTGACTTTGCACAGGGAGCAAACTTTGAGCGACGATATTTTGAAAACGTGATTGATTTCAGAAGACATTTTTTTCTGACACTCCTCATTTGAGAAACCATTTTTCTGAAACACTCATTTGAGAAACAATTTTTCTGAAACACTGTCATTTGAGGCATTTTTTGTTCAACTGTTTTTCATTTAAGAGGACAAAGCTGGTGTCTAACGGGGAATGACAGGACAGTACTGCATTTTAATGCAAAATACGGGGGTCTACGCGGGCTTCATCGTGGGAATAATCGGACAAAGCTACGTTGAATGACAGGACAGTACTGCACTTTAATGCAAAATACAGGGATCTACGGGGGCTTCATCGTACGAATAATCGCACAAAACTACGTTTTTAACGGGAAAATGGTGTCAACGGGGAGAATGACAGGACAGTACTGCACTTTAATGCGAAATACGGGGGTCTACGGGGGCTTCATCGTGGGAATAATTGGACAAAACTACGTTTTTAACGGAATGAAATGGCGTCAATGGGGGCTTCATCGTGGGACTTCGGACAGAACTGCGCTTTAATGCGAAATACGGGGGTCAACGGGGGCTTCATCGTGGAAATAATCAGACAAAACTACGTTTTTAACGAAAAAATGGCGTCTAACGGGAATGACAGAACAGAACTGCACTTTAATGCAAAATACGGGGTCTACGGGGCTTCATCGTGGGAATAATCGGACAAAAATTTGAGCATGCACTTTCTGAAAAGAAAAAGGAGAAGAAGAAGAAGAAGAAGAAGAAGAAGAAGAAGAAGAAGAAGAAGAAGAAGAAGAAGAAGAAGAAGAAGAAGAAGAAGAAGAAGAAGAAGAAGAAGAAGAAGAAGAAGAAGAAGAAGAAGAAAGAAGAAGAAGAAGAAGAAGAAGAAGAAGAAGAAGAAGAAGAAGAAGAAGAAGAAGAAGAAGAAGAAGAAGAAGAAGAAGAAGAAGAAGAAGAAGAAGAAGAAGAAGAAGAAGAAGAAGAAGAAGAAGAAGAAGAAGAAGAAGAAGAAGAAGAAGAAGAAGAAGAAGAAGAAGAAGAAGAAGAAGAAGAAGAAGAAGAAGAAGAAGAAGAAGAAGAAGAAGAAGAAGAAGAAGAAGAAGAAGAAGAAGAAGAAGAAGAAGAAGAAGAAGAAGAAGAAGAAGAAGGGGCAAGAGGAGGAGGAGGAGGAGCAAGAAGAGGAGCAAGAAGAAGAAGGAGCAAGAGGAGGAGGAGGAGCAAGATGAGGAGCAAGAAGAAGGAGGAGGAGCAAGAGGAAGAGAAGAAGAAGCAGGGCGTCAGCGGGGAGAATGACAGGACAGAACTGCGCTTTAATGTGAAATACGGGGGTCTACGGGGGATTCATCGTGGGAATAATCGGACAAAACTACGTTTTTAACGGGCAAAAATGGCGTCAACGGGGGCTTCATCGTGGGAGGCTTTGGACAGAACTTCACTTTAAAAGGGGGTGATTCCAAACCACGCCCCCTGAATTTGTTCCCTCAAACATTACATTTGAGCATGCATTTTTTGAAAATCCTTTTTGAAATTCCATTAACTTTATTTAGGGCGTCAAATTTGAGAAGGCATTTTGATGTGTACTTAAGTTTTGAAATTTCTTGAGCGCTCTTCTTTTCTCAACCATTCACTTTTGAGAGAATAATTTGAAGAAAAAAAAGTGGTGAAAAACGAGGGAAATGGGCTAAAAAGCGAGGGACTTTATTGCGTACACGCGATAATGACGTCATTGCCTTGAGAATGGGACAAAAGTATCTATGACGTTATGATGTGTATTATGTTGTATGTGACCATCGACCAGTCTAGGACTGTCCGGAGAGAACCGCCATGACGACGGAACGTCGACGAAACTTGCGCCATGCCTAAGCACTACTTAAACCCGATTTCGCCCGAGTTATATTGCCCTATGCGAGGTTGACGAAAATACAGTCGCTACCCCCGTCTAACATCAGGCAACTCTAGCGTATCAAGGGTAAGCAAGGTGTGTTTTCTGCCTTGTGACTGTTAGCGTGTATCATTCTGGGATAATTTCAAGCAATTCATAAACCAATCTATCAATTCACATGTTATTGCCAGCCATCAACTTCAAAAAAAAACCTGAAACACACTAACCATATTCAAATCCAAAAGTAATTACAGTGGCAGATTTATTTGAGCGAGACACTAATGAATGACGCAACCCTGAGGATCAGGCTCGTAGTCCACCACCCCTGTTGTTCTCCTAAGCGGCGACGATTCGCCTCTCTCTTAGTCATGGTAATCAAACACGCAGTATGCACACAATACACCACAGTAAGTATAACACGCAATGCCAACGCGTTATAACTCAATAACACGTTGTAGTTGTTAGTGTAGCGGACGATTGCTATGAATGATAAAACAAAAATCTTCAACCCGCTTTTAAAAGTTCAGTCTTGAATGACATTCGATACTATTGCCATATATGGTCATCACACCACTATTAAGTGACCAATCAAATGGATTCAAAATGATGTTACGTATGTAATGGACCAATACCATTATTTAATATTTGTCTTTCATGCCTTATCCCATGGTAACAGACATCAAGGACATTTAAACAAAGGATCTAGATTGATCCAATAAACACACATGGATTATGAATGTGTTTTCTTATCAATCTCGCCATGCATAATCATCGATCGGTCTATTCTTGACCACCCAAACATCTTAACAGATAATTTTACTCCATTGTTAAACATAAAATAATCAAAGCACTAGTACCACCCAATTATTAAACACGCATTATGTACAGAAATGATGTATCGATCGGTTCTCTTTGTCAAACACAAGGACATTTAAACAAATAATCTATATTGATCCAATAAACACACATGGATTATGAATTATTTTTCTTCTCATACTATTGATATCGATTTACCACACAAACACATCTTCACAGATAAAGAAAGGATCTATATTGATCCAATAAACACACATGGATTATAAATATTTTTTTCTCATACTATTGATATCGATTTGCCATGCAAACATCTTCACAGATACTGTATTGTTATATCATCACATTCGCCCATCCTATTATTAAACACGCATTATGTACATAAATGATGTATCAATCGGCTCTACTAACCCCCATTATTAAGCAGCAATAACAAAAAATACGTATGGTGTGCACAAAATAGATTGACTGTATATCCTAAACAAGGCCCGTGACGATAATTCAGTCAAATTGCGCTCGGTTTCTTCTACAGTTAGAAGTTCATGTCCTCAAATGACCCCAGAAGCAGCACCGATTAACGGCAGCTGGTACATTCTAAGCACTCAAATTTTTTAAACGGTGTAATATGAGCAGACATTTTTTTCTGACACTCCTCATTTGAGAAACAATTTTTCTAAAACACTGTCATTTAAGGCAGTTTTTGCTGAACTGTTTTTAATTTGAGCGGACAAAGTGAGTTTTTAACGGTGTAATATGAGCAGACATTTTTTTTCTGACACTCCTCATTTGAGAAACAATTTTTCTGAAACTCATCATTTGAGAAACAATTTTTCTGAAACTCATCATTTGAGAAACAATTTTCTGAAACACTGTCATTTAAGGCAGTTTTTGCTGAACTGTTTTTAATTTGAGCGGACAAAGTGAGTTTTTAACGGTGTAATATGAGCAGACATTTTTTTTCTGACACTCCTCATCTGAGAAACAATTTTTCTGAAACTCATCATTTGAGAAACAATTTTTCTGAAACTCATCATTTGAGAAACAATTTGTCTGAAACACTGTCATTTAAGGCAGTTTTTGCTGAACTGTTTTTAAATTGAGCGGACAAAAAAGTAAGTTTTACTGGGGGGAATAACGTAAAATATGATAGCTACCGGTATCTAACTTCAAATTGTATGAGCGCTATGACAGTATGATTACACCATATGTAAGTATGTAAACAACCAATACTCCAGTCAGCTCTATCAATCGACATTTAGATAACAAAGGGCGTAGTTCTTTTGACCACTGGAAACATACCATGCGTTGATCTCACCGTAGTATGAAATAAGTGTTTCATATGTAACATCAAGTAGTCTAACAAAAATATTGTAGGTCAACTGTACGAAATTAAAAGCAATTTTGTTTGGAACCTACAACGATGAAAGAAGACACCTGCACAACGAGAATGATGCAAAAGAAGGCGCCTTAAAGGCGTCATATTATACTGCATTTTTTGTTTTACCATTGAACCAGTGTTGTAGCATCTTTGTACCCCAATGAAGAACATGTTCCTAATTCTATGCAAACTGTTGTAGTACATGAAACTATACAATGGGACTGAAACGATATTTATTTTTAGTCTGGAGATAAGGAAAAAATCGATACTCTTTTCTGCTAAGAGACAACATGAGCAAACTTTTTTTTTCTTATGATGATACTGCATGACGATTTTCGAATGTGTACGAAACATAGTAATACAAATCAATATCAGTCGCTATTAATGTATAGTGTCTTTGAGTTTTTGTGAGGATGGGAAAATACTCATTTGTTATAAAAAAAGCTTTAATATATATTTTGTACAGTCCACTTATGTGATCGTGTTTTAAATTAGGTAACAATAAGCAACTTGGCCGTTGTGACACCCCGACATATATAATATATATATTATATATGTCGATAATACCAGGGCAACTAGCCCTGGTAGGGAGGGGTGGGGGAGAACTTTAGCCATAAACACATTTTTTGTGTCTTTTATAATTAAGTATAGTTTTTTACTTCTTTTTTGTTTTCTCAAGGACGTTAAAAAAGATCAATTTAAAGAATAAAATGAATATCGTATAAAGTTGTAGAAAGGAGGTTTTAAAGCATTTTTCACTATTGAAGTAGATTTTGTTTGTCATAGACCTTTATACTTGTAAAAGTAGGGAAACTATTTTTTTTAACAATCCACCCTGTGCAAATAGGATCTAAAAATTCTTTGCGCATTTTTACTAAAATAAGAAAGAAAGACTTTTATCAAATGCTTAGCGCCAGTTTCAGAATGTTCAATTTGGCGGTAACTTTTACCTATAATTCATGTAACGTGATTGGTCAGAGAGAAAGCGCGGGAATCTCAGACTGTTTTGTACTCTTAATTGATTTGTGTTAAGATAAAAATCAAAGTTTAGGGTAAAATCTACGTTTACTATATCTTTTGTAACATTTTGTAACCAATATGCATGACTTTTCTTAGCATGATTGATCATCTTTCATGCAGCTCGGGAACAGATTGCCTTAAGAAATTCACGGACAATTCACTATCAGATGCCCATTGGGATTAGGCCCCTTTTCTCTCCTGTAGGCTTTAGTCACTTGTAATGAACACTTACAGCTATTTCGCTACAATGTGACTCTAACAAAAAAGAACCGTTCCAGCCATAACGGTAGGGCCAATTTTTGCTCAACTGTTTTTCATTTGAGCGGACAGAACTGCGTTTGTACGTGCAAACTGGCATCTACGGGGAAATAGCGTAATATATGATAGCTATCTAACTTCAAATTGTATGAGCGCTATGATTACACCATACGTAATGTATGTAAACAACCAATAATCCAGTCAGCTCCATCGATCGACATTCAGATAACAAAGGGCGTAGCTCTTTTGGTCACTGGAATCATGATCCCACTTTTCCTCTGTCCTGCATTGATTGATTTGATTACAAAGGGCTAACTCCAACCAACAGATGTTTGAGTATGACGTCAGAACAAACATGATTGCTAGGGTCATCCTGCACATTTATCCTGGATAAAAGTGTCGAATTTGTATTTCTCACGCGAGGTTGAAGAAAAAAAAGAATTTATTCCGCATCCTTTTTTCCCAATTTACCGTTGTGTCAATTTTGCTGTCTGTGGTCCGTTTCCTTTGTTAAATTTCACTTTAGATCTATGTACCAACTGCCGTTAATCGGTGCTGCTTCTGGGGTCATTTGAGGACATGAACTTCTAACTGTAGAAGAAACCGAGCGCAATTTGACTGAATTATCGTCACGGGCCTTGTTTAGGATATACAGTCAATCTATTTTGTGCACACCATACGTATTTTTTGTTATTGCTGCTTAATAATGGGGGTTAGTAGAGCCGATTGATACATCATTTATGTACATAATGCGTGTTTAATAATAGGATGGGCGAATGTGATGATATAACAATAAAGTATCTGTGAAGATATGTGCATGGCAAATCGATATCAATAGTATGAGAAAAAATTATTCATAATCCATGTGTGTTTATTGGATCAATATAGATCCTTTCTTTATCTGTGAAGATGTGTTTGTGTGGTAAATCGATATTAATAGTATGAGAAGAAAAATAATTCATAATCCATGTGTGTTTATTAAATCAATATAGATCATTTTTTTAATTGTCCTTGTGTTTGACAAAGAGAACCGATCGATACATCATTTCTGTACATAATGCGTGTTTAATAATTGGGTGGTACTAGTGCTTTGATTATTTTATGTTTAACAATGGAGTAAAATTATCTGTTAAGATGTTTGGGTGGTCAAGAATAGACCGATCGATGATTATGCATGGCGAAATGATAAGAAAACACATTCATAATCCATGTGTGTTTATTGGATCAATTTAGATCCTTTGTTTAAATATCCTTGATGTATGTTACCATGGGATAAGGCATGAAAGACGAATATTAAATAATGGTATTGGTCCATTACATACGTAACATCATTTTGAATCCATCCGATTGGTCACTTAATAGTGGTGTGATGACCATATATGGCAATAGTATCGAATGTCATTCAAGACTGAACATTTAAAAGTGGGGTGAAGATTTTTGTTTTATCATTCATAGCAATCGTCCGCTACACTAACAACTACAACGTGTTATTGAGTTATAACGTGTTGGCATTGCGTGTCATACTTACTGTGGTGTATTGTGTGCATACTGCGTGTTTGATTACCATGACTCAGAGAGAGGCGAATCGTCGTCGCTTAGGAGAACAACAGAGGTGGTGGACTACGAGCCTGATCCTCAGGGTTGCGTCATTCATTAGTGTCTCGCTCAAATAAATCTGCCACTGTAATTACTTTTGGATTTGAATATGGTAAGTGTGTTGCAGGTTTTTTTTTTTTTTTTTGAAGTTGATGGCTGGCAATAACATGTGAATTGATAGATTGGTTTATGAATTGCTTGAAATTATCCCAGGATGATACACGCTAACAGTCACAAGGCAGAAAACACACCTTGCTTACCCTTGATACGCTAGAGTTGCCTGATGTTAGACGGGGGTAGCGACTGTATTTTCGTCAACCTCGCATAGGGCAATATAACTCGGGCAAAATCGGGTTTAAGTAGTGCTTAGGCACGGCGCAAGGTTCGTCGACGTTCCGTCGTCATGGCGGTTCTCTCCGGACAGTCCTAGACTGGTCGATGGCCACATACAACATAATACACATCATAACGTCATAGATACTTTTGTCCCATTCTCAAGGCAATGACGTCATTATCGCGTGTACGCAATAAAGTCCCTCGCTTTTTAGCCCATTTTCCTCGTTTTTTACCACTTTTTTTCTTCAAATTATCCTCTCAAAAGTGAATGGTTGAGAAAAAAAGAGCGCTCAAGAAATTTCAAAAACTGAAGTACACATCAAAATGTCTTCTCAAATTTGACGCCCTAAATAAAGTCATTGGAATTTCAAAAATGATTTTCAAAAAATGCATGCTCAAATGTAATCTTTGAGAGAAAAAAATTCAGGAGGCGTAGTTTGGAATCACCCCCTTTAAAAAGCGGAGTTCTATTTAAAGCTTCCCACGATGAAGCCCCCGTTGACGCCATTTTTGCCCGTTAAAAACGTAGTTTTGTCCGATTATTCCCACGATGAATCCCCCGTAGACCCCCGTATTTCACATTAAAGCGCAGTTCTGTCCTGTCATTCTCCCCGCTGACGCCCTGCTTCTTCTTCTCTTTCTCTTTGCTCCTTCTTCTTCTTGCTCCTCTTCTTGCTCCTCCTCCTCCTCTTGCTCCTTCTTCTTCTTGCTCCTCTTCTTGCTCCTCCTCCTCCTCCTCCTCTTGCTCCTTCTTCTTCTTCTTCTTCTTCTTCTTCTTCTTCTTCTTCTTCTTCTTCTTCTTCTTCTTCTTCTTCTTCTTCTTCTTCTTCTTCTTCTTCTTCTTCTTCTTCTTCTTCTTCTTCTTCTTCTTCTTCTTCTTCTTCTTCTTCTTCTTCTTCTTCTTCTTCTTCTTCTTCTTCTTCTTCTTCTTCTTCTTCTTCTTTCTTCTTCTTCTTCTTCTTCTTCTTCTTCTTCTTCTTCTTCTTCTTCTTCTTCTTCTTCTTCTTCTTCTTTTTTTCTTTTCAGAAAGTGCATGCTCAAATTTGTGTCCAATTATTCCACGATGAAGCCCCCGTAGACCCCCGCATTTTGCATTAAAGTGCAGTTCTGTCCTGTCATTCCCCGTTAGACGCAATTTTTTCGTTAAAAACGTAGTTTTATCCAATTATTCTCACGATGAAGCCCAAGTAGACCTCCGTATTTCGCATTAAAGCGCAGTTCTGTCCGAAGTCCCACGATGAAGCCCCCGTTGACGCCATTTTTTTCATTAAAAACGTAGTTTTGTCCAATTATTCCCACGATGAAGCCCCCATAGACCCCCGTATTTCGCTTTAAAGTGCAGTACTGTCCTGTCATTCTCCCCGTTGACACCATTTTCCCGTTAAAAACGTAGTTTCGTCCGATTATTCCCACGATGAAGCCCCCGTAGATCCCTGTATTTCGCATTAAAGTGCAGTACTGTCCTGTCATTCAACGTAGTTTTGTCCGATTATTCCAACAATTAATCCCCCGTAGACCCCGTATTTTGCATTAAAGTGCAGTTTTGTCTTTTCATTCCCCGTTAGACACCAGCTTTGTCCTCTCAAATGAAAAACAGTTGAGCAAAAAATGCCTCAAATGACAGTGTTTCAGAAAAATTGTTTCTCAAATGAGTGTTTCAGAAAAATTGTTTCTCAAATGAGGAGTGTCAGAAAAAAATGTCTTCTGAAATCAATCACGTTTTCAAAATATCGTCGCTCAAAGTTTGCTCCCTGTTCAAAGTCAATGGGTTATGAAAATAAAATTTCGTTCTCAAATCACACCGTTTAAAAAATATCGCCGTTCAAATCACACCGTTTAAAACATATCGCCGCTCAAATAACACCGTTTAAAAAATGTCGCAGCTTAAATCTACCTATTTTCAAAACGTTGGTCTCAACATGGAGATACTATTCCCAAATAGTAGGCTCCATGGTCTCAAACATGACAAGTTTCCTGTTTCTCGATTGTCAAGTACAATGTCTTCTCGAATGATGTGACTCGGTAAATCGTGACGAAATTTTCCCGATATTATCAATAATCGTGACATGGCGATTTATCTATATTATTTTTACAGTTTAACTCTTTGAAAAATCTAAGCTTCTAATCAACAGATTATCAGGGTTTATTGTTTTGAAATGGGCGACACAGAGTACCATGATACCCTTACCTGACACCCCCAGTCAGGAAAAGCTATACACTTCGGTAAAAGGACTCTTCGGAACACGGTATTGGTCCATTACATGCGTATTATAATTATGCCATTTTTTGACCAATCAGATTGGTCAATTAATAGTGGTGTGATGACCATATATGGCAACAGCATTGAATGAAAAAAATATGGGCTTGGGACGATGATGAAGAAGTCATCGTTCCCGTCCACTACTCCCACCGCATCCGGAGAGACGGTCTCGGTAAAGTTCTCACCAGAGCCATATCCAAGAAATATCGACTGATCTATACAAAACGACCGATCTCACAACCCTCCCGTACGGGTATTAAACTTTTCATCCTACAAGTCCCCTTACATGAAACGGACAGGTTCGTCTACAACAATCGGGTGATTCAATTAGACCACACTGCTGAATGCCAACATTCGTAACTCAAGATCCGATGAAACCCCAATGAGGGCGGAAGGAGGTAAAAGAGCTGCCATGGCTTGCCTCCTACGGTATCCTACGTTGGTTGGGGCACGTACTTTTCAATCACCTGACACACCCAGAAGGTAAATCTCAGGGGCCACTATACAGGTAGTGACCAATCAGAAGCCAGCATTCAGAAGCCAGCATTGCAAAACAATCGAAACTATCTTGTGACGGCAATCCGATGACCAAGAGGGAAAATCTCAGGGGCCGCTATACAGGTAGTGATTGGGAAAAGCTCAGGGGCCGCTATACAGGTAGTGACCTTGTCTGGGGCCGCTATACAGGTAGTGACCAAGGTCACTACCTGTATAGTGTCCCCTTACTACTCGTGTTTCCGTGACCATGTTTCTCATAATGTTTAAGGCAACTTAAGCGCCTTGCTTCGGACGACGGAAACGCCGGGCTTCGGGTGACGTAAACCCCATGTCGTATTTTACAGCGTAAACATGTAATTTAATGTAACTTAAATTCCTCATTCCTGGCGACGTAAACGCCGTGCTCTGGGTGACGTAAACTCCATGTTTAACGTGTTTACAACGTAAAAAATAATAATTTAATGCAACTTAAAATCCCCATTTCTGACAACGTAAACGCCGTGGTACGAGTGACGTAATCGTCATGTTTAACGTGTTTACAGCTTAAGGACGTAAATTTGGTGGACAAGAAACATGGATTTTCCGTCGAGTAAACACCAGAAATTCGGCGCTTCATTGAACGGAAATTCTTTACTCTGGGTGACGTAAACTCAATGTTTTATATGTTTACAATGTAATGATTTAAACTTGGAAATCCAGACACTTGCATAAAATTTCACGTTTCAGTTGACACCTCGCTCTCTGCAACGTAAACTTGATTTGCACATATCTACAATGTATAGATGTAAATCAGTCAATTTGCAGTTCGGGCACTTGGTTTTTCGATCTGAAATGCAACATAAATTATCCGAACTGGTAATTGTAGAAACTTAAACCTTATGAACTAAATTACATTGGCCTAACTATACATTTACTACTAATAAGTAAAACAATATAAAAATAAAAACTGTTTTTCATATATTTGGATAGCTTTTATTATACTTTTAAGAATGGGTAAAGACATGTACATAGGCCTATAAATTATGGGACAACATTTTGTTGAATTGTTGATTACTATGATACAAACAGCAAAAGTGTTGACTTAAAGTTTACTAGACCCAAAATGAGGGTATCTTTTTGGTAAATTTTCAAATATTTATTGAACTCTTTTGCCTCCCAAAGTTATTGTTTATAAATCTCAGGTAGCAACGTATAAATAGGCCTATTGGTCGTTGAGAAGTTTTGTATCCCTCCACGTCACGAGGATGAAAAAGCTTTGCTGCCCTAATATGTCGGTCTAGTACCCCTTTCAGCTTTCAAGTATTCTGATTGGTCAGTTTTGCAATTTTCTTTGTCTCAGTTGATATCGAGACTTAGATGATTGGATGAGAGAAAATGAGGCCAATTGATTAACATTCTTTAAAAAAAAAAACGTTTAAAAAGCTTTATAAAACCTCTACCTCAAAATAAGATATTTTTTCTTCGCTTAAAATTCCCATCGGAAAATCAATTACAACTATCATAGATAAAAATCTTCATTAAAATTACTAACTAACTCATTAAGGCTTCCCTATCCATATTCTGATGACTGTAGGAAGTTATTCTCTGTTTTGTGTGTGTTTTTTTTTTTACTTAATATGCCATCCTCAAACCAAACAATTTCGTTTATTTTATCTACTTGAAGAATTTGATAACTTTATATTTTTATAATATTATATAGGGGTCTATAAATTAATAGAACTTTCAAAAGGATAGAAAACGGATAAATTGCCAATTTTTTATTGCAATATTTGGCAGACTCTAACAAAAGTTTCAATACCTTTTAGAAAGAGACGTTTCTAGGAATGCTGAAGGCAGAAACAAGAATATGTGAGAATTTGATGAAACAACTTTTGTTTCAAATATTTTACCGAAAACTCAATAGAGAAATTCGAGTATGCAGGTATATACGGGTATTAAGTCATGCTGTCGAATTTTCTATATCATTCGAAAATTCATATAAAGCCATCATTAGGGCTAACGCCTTGATCCTCTTAACCCTCACGATGACGTAAAACTTGTTCCAATTTGTTACAGAGACACGGGGACTGTGATCGACTTCCCTGAATATATATTCCCTGAATAAAGATTTCACATTCGACGAAAATTGACTGAAAACTATTAGGGCAATCGGACATTGAGATCAAAATCGTTACGTTACGTAGATTACTCCGAAATTCTCAGACTTTGTTCCTCTGCAATAACGGATGATTGAGTCTACTTGAATAAATCCGATCCCGAATTTTTTGACATTATTGAAAAACCTTGTCTCCCCCCTATTGAACAAATCCATCACGGAGGAAAATGGTCACGAACCCATAAGATGCCACCCCTCTCTCTGTTTGACGTTTTGAAGTCTCATTGACTTAGTGTGAACAAAATTATTGCCTTACGGATACAGCTAATTAGAGGTAGCTAATCAAAATTTAATATACAATTTTGCATATCAAACGAAAAGTATAATAGGCCTCTGTCCCCCTGAAAGAAAACAATCTTGAAAAATGTGATTTTTTTGTTGCGTAATTCAACGAAATTGCGCCTCACGTTACGTAGATCACTCCGAAATTCTCAGACTTTGTTCCTCTGCAAAAACGGTTGATTGAGTCTATTTAAATAGATCCGATCCCGAATTTTTTGACATTTATGAGAAGCCTGGTCACCCCCATATTAAACAAAACCGTCACGGAAAAAAATTGTCCCGAACCCATAGGATGCCACCCCTCTCTCTCTTTGAGGTTTTGAAGTCTCATTGACTTAGTGTGCACATAATTATTGCCTTAAGGATACAGCTAATTAGAGGTAGCTAATCAAAATTTAATATAACATTTCGCATATCAAACGAAAGGTCTAATAATCCTCTGTCCCCCGGAAAAAAAAACAATTTTGAAAAATGTAATGTTTTGAGGCTTAATTCAACCAAATTGCGCCTCACGTTACGTAGATCACTCCGAATTTCTCAGACTTTGTTTCTCTGCAAAAACGGCTGATTGAGTCTACTTGACTAGATCCGATCCCAAAGTTTTTGACATTTGTGAAAAGCCTTGTCACCCTCCTATTGAATATACCCATCACAAAGGAAAATACTCCCGAACCCATAGGATGCCAGCCCTCGATCCCTGTTTGACGTGTTTAAGTCTCATTGACCTAGTGTGCACATAATTATTGCCTTCCGGATACAGCTAATTAGAGGTAGCTAATCAAAATTTAATATAACATTTCGTATATCAAACGAAAGGTCTAATAGTCCTCTGTCCGCTGGAAAGAAAAAAAAATTGAAAAATGTGATGTTTTGAGGCGTAATTTACCAAATTTCGCCTCACGTTACGTAGATCACTCCGAAATTCTCAGACTTTGTTCTTCTGCAAAAACGGTTGATTGAGTCTATTTAAATAGATCCGATCCCGAATTTTTTGACATTTTTGAAAAGCCTGGTCACCTCAAGGAGCTATTACAGCTAATTAAAGGTAGCTAATTAAAATCTAATTTAACATTTCGCATATCAAACGAAAGGTCTAATCGTCTTCTGTCCCCTGGAAAGAAAAAAAAACTTGAAAAATGTGATGTTTTGAGGCGTAATTTACCAAATTTCGCCTCACGTTACGTAGATCACTCCGAAATTCTCAGACTTTGTTCTTCTGCAAAAACGGTTGATTGAGTCTATTTAAATAGATCCGATCCCGAATTTTTTGACATTTATGAAAAGCCTGGTCACCCCCATATTAAACAAAACCGTCACGGAGAAAAATTGTCCCGAACCCATAGGATGCCACCCCTCTCCCTGTTTGACGTTTTTAAGTCTCATTGACTTAGTGTGCACATAATTATTGCCTTAAGGATACAGCTAATTAGAGGTAGCTAATTAAAATTTAATATAACATTTCGCATATCAAACGAAAGGTCTAATAGTCCTCTGTTCCCTGGAAAGAAAAGAATTTTGAAAAATGTGATTTTTCGAGGCGTAATTCAACGAAATTGCGCCTCACATTACGTAGATCACTCCGAAATTCTCAGACTTTGTTCCTCTGCAAAAACGGCTGATTAAGTCTACTTGACTAAATCCGATCCCAAATTTTTTGACATTTTTGAAAAGCCTTGTCACCCTCCTATTGAACATACCCATTACGAAGGAAAATACTCCCGAACCCATAGGATGCCACCCCTCTCCCTGTTTGACGTTTTGAAGTCTCATTGACTTAGTGTGCACATAATTATTGCCTTACGGATACAGCTAATTAGAGGTAGCTAATCAAAATTTAATATAACATTTCGCATATCAAACGAACGGTCTAATAGTCTTCTGTCCCCCAGAAAAAAAAAAAAAATCTTGAAAACCGTAATGTTTTGAGGCGTAATTCAACCAAATTGCGCCTCACGTTACGTAGATCACTCCAAAATTCTCAGACTTTGTTCCTCTGCAAAAACGGCTGATTGAGTCTATTTGAATAGATCCGATCCCAAATTTTTTGACATTTTTGAAAAACCTGGTGAACCCCCTATTAAACAAAGCCATCACGGAGAAAAATGGTCCCGAACCCATAGGATGCCACCCCTCTCCCTGTTTGACGTTTTTAAGTCTC
Source organism: Chiridota heheva (assembly GCA_020152595.1). Lineage (NCBI taxonomy): Eukaryota > Metazoa > Echinodermata > Holothuroidea > Apodida > Chiridotidae > Chiridota > Chiridota heheva. The sequence goes on from JAIGNY010001856.1 coordinate 2,732,610, forward strand.
AATGACTTAGTGTGCACATAATTATTGCCTTAGGGATACAGCTAATTAGAGGTAGCTAATCAAAATTTAATATAACATTTCGCATATCAAACGAAAGGTCTACTAGTCCTCTGTCCTCGAAAAAAACAATCTCGAATGATGTGATGTTTTGAGGCGTAATTCAACCAAATTGCGCCTCACGTTACGTAGATCACTCCGAAGTTCTCAGACTTTGTTCCTCTGCAAAAACGGCTGATTGAGTTTACTTGACTAGATACAATCCCAACTTTTTTTACATTTTTGAAAAGCCTTGTCACCCTCCTATTAAACATACCTATCACAAAGGAAAATACTCCCGAACCCATAGGATGCCAGCCCTCTCTCTCTTTGAGGTTTTGAAGTCTCATTGACTTAGTGTGCACATAATTATTGCCTTACGGATACAGCTAATTAGAGGTAGCTAATCAAAATTTAATATAATATTTCGTATATCAAACGAAAGGTCTAATAGTCCTCTGTCCCCCGGAAAGAAACAAAATATGAAAAATGTGATGTTTTGGGGCGTAATTCAACCAAATTGCGCCACACCTTACAAAGATCACTCCGAAATTCTCAGACTTTGTTCCTCTGCAAAAACGGCTGATTGAGTCTACTTGATTAGATCAGATCCCAATTTTTTTGACATTTTTGAAAAGCCTTGTCAGTCTCCTATTGAACATATCCATCACGAAGGAAAATACTCCCGAACCCATAGGATGCCACGATGCCACCCTCTCTCTGTTTGACGTTTTAAAGTCTCATTGACTTAGTATAATTAGTGATACAGCTAATTAGAGGTAGCTAATAATTATTCATATCCGAAAAGTTACGGAAAGAAAACAATTTTTTGACAGACTTTGTTTTGAAAACCGAATTTTTGACATTTTGTTACCCCCTATTAAACAAACCCATCACGGAGAAAAATAGTCCCTTACGGAACCCATACGATGCCACCTCTCCCTCCAACGGAAAGAAAAAAATCTTTGACGTTTTAAAGTCTCATTGACTTAGTGTGAACATAATTATTGCCTTACGGATACAGCTAATTACAGGTAGCTAATCAAAATTTAATATAACATTTCGCATATCAAACGAAAAGTATAATAGGCCTCTGTCCACCTGAAAGAAAACAATCTTGAAAAATGTGATTTTTTTGTTGCGTAATTCAACGAAATTGCGCCTCACGTTACGTAGATCACTCCGAAATTCTCAGACTTTGTTCCTCTGCAAAAACGGTTGATTGAGTCTATTTAAATAGATCCGATCCCGAATTTTTTGACATTTATGAGAAGCCTGGTCACCCCCATATTAAACAAAACCGTCACGGAAAAAAATTGTCCCGAACCCATAGGATGCCACCCCTCTCTCTCTTTGAGGTTTTGAAGTCTCATTGACTTAGTGTGCACATAATTATTGCCTTAAGGATACAGCTAATTAGAGGTAGCTAATCAAAATTTAATATAACATTTCGCATATCAAACGAAAGGTCTAATAATCCTCTGTCCCCGGAAAAAAACAATTTTGAAAAATGTAATGTTTTGAGGCTTAATTCAACCAAATTGCGCCTCACGTTACGTAGATCACTCCGAAATTCTCAGACTTTGTTTCTCTGCAAAAACGGCTGATTGAGTCTACTTGACTAGATCCGATCCCAAAGTTTTTGACATTTGTGAAAAGCCTTGTCACCCTCCTATTGAATATACCCATCACAAAGGAAAATACTCCCGAACCCATAGGATGCCAGCCCTCGATCCCTGTTTGACGTTTTTAAGTCTCATTGACCTAGTGTGCACATAATTATTGCCTTACGGATACAGCTAATTAGAGGTAGCTAATCAAAATTTAATATAACATTTCGTATATCAAACGAAAGGTCTAATAGTCCTCTGTCCCCTGGAAAGAAAAAAAAATTGAAAAATGTGATGTTTTGAGGCGTAATTCAACCAAATTTCGCCACACGTTACGTGGATCACTCCGAAATTCTCAGACTTTGTTCCTCTGCAAAAACGGCTGATTGAGTCTATTTGAATGGATCCAAACTCGAATTTTTTTGACATTTTTGAAAAGCCTGGTCACCTCAAGGAGCTATTACAGCTAATTAAAGGTAGCTAATTAAAATCTAATTTAACATTTCGCATATCAAACGAAAGGTCTAATCGTCTTCTGTCCCCTGGAAAGAAAAAAAAAATGAAAAATGTGATGTTTTGAGGCGTAATTTACCAAATTTCGCCTCACGTTACGTAGATCACTCCGAAATTCTCAGACTTTGTTCTTCTGCAAAAACGGTTGATTGAGTCTATTTAAATAGATCCGATCCCGAATTTTTTGACATTTATGAAAAGCCTGGTCACCCCCATATTAAACAAAACCGTCACGGAGAAAAATTGTCCCGAACCCATAGGATGCCACCCCTCTCCCTGTTTGACGTTTTTAAGTCTCATTGACTTAGTGTGCACATAATTATTGCCTTACGGATACAGCTAATTAGAGGTAGCTAATTAAAATTTAATATAACATTTCGCATATCAAACGAAAGGTCTAATAGTCCTCTGTTCCCTGGAAAGAAAAGAATTTTGAAAAATGTGATTTTTCGAGGCGTAATTCAACGAAATTGCGCCTCACATTACGTAGATCACTCCGAAATTCTCAGACTTTGTTCCTCTGCAAAAACGGCTGATTAAGTCTATTTGACTAAATCCGATCCCAAATTTTTGACATTTTTGAAAAGCCTTGTCACCCTCCTATTAAACATACCCATTACGAAGGAAAATACTCCCGAACCCATAGGATGCCACCCCTCTCCCTGTTTGACGTTTTTAAGTCTCATTGACTTAGTGTGCACATAATTATTGCCTTACGGATACAGCTAATTAGAGGTAGCTAATCAAAATTTAATATAACATTTCGCATATCAAACGAACGGTCTAATAGTCTTCTGTCCCCAGAAAAAGAAAAAAAAAAAAATCTTGAAAATGTAATGTTTTGAGGCGTAATTCAACCAAATTGCGCCTCACGTTACGTAGATCACTCCGAAATTCTCAGACTTTGTTCCTCTGCAAAAACGGCTGATTGAGTCTATTTGAATAGATCCGATCCCAAATTTTTGACATTTTTGAAAAACCTGGTGAACCCCCTATTAAACAAAGCCATCACGGAGAAAAATGGTCCCGAACCCATAGGATGCCACCCCTCTCCCTGTTTGACGTTTTTAAGTCTCAATGACTTAGTGTGCACATAATTATTGCCTTAGGGATACAGCTAATTAGAGGTAGCTAATCAAAATTTAATATAACATTTCGCATATCAAACGAAAGGTCTACTAGTCCTCTGTCCCTCGAAAAGAAAACAATCTCGAATGATGTGATGTTTTGAGGCGTAATTCAACCAAATTGCGCCTCACGTTACGTAGATCACTCCGAAGTTCTCAGACTTTGTTCCTCTGCAAAAACGGCTGATTGAGTTTACTTGACTAGATCCAATCCCAACTTTTTTTACATTTTTGAAAAGCCTTGTCACCCTCCTATTAAACATACCTATCACAAAGGAAAATACTCCCGAACCCATAGGATGCCAGCCTCTCTCTCTCTTTGAGGTTTTGAAGTCTCATTGACTTAGTGTGCACATAATTATTGCCTTACGGATACAGCTAATTAGAGGTAGCTAATCAAAATTTAATATAATATTTCGTATATCAAACGAAAGGTCTAATAGTCCTCTGTCCCCGGAAAGAAACAAAATATGAAAAATGTGATGTTTTGGGGCGTAATTCAACCAAATTGCGCCACACCTTACAAAGATCACTCCGAAATTCTCAGACTTTGTTCCTCTGCAAAAACGGCTGATTGAGTCTACTTGATTAGATCAGATCCCAATTTTTTTGACATTTTTGAAAAGCCTTGTCAGTCTCCTATTGAACATATCCATCACGAAGGAAAATACTCCCGAACCCATAGGATGCCACCCCTCTCTCTGTTTGACGTTTTAAAGTCTCATTGACTTATATAGTGTGCACATAATTATTCCCTTACGAATTTTTTGACATTTTTGAAAAACCTTGTTACCCCCCTATTCAACAAACCCATCACGGAGAAAAATAGTCCCGAACCCATACGATGCCACCTCTCTCCCTCTTTGACGTTTTAAAGTCTCATTGACTTAGTGTGAACATAATTATTGCCTTACGGATACAGCTAATTAGAGGTAGCTAATCAAAATTTAATATAACATTTCGCATATCAAACGAAAAGTATAATAGGCCTCTGTCCCCCTGAAAGAAAACAATCTTGAAAAATGTGATTTTTTTGTTGCGTAATTCAACGAAATTGCGCCTCACGTTACGTAGATCACTCCGAAATTCTCAGACTTTGTTCCTCTGCAAAAACGGCTGATTGAGTCTATTTAAATAGATCCGATCCCGAATTTTTTGACATTTATGAGAAGCCTGGTCACCCCCATATTAAACAAAACCGTCACGGAGAAAAATTGTCCCGAACCCATAGGATGCCACCCCTCTCTCTCTTTGAGGTTTTGAAGTCTCATTGACTTAGTGTGCACATAATTATTGCCTTACGGATACAGCTAATTAGAGGTAGCTAATCAAAATTTAATATAACATTTCGCATATCAAACGAAAGGTCTAATAATCTTCTGTCCAACGGAAAGAAAAAAAATCTTGAAAAATGTAATGTTTTGAGGCGTAATGCAACCAAATTGCGCCTCACGTTACGTAGATCACTCCGAAATTCTCAGACCATTTCCTCTGCAAAAACGGCTGATTGAGTCTTTTTGAATAGATCCGATCCCAATTATTTTGACATTTTTAAAAAGCCTGGTCACCCCCTATTAAACAAAACCATCACGGAGAAAAATGGTCCTGAACCCATAGGATGCCACCCCTCCCCATGTTTGACGTTTTTATGTCTCATTGACTTAGTGTGCACATAATTATTGCCTTACGGATACAGCTAGATAGAGGTAGCTAATCAAAATTTAATATAACATTTCGCATATCAAATGAAAGGTCTATTACTCCTCTGTCCCCCGGAAAGAAAACAATCTTCAAAAATGTAATGTTTTGAGGCGTAATGCAACCAAATTGCGCCACACGTTACGTAGATCACTCCGAAATTCTCAGACTTTGTTCCTCTGCAAAAACGGCTGATTGAGTCTATTTGAGTAAATCCGATCCCGAATTTGTTGACATTTTTGAAAAGCCTTGTCACCCTCCTATTAAACAAAACCATCACGAAGGAAAATACTCCCGAACCCATAGGATGCCACCCCTCTCCCTGTTTAACGTTTTGAAGTCTCATTGACTTAGTGTGCACAAAATTATTGCCTTACGGATACAGCTAATTAGAGGTAGCTAATTACAATTTAATATACAATTTTGCATATCAAACGAAAGGTCTAATAGTCCTCTGTCCCCCTGAAAGAAAACAATCTTGAAAAATGTGATTTTTTTGTTGCGTAATTCAACGAAATTGCGCCTCACGTTACGTAGATCACTCCGAAATTCTCAGACTTTGTTCCTCTGCAAAAACGGTTGATTGAGTCTATTTAAATAGATCCGATCCCGAATTTTTTGACATTTATGAGAAGCCTGGTCACCCCCATATTAAACAAAACCGTCACGGAAAAAAATTGTCCCGAACCCATAGGATGCCACCCCTCTCTCTCTTTGAGGTTTTGAAGTCTCATTGACTTAGTGTGCACATAATTATTGCCTTAAGGATACAGCTAATTAGAGGTAGCTAATCAAAATTTAATATAACATTTCGCATATCAAACGAAAGGTCTAATAATCCTCTGTCCCCTGGAAAAAAAAACAATTTTGAAAAATGTAATGTTTTGAGGCGTAATTCAACCAAATTGCGCCTCACGTTACGTAGATCACTCCGAATTCTCAGACTTTGTTTCTCTGCAAAACGGCTGATTGAGTCTATTTGAATAGATCCGATCCCAAATTTTTTTGACATTTTTGAAAAGCCTTGTCACCCTCCTATTGAACATACCCATCACAAAGGAAAATACTCCCGAACCCATAGGATGCCACCCCTCGATCCCTGTTTGACGTTTTAAGTCTCATTGACTTAGTGTGCACATAATTATTGCCTTACGGATACAGCTAATTAGAGGTAACTAATCAAAATGTAATATAATATGTTGCATATCAAACGAAAGGTCTAATAGTCCTCTGTCCCCAGGAAAGAAAAAATATTCAAAAAATATAATTTTTTGAGGCGTAATTCAACAAAATTGCGCCTCACGCAACGTAGATCACTCCGAAATTCTCAGACTTTGTTCTTCTGCAAAAACGGCTGATTGAGTCTATTTGAATAAATCCGATCCCAAATTTTTTGACATTTTTGAAAAGCCTGGTCACCCCTATTAAACAAAACCATCACGGAGAAAAATGGTCCTAAACCCATAGGATGCCACCCCTCTCCCTGTTTGACGTTTTTAAGTCTCATTGACTTAGTGTGCACATAATTATTGCCTTACGGATACAGCTAATTAGAGGTAGCTAATCAAAATTTAATATAACATTTCGCATATCAAACGAAAGGTCTAATAGTCCTCTGTCCCCCGAAAAGAAAAAAAATCTTGAATAATGTGATGTTTTGAGGCGTAATTCAACCAAATTGCGCCTCACGTTACGTAGATCACTCCGAAATTCTCAGACTTTGTTCCTCTGCAAAAACGGCTGATTGAGTCTATTTGACTAGATCCAATCCCAATTTTTTGACATTTTTGAAAAGCCTTGTCACCCCCTATTAAACAAAACCTATCACAAAGGAAAATGGTCCCTGAACCCATAGGATGCCACCCCTCTCTCTGTTTGAGGTTTTTAAGTCTCATTGACTTAGTGTGCACATAATTATTGCCTTACGGATACAGCTAATTAGAGGTAGCTAATCAAAATTTAATATAACATTTCGTATATCAAACGAAAGGTCTAATAGTCCTCTGTCCCCGGAAAGAAAAAAAATATGAAAAATGTGATGTTTTGGGGCGTAATTCAACCAAATTGCGCCACACGTTACAAAGATCACTCCGAAATTCTCAGACTTTGTTCCTCTGCAAAAACGGCTGATTGAGTCTATTTGATTAGATCCGATCCCAATTTTTTTGACATTTTTGAAAAGCCTTGTCACCCTCCTATTAAACAAAATCCATCACGAAGGAAAATACTCCGAACCCATAGGATGCCACCCTCTCCCTGTTTGACGTTTTAAAGTCTCATTGACTTTGCACATATAGTGATACAGCTAACAGCACAAAATAATTATTCCCTTACGAATTTTTTGACATTTTTGCAAAAAACCTTGTTACCCCCCTATTCAACAAACCCATCACGGAGAAAAATAGTCCCGAACCCATACGATGCCACCTCTCTCCCTCTTTGACGTTTTAAAGTCTCATTGACTTAGTGTGAACATAATTATTGCCTTACGGATACAGCTAATTAGAGGTAGCTAATCAAAATTTAATATAACATTTCGCATATCAAACGAAAAGTATAATAGGCCTCTGTCCCCCTGAAAGAAAACAATCTTGAAAAATGTGATTTTTTTGTTGCGTAATTCAACGAAATTGCGCCTCACGTTACGTAGATCACTCCGAAATTCTCAGACTTTGTTCCTCTGCAAAAACGGCTGATTGAGTCTATTTAAATAGATCCGATCCCGAATTTTTTGACATTTTTGAAAAGCCTGGTCACCCCCTATTAAACAAAACCGTCACGGAGAAAAATTGTCCCGAACCCATAGGATGCCACCCCTCTCTCTCTTTGAGGTTTTGAAGTCTCATTGACTTAGTGTGCACATAATTATTGCCTTACGGATACAGCTAATTAGAGGTAGCTAATCAAAATTTAATATAACATTTCGCATATCAAACGAAAGGTCTAATAATCCTCTGTCCCCGGAAAAAAAAAAATCTTGAAAAATGTAATGTTTTGAGGCGTAATGCAACCAAATTGCGCCACACGTTACGTAGATCACTCCGAAATTCTCAGACTTTGTTCCTCTGCAAAAACGGCTGATTGAGTCTATTTGAGTAAATCCGATCCCGAATTTGTTGACATTTTTGAAAAGCCTTGTCACCCTCCTATTAAACAAAACCATCACGAAGGAAAATACTCCCGAACCCATAGGATGCCACCCCTCTCCCTGTTTAACGTTTTGAAGTCTCATTGACTTAGTGTGCACATAATTATTGCCTTACGGATACAGCTAATTAGAGGTAGCTAATTACAATTTAATATACAATTTTGCATATCAAACGAAAGGTCTAATAGTCCTCTGTCCCCCGGAAAGAAAAACTCTTGAATAATGTGATATTTTGAGGCGTAATTCAACCAAATTGCGCCTCACGTCACGTAGATCACTCCGAAATTCTCAGACTTTGTTCCTCTGCAAAAACGGATGATTGAGTCTATTTGAATAGATCCGATACCAAATTTATTGACATTTTGTAAAAGCCTGGTTACCCCCCTATTAAACAAAACCATCACGGAGAAAAATGGTACAGAACCCATACGATGCCACCCCTCTCCCTGTTTGACGTTTTGAAGTCTCATTGACTTAGTGTGCACATAATTATTGCCTTACGGATACAGCTAATTAGAGGTAGCTAATCAAAATTTAATATATTATTTTGCATATCAAACGAAAGGTCTAATAGTCCTCTGTCCTTCGGAAAGAAAACATTCTTGAATAATGTGATGTTTTGAGGCGTAATTCAACCAAATTGCGCCTCACGTCACGTAGATCACTCCGAAATTCTCAGACTTTGTTCCTCTGCAAAAACGGCTGATTGAGTCTACTTGATTAGATCAGATCCCAAAGTTTTTTGACATTTTTGAAAAGCCTTGTCACCCTCCTATTGAACATATCCATCACGAAGGAAATACTCCCGAACCCATAGGATGCCACCCCTCTCCCTCTTTGACGTTTTGAAGTCTCATTGACTTAGTGTGCACATAATTATTGCCTTAGGGATACAGCTAATTAGAGGTAGCTAATCAAAATTTAATATAACATTTTGCATATCAAATGAAAGGTCTAATACTCCTCTGTCCCATGGAAAGAAAATAATTTTGAAAAATGTGATTTTTTGTGGCGTAATTCAACGAATTGGCGCCTCACGTTACGTAAATCATTCCGAAATTTTCAGACTTTGTTCCTCTGCAAAAACGGCTGATTGAGTCTATTTGAATAAATCCGATCCCGAATTTTTTTAATATTTTTAAAAGGCTGGTCACCCCCCTATTCAACAAACCCATCACAGAAAAAAATGGTCACGAACCCATAGGATGCCACCCCTCTCCCTGTTTGACGTTTTTAAGTCTCATTGACTTAGTGTGCACATAATTATTGCCTTACGGATACAGCTAATTAGAGGTAGCTAATCAAAATTTAATATAACATTTCGCATATCAAACGAAAGGTCTAATAATCTTCTGTCCCCCAGAAAGAAAAAATCTTGAAAAATGTAATGTTTTGAGGCGTAATGCAACCAAATTGCGCCACACGTTACGTAGATCACTCCGAAATTCTCAGACTTTGTTCCTCTGCAAAAACGGCTGATTGAGTCTATTTGAATAGATCCGATCCCAATTTTTTTGACATTTTTGAAAAGCCTGGTCACCCCCTATTAAACAAAACCATCACGGAGAAAAATGGTCTCGAACCCATAGGATGCCACCCCTCTCCCTGTTTGACGTTTTTAAGTCTCATTGACTTAGTGTGCACATAATTATTGCCTTACGGATACAGCTAATTAAGGTAGCTAATCAAAATTTGATATAACATTTGCATATCAAACGAAAGGTCTAATA